>JAJHSJ010000017.1:54682203-54856303 GCA_021015155.1 Magnolia officinalis | reverse complement strand
TTTGGAAAAAACATGTAGAAGGTTGGACTAACATGATGGATGGATTATATCTCTTACATATGTACCACGTGTCACACGTACCCAAGCTTTAGTGCACGGCTTGTGTACTTCGCTAAGCTCTTAGTTTCTTTTTAATGTGATTCTCTGGTTTGTTTTCGTCTCATTTCTCAGAATAAAAGTAGATACTCATTCATAGGTTTTGAAGCATATTTTCATAAATACGAAAGCTGAGCACATACATACTACATATATATATATACATATATATATATATATAATATAATATATATATATATATTATATATATATATATATATATTATATATATATATAAAACTCGAAAAATTGACAATTGTGAAGAATTTTCAGATAAAAATCTCAATACATTATAATAGCATTGCACAAAAAATATTTCACAAAAACACTACTTGAGCTGTGTATTTGATATAAAACGGCACTTACAAATAGGTTAGGGTGAGTCCTTGCTTGTGGTAGACCATTTGAGTTTCAACACGAGGTCTTAGGCTCGAGTTCTCATAGGTGATGAAATCCCACTATGGCATGTAGAGGTGGGCTTGTAGTCGAGTCGGACCGGATTGGGTCCAACTTGACTTGATCTGATTTTTCCAAGAACTTGACCCGAACTCGATCCAATCCAGGATAAAGTTGAGCAGGGCTAACTCGATCTGATCCAAATCCTTGTTGGCCTGACCCGAAACAAGTTCGACTCGATCAGGGAAACCGAGTTGGATTGATTGAGTTTGTACGGTCGATTCGAACTGGGTGAGTCAAGCCGAGTCGGAGACTCTCGTGTGTTAGGAAGGAAATGGGAGAGAAAGGAGGAGAGAAAGAAGGAGAAGAGGGAAATCTCGTGCGGCACTCATCGGGTAGGGATGGGTTAGGGTTCGACGTTCGCGTAAAAGAGGGGTTAAAGTAAAAGTTAAATTTTTTTTTTTTTTTATTTATACTACCCTACCGGATCGGATCGGATCGGATTCTGGATCGAAACTCGACTCGATGTGCGGTCGGAGCTAAGTGGGTCTACTCGATCCGACCCGATCCTGGCTTTCAGTTTGGGTCGGATCAGATCCACCAGTTCGAACGAGTCAGATCCGTCGGTTCAGGTCGGATCCTGCCTAGGTCTAACGGCGTGTGCGCGCTCCTTGAGTTGACTCAAAACTCAGCTGAGTTAACTCAGCTGGGGGTGAGAAATCAAGCCGAGTCAGCCAAAACTTTTTATTGAAGGACAACACAATTGTTAGCTTGATCCAAAACTTCAGTGGACCACGAGAGATTTTTAATGGTGGGCGTTCAATCCCCACTCTATGGTCCATATGAGCCTTGGCTCATACCCTTAAAGATCTGGAAAATGGATGAACCGCATGTATAAAACCCATACATCACGATGGGCCCCGTGGAGCCCCATCCTGGATGGATTTCCGTCCAGGCAGTGGCAGGACGCACACCGTGATGCATGGGTTTTATCAATGCCGTCCATCCAATTTTTCCAGATCATTTAAGGATATGATCTGAAAACTGAGGCAGGTCCAAGGCTCAAGTGGACCACACCACAGGAAGCAGCAACGATAATAACGGCCACAGTTGAAACCTTCCTAGGACCCACCGTGATGTTTATTTGCCATCCAGCCTGTTCACAAGATCACACAAACCTGGATGAAGGGAAAACACAAATGTCAGCTTGATCCAAAACTTCTGTGGCCCCTGAGAAATTTTAATGCTGGGCGTTCAATCCCCACTGGATGGTCCACTTGAGCATTGTATCTGCTTCACCAAAGGAAGGACTCATTCCCTAAAATGATCTGCAAAAAATGGATGAATGACATGGATAAAACCAATACATCACAATGGGCCCCACAGAGCCCCTTCCCCAACCGATTCAGCCCAGGTGGGGCAGGACACATTCCGTTTCCTTGCTTCCTTTCTTTGGACATTTGTATCATTTAACAAGGATGAACATTTAATACCATCTTAATTTCATTATAATTATTGAGCCAAGCCAAGTAAGATTCAACTGAGTCTTAGAATCAATCACACTGAGCTGGACATCGAGTCAAGTCGAATTTTCAAGGTTTTGAACCATGAAATAAATACATAAGCATTATAAGATACATTCAACATACAAAGACAAGATGATACGTACAAGGATACAGAGTGGTGACAGGATAACTTCAGGACATGCATGCATAGCTTAGAAGTCGATCAGCACTATCTTCCTTCAATGATCTCTTGGCCATTTGTTGTTGTTCCCACAGACCCTCCTGACATAGTGAGCGGGTTGAACCATTGGATTGCCACACAGTTAAGTAGCTGGGTGGCAATGTGACACTACTCACTTCGGCGTAGCCTGATAGCATGGCCACCACATGAGACATGGATGGGCGTAGCACCGGCGATGTTTGAGTGCACAAAAGAGCTACTCCGAACATTCTTAGCACTTGTCTTTCATCGAATTCAGATAGTGTTGGATCAATCAGTTCCAATGGATGGTTAGCTTCGTTTAGATTCCAAGCCTAAGAAATCATGGAATGATAAGATATTATTAATACAATGAGTGATAAAATAATAGTACATCAATCTTATGTCCATAAATCCATCATTGAAAGCTAGCTAGTGATCGGTTAGTAGAATGCATTAAGAAGAAAATTCATTATTTTGTGATTGAAGCAATGCTACTTTGTAGATGCACATCTGCAAATGTGAAATAGAAACACCTCACGTGTGCAAGATATGGGCTTTTCATTAGGCTTGTCCTGCAGTGAATGTAGCCTAGCTCAAAAATCAGGCTGGTCCACTGATTCAGTAGGCCATTTGTGCATTAAATTTAAACCATTGGCTATCTTTTGTGGTCCGCCTGAAGAGTGGTCTGGCCTGATTTTTAGGGAAGGAAACAGTTTCTATGGAACCCACCTCAATTGATTATGCGGATCTTGCACGTGTAGGATGCTTGTGTTTGGCCTGTCTGCAAGTTGCATTCCTCTTAGGTTGCGTTTGAATGCACATGAAAAATGATTTGTAGGCTTCTGTTTAATCAAATGAAAGATTTGAATTACCGGCCTACAGGCTCTGATTCCAATTGAGGTGATAAAATGTCATACCGAGGAGATAACATCTTATCTTCTTCCAACCTTCTATCTGTATTTGGCCTTCCGCCAAGAATCTCAAGTGCGACCACCCTAAATCCGAAAACGTCAGCCTTTTCTGTCAGCTGCCCATTCATGGCATACTCCGGTGCAAGATACCCACTTCAAGAATTCAAGAAGCTCAAGGTTCCACAAAAAAACAACTCATAATGAGCAAATTATGATGAGTTTGGATGCTCAATTGATTTTATTTTTTTTTGCTCAATTCAATTAAATTGCAATAATCACTTTATAAGAAATGATCAGAGTGGCATGACCATTTTAAATGATTCAATGACTAAACAGTAACAAATGGCAACGATCATCTCCTTCGGATCCATAAGTTATGATTTTGCTATTTTTCAGCCATTTTAGGTTTGAAAGAGTCCTTTTCGAGTCATCTAACAGCTATTTTTACAAAGTTTACTATTTCAGTAATTTGAGGAATCTAGGCTTATAAAAGCCACGTTAATTGTGTAGTAAAGGAACAAATCTCAATGTAATTATCAATTTATTGATTAAAAAAAAAAAAAACCGTTGTGGATTCAAGGCTTACTATAAGGGAGGAAGGCAATGTTCTACTCCTAATCTTTTTGCACATTCCCACTACGTAAGATAGTGCACTAAAGTGAAAATGATCAAAGTGGGGCACCCCCACTCTATTCACAATGAAGTACTAGCCCATTAATCGGAACTAAAGTTGTTTGAATCGAATTGCAATTTGGTGTTTACATATCATATCATTTAAAACAGCCATCCCACTATAATCATTTCTTATAAACTGATTGTTAGAATTTAATTAGTTGAATTGAGCATCCAAACAGATCGTTAAGAGAGGTGAATGTGAGCAATTGAGTGTTTCTTACAATGTCCCTGCAAGCCGTGTGCTGATGTGTGTCTCGTTATCATCAAATAGTTTGGCCAAACCAAAATCTAAAATCTTGGGGTTGAAATCAGCATCAAGCAAAATATTACTGGCCTTGACATCTCTATGTATGATTCGGGGCTTTGAATCCTCGTGGAGATAACTGAGGCCTCGTGCCATACCCAAGCATATATTGTAGCGGGTGGGCCAAGTTAGATGCAATGCACTCTCCCCTGCAAGGAAATGAAATGCATTTACACGGACATGATGCATGATACTCTTATGGATAGACTGATAGATACAGGAATCAGGCCTGACCTCATGACTTCATATGTACATGTCTTATATCCTCAAATATGCCACTTTAATCCTTGATTAGGAAATCATGTCTCTTGAATGTAGTAAGTTAAAATCGTTCCCCTAAGTGTCCATTTATTTGTGCATGTGTTGGCCCAGTTGATCAACAAGATTAGGAAGATTCAAGTGGGAAATGAGGATTTTATCATGTTTTTAGGCTAGGGCGGGTTGGATGAGGTTGGCCCAGGCCCAACCAAACTTTTCCAGGCTCGGGTTTAGGCTTCGTGTGCTAGGCCCATGTTGGGTTGGGGCTAGGCTCGAGCCTTGGACATTTATTGTCGAGCCAGGCCCAGGCCTAGCTTGACCTGACCCAAACCCGGCCCATTGCTAGCCCTAACTAGCAATTCCCCCCCATGTGTGAAATTGCTAATGTGGAATCTATGTGCGAGAATACAGTCTGTTCATCAAGTGGGACCCACCTGGCATTTGCCATTGCCCAAATAAAAAGCCGGTTCATTCATCAAGTGGGGAACAAGTGTATGACAAATGTGGATGTTGGTAATTTTTTTAATTGTCCATTTTTTCATACACATGTTGGGTTTACTGATGACTGCCTGGATTTGGACAGTTGCAGATTAATTTGAGACCCACCAGATGAATGGCCTGGATGTCACACATGCATGCTACATTGGCAAGTGTGGTTACCCAGATCCTACTCTTACCAACAGCCATCACATTCCTCATTTTGGTCATAGCTCATAAATATGGTTTTACAGAAATAGGGACATGGTTTGTACCGAAGAGTGCATGATCAAGGCTCCCATTTTTGAGATACTCATAAACCAAAATCCGCTCCTCTCCATCCGCGCAGCATCTGCACAACTTCACAAGGTTCCAGTGCTGCACTGCTGATATGGTAACAATCTCTGCTACAAACTGACGCTTTCCATGATGAGATGCCACTGAGAGTTGCTTCGCAGCTACCCTATAAAAATACCACAATTCGACAAAAGTAAATGAATATTCAAATATGTGTTTATTTATGTACATATGTTTTTTTTTTTTTTTTAAAAAAAAAAAAATTTTAATGTACATATGTATGCATGGATGGATGTTCGAATGTTAGTATGCAGTGGGTACTAACTGGGTATGCACATGTCGTTGCACATTATTGGGAGGCCTGTTTGGATGTCCACACAAATTGGGATTTGTTCAGACTTCCAAACATACCATTAGTTCCCAATATGTGCCTTGTTTTCCTCTGTGACAATCATTCACATTCACCCAAACTCACAGATCAAAAAAAGAATAATACTGTCCTCTGATACATTCATTTCAGATCTGTAAGAGAATAAAAAAAAAAAGTACCTTATAAACAGCCCCAAATCCTCCTGTTCCCAACCTATTTTCCTGACTGAAATCTCCAGTAGCAGTCATCAGTACGGAATAACTAAAAGTTTCTGGTTTCGTTAGGATCAGATATCTACTTAAATAGAATTTTAAAAAAATGCATGCCCAGATCTCTCTCTCTCTCAAACTTATTTGAAAAAAATTGTATGAATCCCCAATTTGTAGTTCTATTTACTTAATTGACGATTTTCTTTGTCAGGGTCCGTTTTGATGAACCAATTAATTGAATTGCAAACATTCAGTTGCATCAAGAAGAACAACCACACTGTAATGACATTCCCTTTCATTCATAATGTTGATATAGCTACACCTGTTGACGTGCCTCAATGGTAGACTCACAAGAGATTCAACACGAGGTCACGGGTTTGAGCACAGCATCCCTTGTGGTGCGAGTGTGCGAGAGTGTGTGGGGTGTGAGTGCATGAGTGTGTGTGTAAAAAAGAATGTTGATATAGCTGTGAAATTGCAGTTAACACTCCTTTCAAATCTGATCTGGAAAGTAGCATAATTGCAACTTGGAGCATTTTCCATAAATATGAATGCTAAAGTTATCTACAATATGTAAATTTTGAGTCTATTGAAATAACAATTGCAATTCAATTCAATAGCGCATCGAAATGTAATTCAATAGTGCATCCAAATGTATCCTATGGTAGTATGTATAAAAATTACAAGCGGAATGAATATTTTGGTGAAATAAATGTTTATCTATTTCATTGTCTTTAAAATTAAACAAAGAATAACAATTTTCCATAGTTGCTACCCCAAATCTATATCAAATGTTGTGAATGTTCATCGAGTGCCTTTAATCTGGTGCAAATTTATTCTCGGTTCAATCAAGTTTTGTTTCGGTCGACTGTTGCACACTGTGATATGTTCGGTTAACCGAAGGTTCAGTTGGGTCGACCAAAGCACTCTGTGACCAAAATGTGATATGTTCGGTTAACCGAAGGTTCAGTTGGGTCGACCGAAGCACTCTGTGATATTTTTGGTCAACCAATGGTCAAGTTGGGTCAACCAAACGGTCGTGTAAGTTTTTGCATAAGTGCGGGTTTTGTTGCCTAATCTTGTATGGTAGTATATAATTATAAATGGACTGTGTAATTGCGATTAGGGCAGATCTTGTATGGTGAGAGGAGCCTAGCATGAATTTTCTGGGGTTTTGAAGGGGAGAAGCTAGGGTTTCATCTGTAAGTTGTTCCATCTCTTATAATTCTTTTGATTTTAGTGGATTGTTCGTCGCTTTGTGTTGTGGTTTTTTCCTGCAAGTGTTTTCCACATAAAATTTGTGTGTTCTTTGTGTTTGCTTGAATTTTCATTTTTCTTTTGCTTGTTTGATTCACGTTTGAGGTTGCCTCTGCACCCAGCATGTAGAACAACATCCCACCTGCTTGGACATTGAAATATCACCTAAGAAAGGTAATTGTCAACTAGAAGTTTATCACTCAAAATTGAACTTATCTCCTGGTTACGAAGACTCAAATCCAAGACCAAAGAAAGGTATGAACATGTTCTTTAACCGCCCAAAATTTCATCCCATAAGTATGGATGGTTTTATAGCTTTTCAATGAAATTACCTCTTCTGTTTTGATTGGTACATAGTGACCGCATAAAACTCTGGAGGCCTATCTCCACGATTGAATTCTACGAGTAACATCCTTCTAAATTCTTCCATTCTCATGAATTGTTGACGCAAGATATCAAAAATGATATTTTAGGTACTTGAACAACAATCTTAACTAATTCCTTGTTTACACTCTTATTGTTACTAAGCTTCCATTCCCTATTATTCTATTTTTAATCAAACTAATTTTAAAACCTTTAGATTCTAAAGCATATATCCATTCAGCTGCGTGTTTGCAAATGTCACTGAAAATGGGATGTCCAGTATGTAAAGTAGCAATTTTCCACCTTTTCTGCATCAAGTAAATACCTAAGATGTTCGAGGTCCTGCTTGCAATGTTGTGGATAGGGATTTTGGTGGAACAAAATCCTGCTCACATGGAGAACTGAATATAGCCTAAGAAAGCTAATTGGTAACTAGAAAATTTTCAATGAAAAACCGCAATAACTCCTGGTTGAGAAAACTCAAACCGAAGACTTAAATCCACTCCTATTGAGTGGATTTTCATGTTAAAGTACTTTACGACCATAACATGTGACTTACAAGTGTCTGAGTTAGATTTTCAATACATATCAGTTAGGTTGAGTTTCGATGCTAAATCAAACAAAATTTTGGTAGTTCGGTTCAATAAATAGAAAATGACCAAAGTGGGGCTATCCCCCATATTGTTATTACCACCATTTCAAGTTGGTGTATGAATTAAAATGGTGCCACCCCCACTTTGGTCATTCCTTTGCAATGAATTTAAGGAATTGCAGTCCAGTTCAGTTGAGCATCCAAACACACCCTAATTTAGCAATATTGGTATTACCTTCATCTTTATTGCTCCTTCGTCTCCAAATAAATATTACTGAAATGAATATAAAAATCAGAGCAACAGCACCGACTACAATCCCAACAATCAAACCAGTCTTGTTCTTCTTTCCTGAAGCAGTTGGCGGTGGGAAATCTGAAAGTAAAGCCGAAATTTCATCTGTTAGTATTGAACATCTAGAAACTTTAAAATTTTATTAAATATTCAGTTCCGAATATATATTACCCGGAGTGACCCTGATGGCAGAAATGGATGGCCCAAAGTTACCCATAACAGGCCTGCAGCAAGTCCCTTTTCCAGCCCAAAAGAGATGGATTTCAAGGTAATTCTTGGATACAATAACCTTGAAAGTCTTCAAAACTGCACTATTAGAGACTCCATCTGCCTCCTTTCTTATATCAAAATCTTTCAATTGGAGATTACCCTGGAAATACAATTAATATAGTATCAGTATCAAAACTAGCGGAGAATGCAAACATAATGAATTCACAAACTGCATAAGCAGAAACACATACACAAAGGACAGTGATTTGATATGTTTGGGACTGCTCAAACATCCATTCTTCGGGAAAGCATGAACACTATTTTCACCATCTTAAGATTGTTGGACCTACTTTCAAAGTTGAATAAGACCCATATCACTGCTGTCCTATCCATGTTCTACGGAATAGTTGTTTTTTCTTTCTTGCCGTCTTAATTATTCTAAGCTTACTGATAGGTTTCAGAGAAAATAAGAAGAAATCACTACACAACAGAATTCCAGATTGGTGAGGTTTGTCTTAATGCAAAACCCTCAAAGAAAGCAACAATATATATCAACCCTAGAAAGAGAACAATGTACAAGAATACCCCTATATAGACATAGCCACCTAAAATGGACCAAGGGTTGAAAGAGGAAAAATATATTACAAGTAATAATACGAACATAATATAAATAGGTGAGGGGACAGACCCATCCACCATGGCCATCCAGCCGTATGGCTCAACCACGTGTGGCATATATGAGATGGGCAATCATATGTGTCTAACACTTACTATTATTATTTTACTGAGGTATATTTGGATGCACTAATGGAATGATTTCGCAATTATTTCTCTAATAAACAAAAGGAACTGGTTTCTCTCTCTAAACTTGTTGGGAATCAAAACGCCTCCTCCCAATCCTCCCAACATAGTAGTTGTCAAATGGGCCAGACCAAAGCAAGGTTGGATTAAACTTAACGTCGATGGGTTGGCAAGGGGCAACCCGGGCCTTTCAGGAGGGGGTGGGATTGGGAGAAACCACAAAGGGGAATTCCTATTTGTGTTCGCTAAAGCTTATGGTTTCGGTACAAACTCAAGGACTGAAATTAAGGCGATCCTAGATGGCCTAATCCAATACAAGCTTTTGGGCTATGATAGAGTGGAAGTAGCCAGCGATTCTAGCTTTGTGGTGAAGCTCCTATAACAATGCTCCCTCTTGGAACATGTGGTACTGAAAAGTGAGAATCGAATCCACCAAGAGTAACCTGGAGATTCAGATCTCCGATACGCCCAGGGAGGCCAACTCGATGGTTGATGGCCTGACACGTTTGGGGAGTGAAGGCCAAATGGATCTCCGTTATTGCGCATCCGAAGACCTCCCTTCTTTTGTGAGGGGCCTTTTGTTTCTTGATAGAGTTGGCTTAGGCAACCTGTGTGTGGTCTAATCTTCTCTTGTTATTTTCTCTCTTTTTGTCTCTCCATATGATAGAGGGGCCCTATCTCTTTTTGTCGATTGGCCGTTCCCGAAATGTATCTGGTTGTAAAGCCTTTGAGCTCCCATTTATGAAAAGTTAAATTCACTTATAATAACAAATATAATCTTATTGTAGGAAACATTCCATCATTTGATTTTTTTTACAATACATGCTTTGCTAGTTTTCAATTTGATAAATTACCAAAAATTGTTCATCAAGCACATCATTGGCAAAGTGAGAAGGATTCAAGGTTTAATTGCACGGTCCTTCTAATCGGGTGCCACTCCCGCTTCAAATCGTGCTCCCACTCATGTTTCCGCCTCCTAGCAATTTACACTAGTTAACATTTTGAAGTAGATGCTTCCCTACTCCCACACCCAAACATGTTGCCACTTTCATCATGCTTCGTGCAACTACAATTCAAGGTTCTCTCTCTCTCTCTCTCTCAACTACAATTTAAGGCTCTCTCTCTCTCTCGTAGTTTTTTATTTTTCAAAAGGAAATTTTATTAAACAAAAGGATAGGATATACAACTGACCACACTATCTCGGGTAACCTAAGAGCACAAAAAAACCGCTACAGGCTACTTGTCGTATAATTGACCCTCTCTCTCTCTCTCTCTCTCTCTCTCTCTCTCTCTCTCTCTCTCTCTCTCTCTCTCTCTCTCTCAACTACAATTTAAGGTTCTCTCTCTCGTAGTTTTTTATTTTTCAAAAGGAAATTTTATTAAACAAAAGGATAGGATATACAACTGACCACACTATCTCGGGTAACCTAAGAGCACAAAAAAAACTGCTACAGGCTACCTGTCGTATAATTGACCCTCTAAAGAAAACCTGTCTAACCTCCCATAGACCCGATTGGTCTAAGAAAATGGATCCATAGATGGGTTTTGGGAGATCAATAACGACCGTGAAGGTCCTTCCGGCCTGTAAATCACTGTCTGTCCTTGCTAGAGCGTCAACTACACTGTTAACTTCCCTCGGAATGTAGCGAATTGAACTTCTGAACCCCTCATGAGAGACTTAATATGGGCCAACCGACACCACACAGTCTAATTGGAAGGTCTGTCCTTCTTGAGTGATTCTATGATGGTTAAAGCTGGGCATCAAGTTGAGTCAGACCGAGTTAGGGCTGACCTGACTCGATCCAGTTTTGAAATAGGCCTGACCCGAACTCGACTCGACTTGGTACCGAGTCCAACATGCCTGAACCGATCCGAATCCGAGTCTGGCCTGGACTAATTCGGACCGAGTCCAACCCAGTAAAAAGTATCGAGTCGGTTCAAGTTGGCACCGATTTGGATCGAGAGATGAGTGAGGGAGGGAGTGGAGAGGAGAGAGAGGAGGACGGTGGTGAATCCAATGATGGTGTTGGGTTGCTGTCGTGCGGTTGCCGGGCTTGGAAGAGGAGGGTGGGAGGGAGAGAGAGAGAGAGAGAGAGAGAGAGATGAGGGTGGTGATGGTGGTGGGTGGTTGTTGGACTTGGAAGAGGAGGATGAGGGAGGAAGAGAGAGTTTGGGATCGGGTCGAGGTGGGTCGGGTGCGGCATATAGGGTTAGAGATGTTTAAAAATTAGGGTTTTTTATTATATATATACCCGAATTCGAGTCGAGTCGAGTCTGACCGGATCGAGTTTCAGGTCGAGTCGAGTCGAGTTACTTGGTAACTCGAACTCGACTCGGTTTGAGTTCGGATTGGGTGAAGGCTACTCGGTTTAGACCAACTCACTCATTCGGTTCAGTTCAAGTTGGTTCCGAACGAGTCAGACGAGTTGAGTTAGACGAGTCAAGTTAGGCGAGTCAAGTCAGTTCGTGCCTAGCTCTAATGATGGTCATGGAATCACTTTCTAGTATCTTGTCGAATCCTCTTCTCACCCTAGGGATATAGGTTCTCATACACCGCCTGGATCTAGGCTCGAGCATTCGATCCAAAACCGTATCACAAAGAAAAAGAAAAGAAGAATTTACCTTTGCTACCTCTACAAACCAATCCATCCCCTGAGGGGCCAATATTCACTGGAGAGGAGCCATTAACATTAATCTTGATCCACTCCTCCTTCAGTCTTTCCCATTTGAGAATAGCCCGAATACACTACCACTGGAGATTAGAGTGAATCCCTAGCACTCGCAGCGCCAATCTTCTAGCAAGACTCCTTTCATAAATCGAGGGCAATGACTGGAGGATAAGAGTAAGACACCTTTGACCACAAAGAATGGTTCTCCCCACACGAACCGGGCAACCCTCCAATCTACTCTCGTTTTTGGCTATCCAGATTTCCCAAAAAATACAGCTCTAGTTAAAGCCTCGGCAAGGTCAAGAAGCCGCTAGTCCTGGAAGCCACTCTCCACCATTAAGATGCACAACCCCTAGTCGTTTGCCCTTCCAAACCCGAGTCGCTAGCTCTCCCGTCGCAAACAGATGATCTAGGGACTCAAGGCTAGGCCCTTGCCCCAAGTTAAAAACAAATGCATTTGGATTTGTTGTCCACTGGAATCGCTCCTTGTAGTAACTTCCAAGTAAGCATCGAGATCTTAGGCGGAAACTCATCTGGCCCAACTTTTCCGATCTGGTCTGTAGCCAATCTGCAAAGCACCCAAGATGATATGACTGAGAAGTCTTGACGCAAGGGAGAATGTGATGAAGTTGATCACCGTCTTCCTCGATCAATAAATACCTTGAATCCACAAGGTGCTCTTGAATCTACAAGAGAAAATCTTCAATCCAAGAGAAGAAATAGAATTTCTAATAAGTCTTAATTGATAGTTAATCATAAAAATGAGTTTAACACCTTCAAATAATCTTAAACAAACCCTAAAATCTTAACAAAAGAGTCTTAATTAAATAAGGAAACAATTTTAAAAAAATACATAAATTTTCGATGCCCGCCGACCTGATGAGTCAACAAGTCGAAACAACAAAAAAGTGTCAAGAGATTTAAACCACAAATTCTGGGATTTTCGACTTGTCAACCCAATCTGTCGACCCGTCAAACTAGATTTTGACCTGTCGACAAGATCTATTGACTTGTCTAAAATGGCAGAAATCAACTAGCAAGCAATCTGGAATAGTATTTCGACCCGTCAAACAGTATTTCGACCAGTTTGAACTAGCTGAAATTAGCCAGCAAGCAATGTGGAATTTCTGGCGAAATTTCGACATGTCGACCAGATTTGTCAACAACTATGTTGAGTGTGTTCGATCCTTCTTGGCTTCTTTTCTTCGGTCCATCTTAGCCATGAACGAATCCGCGCCTTATTCTACATCCTGTGGAACCCAATTTGCTTCATTAGTTTCGCCATTCGCGACATGCTCTAACTCATCATCTTTCAGGTTTTCTTCTGAGTTCTCAGCACCACCATCATTAATGGTGAGGTTTGCCACTTGTCGCTGAGGGCAAGTGTTTGATAAGGGAACTGGTTGGCCACATCAATAGCAGTGGTCAGGCCGTGGTTGACCATAGGGGTTCGGATCATGCTTAGACTGACAACAGTGGTTGTCGTTCTTTGGGGCCTTACTTATCCACTTCTCGATTCTCAGTTCCCGGGTATAGGAGGTTGAGGTCGTCCTCCTACAGGTTCTTTCCGCTTGGTCTGTGGAGCTCCTTGTGAAGGACCCGCCGCGGCTACCCTAGTAGTAGGGTAGGTCCGTGTGTTGGTGCACTCGAGCTGTGCTTCCACTCGAGTGGCCAGCTTGATCGCTTCATTCATTATCCATATGGGTTACATCTGAACCCAATCCTGGATCACAACATGCAATCCTCCATTGAATCAACCGACTTGCTGCGATTCAGTTTCAACCAAATCATTCCATGCCGCCAAGTGGTATAATTCTTCTGCGTAATCTCTCACTGACCGAATACCATGCCAACAATTTTGGTATTGTTGGAACAATACCTGATCGTAGTCGTTGGGGAGGAATCGTGTACGCAACAACTGCTTCACCTGTTGCCATGTGCGGATTGGTGCTTTCATCTGTCTTGTCCGTGAGAGTTGAGATTGCTCCCACTAAATTGAAGCCCTGCCCTTCAACTTATAAGCCATAAGCTTAACCTTCTTCTCTTCAGCAATATTCATATAGTCAAAAAAGTGTTCGACTTTAAGCAGCAAATCAAGAAAGTCATCGATGTGGAATTGGCCATTGAAGCTAGGGAGGTCAACTTTCATCTATAAGTCTCGATTCGTCTGATCTACCTGATTGTCGTGTTGTTCAGGATGTTGGAGGATCATGTCGTTGATCTCCTCGTCACTGGATCCCACCTCCTCAGGCATGATTCTACGATTCACTGTCAGCATCGCCCTACGATCCGCGCAATTACGAATTTCAGCACCTACCGAGGGCGGATCACCGCCATGAACATGGAGCTACTCGAGGGCCTTCATCATTTGATCGATGGGAGCCTGTAGCCCTTGCATGACTTGCCGATACTCTCGTTACAACACTTTAAAAGTCTTTGCCGTTAAAAGAAAATTCCTTGGAGCACCGCCCATGGTAATATTGCCCGACCCATCGTTAGAAGCCATAGATCCGAGGAGAAAGCCTTGCTTTGATACCAACTGACGCAGGAGAGAATGTGATGAGGTCGATCATTGTCTTTCTCGATCGATAAATACCTTGAATCCACAAGAGAAAATCTCGAATCCATGAGAAGAAATAGAATTTTTAAGAAGTTATAATTGATAAATAATCATAAAAATGAGTTTAACACCTTTAAATAACCCTAAACAAACCCTAAAATCGTAATCAAAGGGTCCTAATCAAATCAGGAAATAATTTCAGAAAAACATGCAAATTTCTGCCGCTTGTCGACTTATCCTCGATTTGTCGACTCGACAGGTCGAAACAATCAAAAAGTGTCTAAAGATTTAAACTAGAAATTATGTGATTTCGACCTGTAGAACTAGATTTTGACCTGTTTAAACTGGCAGAAATTAGTCAGCAAGCAATCTGGAACAATATTTCAACCTATCGAATAGTATATATTTTGACATGTCTAAACTGATAAAAATCAACCAGCAAGCAATCTGGAATTTCTGGCAGAATTTCGACCTATCGACCAGATTTGTCGACCGATCGATCTATGCTAAGTGTTCGATCCTTCTTGGCTTCTTTTCTTCGATCCATCTTAGCCATGAACGAGTCCACGACCCCTTCTACATCAAGTCCCCTGACGAAACTCGATGCTAGACACACTCTTCTTTTTTTTCATTGTTGAAGGATATAATTACAATTTTCGGGCTTCCTCGGGAGAAAAAGGACCTGTGGAAACCTATCATAAACCACAGACAAAAAACGCCCAAAGAACAAAAAACCAAAAACTTAAGGAAGGCCTCATCTCCCGAAAGGATTCCCTGATCGCCCCCAGGCCCACCTTATCAAGGAACAGTTGCCCTCTAACCTGGGGAGGGAGCTCTGAAAGACGAGCATAATATTAGTATTGCTAGGTCGGTGATATTGAAACTTCCTTTAATATATGTATTCCTATTTATCAGTAATATATCATCAAGAAATTGACATGTGTCAACATCCTTAAAGTATAACTACCTTTTTCTTTACAAAGTTCCATGCATTGATGATGTTATCGTCGATATTGTTGCCACAGGGGGTTGGAGTTGGAGAGTGGTGTAAATACTTGAAAAAAGAGAAAATAAATAAAAATAGAACAATGGATTTTATTTTTATTTTTGTGAAGATTTCGCTCTATAGCTAATTTCAACCACTCCTAAACTATGCATTGTCTAAACAAATTGATGCACTTATATCCAAAAAGCATTCATATAAGTCATAAATCATACAATGGAAGTAGCAAAAAACAAACACGTGCAATATTTTCATTAATTTGGCAATTCCCCATGTTTTGTATTGGACCCGTATGAAACCAAATTGGCCAATACTACCAATACCATAAACACTGAGCATAGGAATCTGTTACAGGGTTGGACCACATCATTTCATCTTAGGACCTAAGTGGGCTTCAGGACTGAGAATGGAGTTTTTGGTACTTGCTCTGTACATCTCTATCTTCTATCTTGCTTTTTCAGTTGCCATCGAAACCTCATTCTTGCATTTGCAGGTTTTCTGTTTGTTTTTTCTTTCCAGTCATGACCAAAATAGAACCCATTTCAATTTTGATTCTAGGTGATAAAAGCATAGTTTATTAGGACAAAAAAAAAAAAAAAAAAGTGAGCTTCAGGACTGTATTCATGGCCCATTTAGTAAATCAGTCAGGCCTCAGCTGACCTGAACCAGGCCCATTGCCGCCCTTAGAGAGGAACATAACCACACCTTCTAAACTCTATATTCTATATACTACAACATTGACTTTGATCATCTAGTCTGGATTAATATTAGTGTCACAATTAAATTGGTTGTGCATCCAAGTGCGAACTTAAGGAAATATATCATACTATATCATACACACCTGGGCAAAAATGTCGAACACGCGCCTTCCTATCGAATCTACTATTTGTATCTCAGCGAATTGCAGAGTCACATTGTATTGTCCGTTCACAAGCCCAAGTTTGTAGTATCTTAGCGATCCTTGTGATACCCTTGTTGTCCAAAACAGCTCTGGGTCTGAAGTATCCGTAATCTGCGGCATAGAGTCTGTAGTGTACAAGTCATTTTCATTAAGCCCAACATTACTGACGGCCAACCTGCTCGTGCTGGCCAGATAATATGATGATGGGCGGAGAGCATTGACATCACTATCATACAACATTCCATCTTTCGATGTCCAGTCTTGACCGCCGCAATTTATTGCAAATGAAGAATCTGTGAACCAATAAAACAGTGACTTCGATCAAAGGCTCCATTGCATGAATATAGTTATGTGCCTCTGAATTAGAGACTGCTATGGAGTGTCTAATTCGGCCAACTGTAAAGAATGGAAGACATGAGTTCCACGATATGTAATAACAAAAAAAAAAAAAAGAATTGAATATTTTTATATAGGTTTGCTAATACCACATGCATGTCTAAGATGGCCCATATGCATTTCACCACACGCGATATCCAGGCTGTCCATCAGAGGGTCCCATGATGTAAATGCTCAGCGCAAAATCTAGGATGGTCAGCTCACAATGCTAGGAAATGCATGGCTACGAAAAACTTGGGAGTAAGGATCCTCTGTTTGCGTCAAGCATGACTTTCCTGCTTTTTTGTATCGTCATTCGTCCATGGGAGTCAGCAATGCAGTATTAAATGCAGTGTCTAATAACACAGTCTAATTAAATTGCAACAACAACAATTTTCCTGCTTTGAAGCAAACAGAGGATCCGGACTCAAAACTTGTACATGGTTTTCGCGAAAGAACAAGGAAAAAAGGGAATTTTACAAAACACTGCCTAACTTATATGGAATTTACATTTCAGTACTTTTTTTAAAAAGTTTCTAAAAAGCTACCTTTCTAAAAAACCACCTTATTAATTGATATAATTATCATTCTAGTACCTTCTGTTACATTTCTTTAACGGCCGGCTAGATGGGCATGTAAGCAAATGGGTGGGCTCCACCGTGATGTTTATGTAAAATCCATCCCAACCACTAGCACATCACCTCATGTTAAGCCAATGGCCCAAAAATCACCACCATCCGTGATTCAGGTGGACGACATGATTTGAAACAATGTCTAGGGCAACAATCGCCCACCAAAATATTTCCCTTGGTATGACCCACCTAAATCATGGATAGGCCTGATTTTTTGGCCTTAGGCCTAAATTTTGTAGTGATGTAACACCCTTGCTCTCCAATACTCGGGTATTAAATGTCCTTGGGTGTTACCCAATTTTTTTTCAATTAATTGCGCAGTCTCACGTGCTCGCATGCGTATAAACTCGAAAATATCAGAACTTGCAAGTGAAGCATTAATTCCGGAAACTCGAACTTAATTAAACTTTGCACACAAACGAATCGATCATATGTACAAAACCAGTTATGGGACCCGAATCGCTGGATCCCCAGTCCATTAGACCCTAATGTCTGATTTGATAGAACCTACGCTAAAAACACACCAAACTGCATATTCAATTCAAAGGATAACCCATAAAGTTCATTCGATTACCCCTCAGACCCTAGAGCAATGGATTCACAATCCATCAGTCCCTAAAGTCCAGACAGACCAAAATCATGGTTGATCTCGCTGCTCTGTGGGGGGGGGACAAGAGAGAATGTGAGAGGGGGAAGAAGATCTCGCTGCTCCAGGTTGTTCTTCTCAAAGTTTGGGTTGTGTCAGCTGTCCTGAGTCTTCTTCGGCCTGAAACCATCAATTGTGGGCCCAATAAATCCTGATGTTGCCGGTTAAGGTGTTGTCCCGCAGCGCACACGTGTAATTTTTCCAATTTCTAGAGATTTGAAACTAATTAGGCTAGAGATCTTCTTTGTCCGTCCAAGTCTCAAAAATTCTTACTTTACGATTTACATGTGCATGTCAGGTCTTGAGGTCCTGACAGTTGATTAGGAGCAACCCAACTGTATGCGGGAGCCGTGGTAGAGAGAGGCTTCATGAGAACTTTGGTTTCGTGCTGAGCTCGGGGCCAAGTTTCCAGCTCGAGTTAGGAGTCGTCCTAATTGAGGCAGGTAAAACCCTAAACTTTTTTTTTTTTTTTGGTAGAAATAAGTGGGAAGACTCCACCTGGGATTACTTGCAAAGGAGAGATACAACAAGGAATTTGGGTGGGCTCCACACAAAAAGAGACAGGCCTCACCTATCGTACGGAACTATAGGCAATCCTTGCACAAACAAGGACTAGGAGGTGCCAGGAAACACCACCTAGGCCAGGCAAACTGAAGAGCGTGAATACTACATCTTTCTAATCAAACCTACACCCAAGTTGTCCAGAGTCACCAGTCCCCTAATGTTCGAAGGAAGGTTCGAGCGAGAGAAATACTGCACATTTGACAAGCCTCCACTCCCCATTCTTGCCAACACATCTGCAACCGCATTTCCTTCTAGAAGAGTGTGTTGAATGCTGAAATGGATAGAGCTCCTAAGTCAAGTGATAGCTCCTAAACCCTTATTGAAAGTTTAATTAGAATAAAATCCAATTTATTGACGATAGATTTGCGATTGAACTTAGGGTTTTGAGCTTTCTCCCAAATTTCTACGCCTAGACTGCATTTGAATCAAGGAATCCCGACCTTAAGGTGCAGATATACCCTTCAAGCTTTCCTACGACGTTTTTAGTCTAGTAATAGTCTCAGTATTTAAATAATCTTGTTAATTGACTTGTGAATCATGTGATAACCCCTGTAATCTATATTACATGTGTAATTTTAGGATGATTTGCTAGAATCCTTAACTTCAGAAATATGTATATGAACACATAACATGTTTAGATCTTTGTATATGTTGCCTCACACACGTGCACTCCTTAGAATGTTTCAACCACTTCAATATAACCCTTGTTTTACATGATTGACATGAATATAAATTATAAGATGCTTAGGGTAAGTTATGTCTTAATGGAATTCTTAAGGCAATTGGAGAGCTCATGGCCCTCGCAGGTATGTACTCCAAAATCAGATACAAGGCTAGGCTGCCTGCAACCTAACAAGGGATGGGAACTTTACTCGAGAAGTTTAAGAGGCAAAGGCTGCCTATATTCAAGGGCGCACCGGTCCAATTTGAATGAAGCTGAAGAATATAAGAAACATATCGAAAAGATTTTCACTGCCAAAAGGTAAAATTGGTTGTCTATATGCTTCAAGGCAAAGCAGATCATTGGTGGGATTCAGTCACTAGGATGAATCCGGGAACTTAAGTATGGACTTGCACATTCTGCGAGGAGTTTGATAAGAAGTATTTTCCCAATATGGGAACTTAAGTATGGACATGGGCTTCAATCCGAGATGTTAAGGCAAAGCGGATCATTGGTACTCAGTCACTCAGTTGTGACGGAAGGTAGTGAAATGAGGCAACTTTTTGAAAACCTTTTTGCGAAAGGTATCTAAATGTTAATTCCATATTAATTAGTTTTTTTTTTTTTGTAAAATTCTCAATATAATGTAAGTTGTAAAGAGTTAACAACACATTTAGGTGATCCATATGCTTTGAAGAGATGCTCTAGCATTTTATGACAAGGTAAAATTAAAAGAGTGCGATTGGATGCCCCATCGAATTGAATTTCATTGTTACTCTAGTAAAGTGGAAAAGAAAATCATTGGTGTAACCCGTGTAGGTATGCAGAGGCATCACTTTCTCTAACCTGAGAGAAATGACTTTATGTGCATGATCCACCCCATCCATCAAGTACATACACCACCCTTTGTGTGGCCAAAAAGCAGGTCAATTCAACACTCCGGTGGGCCACTCCGTAGGGAATCATATAAATATATACCTAAAACCTTTGAATTCACGTGGTACGGCCCACCTGCATTTAAATTTTGGAATACTGGAGCTGTCAATGGGCTGAGGCTTGGCCTAGCAAATGCAAAAATTTGAGTAGGCCTGGCCTGAAACCCTATAGAATAGTATGATTTTTGGCCAATTCTTTCATCTCGATGAAGCATATCAGATGAGTGGATTGGATGGTATATAAACACCACAGTGGGCCCTACACAATTAATGGTGGGTGTGCCCATCCCAACTGTTTCCTATGGTATCATCTGCCTGATTTTTAGATCATGATTTTTGGGTTTAGTTAGGTGAACATAAGGCAGCTTACCTAATGGACAAGGTGGACCTCATGGAAGTTCCATACATGTGGCTCTCAGTTAACCAAAGTGATCGATGTCCTCCGTTTACCTACCTGAGGTATGCTAGTGTGTGGTCCAAGTGAAAATAACCAATTTGTAGCTTCCTCCCTTAGCATTCATATTGAGGGTCCCAGCTTCAACTGGCAGTTCTGTGGCTTTCAAGTTCGACCCAAAAGAAATTTATTTGTGATCGGCTACTACTTAATGCTTTTCCTCATTCCTTCTTGATTAAAATAAATGCTTGCAGTTCAATTCACTTGCGAATCCGAATGCCGCCAAAAGAAACATCTGTGGCGTATAGAGTGTGTTTCAACATTGAGGTCAAAGGTTCTAGTCCATATATTACCTATAGAAAAAAAATAAAAAATGAAGAAGATGAAAAGACGACTTACTGGTTAGAGAATCTTGATAGCATGAAAAGCTCCGCTGAAGACAATTCAATCCTGAATGCAAAGTACTGAATCTAAAAGAATCAAACACTCAAATGCCACAAAAGACCGAATTTCTTATTTCAGAAAGACATACAGGCGATGTAGGAAATTCAGTGGCGTAGGAAGTTATATGAATTACTTAGGTATTCTTCAAAATAAGTAGAAAGGCATCATTTGTAAATACCTGTTATTAGAACTATCAATGACGAAGTTGTTAGCAACCAAATTCCTGAACAGGAGATAGTTTAAGGAGCTTATGGTCAATGTCACATACATCATTGGAAGTAGTTCGAAAAGAAATGCTGAGGCCATAGGGTCCCTACTCATGGCTCAGTGGTAGACTCCGTGAGTTTCAACACCGAGATCATGGGTTCGAGTACCCATGTGGTGTGTGTGGGTGTGTAAAAAATAAAAATAAAAATACAAAATGCTGAGGCCATAGAAACAAGGAGAGATTGAAGAGGAGATTTGGTGTATATGTTATAGTGTAGTGCATGTACCAGAGATCATTGCCACTGATTAGATGGGGACCATTGTGAGCATGCCTTGGCCCAGGCATCTAATTTGTCATCTCATTAGGTGGCCAATTGTGCCTTTGCCCAGACATCTAGTTTGTATGGCCTGCATCCACATGGCATGTCTTTTCCCAACTGTGAGAAAGTTGGACACATGGCATTGTCTTTTTTCCCAACCGTTCTTTTTTAACTCATACATAAGGGTGCAAATGGTCGGGTTGTTGGACCCGACCTGAGAATAAGCGGGCCTGTGTCTAAAATTTGGATCCATGGAGCGGGTCTGGGTCTAAAAACTTAACTTGAATTATTAAATGGGTCAGGTCTAGAGCCTCTCAAAATTAACCTGACCCTACTCAGACCCACTTTTACCAATGACCTGACTCCCAACCAGGAAACTAGTACTTAATTACTACAAGTATATGAAAGTTTAAAAGTTCAATTAGCAAATTAACACTAAGGCCAAGTGAGAAATTAGGAACCCTTAAATGAGATCCACTGGACAATACTAATTCCATCCTAAGTTGGTGTTAATGGATGTGGATGTGAGCCATACCATTATACAACCTACCTAGGCCTATTTAGTTTTGTTTCTATGCTTGGTCTTTTGTTAATAGTGGTTTATGATATGAAGAGGATTCTTGCTTTTGTTATTAAGGCCACTTTTGTCATTATAACAATTTATTAATATAAAAGATGGAGAGTGCAGGCATCAACCCAAATTTGGGTCCCTCCCTTCTCAATTTGGGTCACCTTCTCTTCTCTTCTCTCTCTCTCTCTCTCTCTCTCTCTCTCTCTTCTCTCTTTCTCTCTTTCTTTATTACCGAGTCAGCCTAACCCTAAATCCTATGAATCTAAAACCCTAGAGCCTTGAAATAGCTCGACGAGTCAACTAACCTAGTCAACTCACTGAGTCAACCTACGAATCCGACAACCCAATCAACTCACCTAGTTAAGCCCAAATCCAAGCCCGAACCCAAGCCCAAAAGCAAGCCCAATTAGAGAAATATGCACAACCTCAAAGTAGCAACCTTTATAGCAGAGCCTCCACACGCTTGGAGGCGGCTGCCAGCCAAAGCAGAGTCTAAGTGGGGACCGGCGGCAACCATCTTGCCACCGGCCACGTGGCACTCCCCCTCTATGGGGTGACATCCTTCAAGCATGTAGAATCCCCCTTTTTCAGACCTTAAGTATGCAGTTGAAATGTATTTACTTCGATGCCCACCTCCTTACCCAAAAGGATCCTTTTACCACCTCATCCAATCCATGAGATGATGTCATGTGGCAATCTCTAATCATAACCCTTCAACCACCTTTTGCCCCTAGGATTACCAGCAATCACCATAAAATTGGGTTTGAAGGCTATAAATAGCCTCCTCCCCTTCTCATTTCAGGCATCCACTACATCTAGAAGCATCAGGCATTCAGGGAGGATCAAGCATCCTTCCTCATCCCTTAAGGTTTAGCCATATAGCCATCCCTCCACTAAGGAGAGTGAGACTGAGAAAGAGAGTCCAACCCTGGTCTAGCTCACTCTAGCTAGAGTCCAATCCTCATGAGCTACCTAATTTCAAATTCGAGCCACTCGATCTAGCCTTGCGATACCACCGTTCATCCAACCATTTTTCATCAAATTAAAGCATCAGCATTGTGCAACACTCATTCCCTTATCAACCCCCTTACTCCTCATATATATCAGCATTACACTACATTCCATCGTTTTCTCGCATCTAACTGGTGAGCATATGCCTTGAGGCTTGCCGATATAATCGAAGTAGGTCCACCAAAAATCTTAGCCAGTTGGCCGTCGTTTTATCATAAGCATCCATATAGCATCAAGCATCCTATACATCCTACTTTGCACCTACACTCGATCATTTTGAATGTATGCTCTGTGGCTTACCTATATATAATCGGATCCTGCCCATTAGAAATTTGGATCGATCAATCATATGTGTCATTCCCAAGGCCCACCTTGTCTAGGAATAGGGCCCCTCGCAAGTCAATGGGAAGGTCCATCACCTCGCAAAAGAACCTAACAAGTTGGGACCCAGTACCTAACCTAGCTAACTTGTCGGCTACCCCATTAGCCTCCCACGGAGTGTGCTTAATTGTAACTTCAACTTTGCATTTGAGACTTTCTATACGAGCACTCCAGTACCACATCCTCCACATATTAGTGAAGCCCTCGTTTACCATGTCAACCATAATTTTTGAGTCGCTTTCCAATAGGATTTTGGTGAATCCACGCTCTACACAAAATACTAGACCTTCAGCCAAGGCCCGAACCTCAGCCCAAGTGTTACTCTCCACACCATAACCAGACGAAAGGGTAAAAACTAGGTTCCCTTGACTATCTCTAATTACCCCGCCCCTACCCGACTGCCCTGGGTTACCGCGTGCCGAACCATCGACATTAACTTTAACCCATCCCCTGTCTAGTTTCTCCCACCTCACAACCGAAAGCTTGATGATCCGGGGGAGGGGACAACTGATTTTCAACATTTGAAAAGACATCTGGCCTAACAAATGCATATTTCTAGGAGGGGGAAGAGACCGAGAGATGAGACGCATCCAGGTCTGAATATGAGAGATCACCTTACTATGGTCCATAGGGATCCCCTCATACCTACTTTGTCGCCTTTGGAGAAGAGGTGATCTAGCGATTCTTCCTGGGGATCCAAAAGAGGGTTCCTGCCATAGCCACAACATTCACACTTTGATGCCAAGAGAATTCCCTTAGCTTGAATTCTAACATCCACCTGGATCGCACCCTTGATCATCTTCTAGGTAAATAAAGAGATTTTGGGTGGTAAGTTAACGTGCCAAACCCACCTCGCCCAGGCTTTCCTTGTCCTTGGTTCTCTGCAAGCTTCCCACGCTGATTTGACACTAAACTCCCCTAAAGAATTTAACGAGCATACCATCCTGTCGTTCCCAACAGAAGTACAGAAACCCTCCTCTTTCAAAAAGTTGAGGATGTACTTCGGAAGAAGGGACAAAAATGATGAAGGATGCAGGGGACCTCCAGGACCTAACATGACCTTAACCAGAAGACCAGGGAGATCTTTCGGCAGTGAGGGGCCCAAGGCCTGTCTAGTCGTCCGACCAAAAATTACAGCCACCAATACCCACCAACTTCTAAGTGTGAGATTTAATAAATGGGAGGAGCTTGCTGATAGATTTGAAGAAGGGGGAGAAGGAATTGCTGGGGGCACCAGCAAGCCTATTGGGAGGGAGCTGACCTTGCTTGGACCTCAAGAATTCAGCCCATAGGTTATGCAAAATTTCAAATTTGAATGTCCACGCAAGCTTCATTCGAAGTAATGCAGGGGCATTTTCACACTGGGCTCGAGTGGAGTCGCTTGTGAGATGCAGGGGCACACTCGGGGTGGGTGCGGCCCATGGAGGAGGTCTCGTGTTTGAGACTCCTCACCAGGGGTGATTAATGCGCATTTCACACCGGGCTCGAGTGGGGTAGCCTGTGGGATGCGGGGACACACTCGGGGTGGGTGGCCCATGTGATTTGGGGCCCACGAAGGGGATTCAGCCGAGGTCCAAACCCATGAGATGTGGGGCTTAGGCTATGAGATAAAGGGATTAATTCGTCATACTCTAATAGTTCGAGCTTTTAGAGCAAGTGGTTAATTGTCCTGCATCACGAAGGCTCTTCACAATGTCCTTGAGGAGCTTAATGCCCAGACCGCCTTCGCTTTTCGGCCTCGCAATGTGGTTCCAACTCATCTAGTGCAGCTTCCGCTTCCCTTGATCCCAACCCCAAAAGAAATCCGAGAAATATTTCTCCAAGGCTTTTAGGACTTGCATTGGAACATTAACTGCAGCTGGAGTATGGATTGGAATCCTAGCCAACACATGATTTATGAGGACCAACCTTCCAGCTTGAGCAAGCAAATGACCTTTCCACCGCAGCTTGATTATCACTTGATTAGATATATCTTACGTTATAAACATGATGAGCCAATTTGAGTTGTTCGAGAGTATCTCACATGGATGCAGTTATTTGGATTTTGTGATACCTTAAAGATGCACCATGTCAAGGGATTTTATATAAACAGAATGATCATTCTCATGTCATAGGGTACTTCGATGTAGAGTGGGCGGGCTCTTTAGCACATAGACAACCTATTACTGGGTATTGGACATTTGTGAGAGAAAATAGTCACATGGGAATTAGAGTGTGGTAGTCCGATTAAGTGCTAATACAGAATATAGACCAATGGCTTATACCACCTGTGAGTTAATGTGAATCAAGAAATTATTGCAGGAAATAAGATTTACAGGAAGCTTATCTATGCAATTATTTTGTGATAACTAGGTGGCATCCCATATCGTAAACAATCTGATCTATCATTGAAAAACTAAACCCATCGAAATGGATTGTCACTTCATAGATGAGGTCTCTAGTGGTGAAATTTCTACACCATATATCCAATCTCAAGATCAACTTGCTAATTTGTTTACCAAGGCTCTTCATCACAGTCAGACTACACGCATGTATTCTAAGATTGTCATCAACAACGTCTATGTTCCAACTTTAAGAGCATTGTTAATGGATGTGGATGTGGATGTGGATGTGGTTCGTATAAGGCATGCTTTGTTTCGTTGCTATGCTTGTTCTGTGGTTATTAGTACACGATGGGGATTCTTGCTTTTGTTAGTAAGAACACTTTTTGTCATTAAAAATTTATTAATATAAAATATAGAGAGTGAGGAAGGCAACCTTAATTTGGGTTCCTCTCTTCTTCCAACCTACTCTTCTTTCTCTCTTTCTCTATACTTTTATAGTTGGAAATTAAAATAGACGGTTTATAAATAGATTTTTTTAAAAAAAATTTGTAATGTGGGTTAGTTTATTAAGATAAGTCTTATGTGGAATTTATCTTAAATTCTTCTCAAGTTTATCTAAGATAGCATAGAATTACCATAGGCTTGTGGAGCTCATTGCTTTAAATCTTAATGGTATTAACATATTTAGAGCAAATGTTTCAAAAGTCACTTGTAATTTTATACCCAACCTTGACCCAACCCATGAGATTAATGGGTTAGGTCAGGTATAGGAGGACCCACACCTAACTCAATAAATAAATGTGTTGGAGTTTTGGGAGTTTGAACCAACCTAGACACCCGACCCAAAATTTACTAGGTTGGGTATGGGGCCAAAGTTCTGATCTGATCAGTACATGGGTCGGGTTTAGGACCCCTTGACCCAACCCATTTGCACCCTTACAGACAGTGGCCCATATGATGTATGGACCAACTTGATTTTTACCAAGGACAGGTTCAAGGTAGGACCCTCATAAAAAAAATTCCCTATTCTTGCACACGTGCTACTTTCACGTTCAGCGAATCATTTTAGCACTTGTGTGTTCACATTTTGTTGAATATATAGCATCTGTTGTCTTTTTTCCAGCTCTCCTTTTTGTTCATCCACTCTGGCCTTTATGATGCATGGAGCAGCTTGATTTTTGCCAAGGGCATGTTCAAGGTCGGACACTCCCGATGAATGTCCCCGATCTTGGACACTTATGCTATGTTCTCATTCTGAAAACCAATTTAGCACTTTTAAATATTGAATATGGATACCAAACATAATATTGCAACTTGCATATGCCTGATTCTGGTGTTCACAGGTCTAACCAGTCATGGTTATCGAACCTTCAAATGTGTCATAACAGGTGTTAATCTAATCCACAATTATATTCATATATCATAAGAAGAAATAAAGAGGGTCATTGTCCTATCTTGCATTTGGTTTCTCTATTGATTCAAATTGCAGGATTACTAGTTCATGAAGTAGAAATCACCAAATTCCATCCAGTGTTTTAAATAGCTTTGGTATGTAGCATGTAGCTTATGCTATGTACAGTAGCATAGGCTTAACGCTACCTAGCTCATGAAAATAGCTTAAGTCATATGTAACCTATGCTATATCATAATTTGCATATGCTACACACTACGTAGACTACGCTACACGCTATGTAGCTCACGTGATGTTTTCAATAACTTGTTACATTTTTTCATTTTAAAAAAAAGATTAGCCAATCTTTTTAATGCTTTTAGTAAAATAATATGAATAATAATATTAAATCAGTTTCATTGCTCTTTTTTTTTTTACCTATATGCTTAATCACTGTCATGTCCTATTACTTTAGGTTGCATTTTGTTGCACCAAATATCATGAAATTTTCTTAAATTTCATTATTAATGAGTCTAATTTGGTATAGAATATATATCATGACATTGGTGCAACCAAGCACCTTGATTAAAAATCTAGAAGTTGTGTAGCTTACATTACACGCTATGTAGCTTGCGCCTCACGCTTCAAAAGGATGAACACTATGCTACACGCTATTCACTATTTAAAACACTGATTCCATCACCTTCTTCTATATTCATATTGAGATAGTAGCCTCCAAATATTCAAGTTGAACTTGAAAGGAATGTATTTGCAATTTGAGGACTACTTCCTCGTTCTGAATATCAGGGTGACTGAAGTTAGGTCATTTCTTCTCTACTAAACTAATTATTGCAATTCAATTCAACAGGACATCTAAACACACCCTTAATGATAGAATGAATTGTTTGGTCACTAGAGAAATGAAGATGAAAATAACAAACTGTGTGCTTCTTTTGGACATACAGTTGCAAGCCTTGTGTAACCCAAGAGGGAAAGCTTCCTGATAGTTGATTGTATGATAAATCTCTGCCAACACAACATATAAACAAATGAATTAACAAACATTTAATGCAAGTCAGTAACAGAGCCAGAACCAATCAAATGTAGATAAATGATTAGACTTTCATCTGATACCAAACGGCATTCTTATTAAAGAACAAAAAGATCCTTTTCCTTTTGTAGAAGAGGAACGTCATGATAGACATAATGAATCAATTGAATATTCACAACTCAATCTTTTATGCTGAACCATAAAAGAGAAGAAACAATCATATAAAAGCAATCCTGGACAATATCTAAGGATGCATTTGGTTGTACAATTGAATTGAATTACAATAATCAGTCCAATAGAAAGGACATGGCCACATTGTAGCTGTAGTAGTATGTATCTTGGTAAGTGGCCCTTGAATTGCAAATGAACTCCTCCATCCAACTCAAAAGAAACTTAATTGCAATTTGGAGCTGATTCTTTCAATATGAACATCATAGATGGTAATCCTAGTTTGGCGATTTCCACTTTATTGAACTAATTATTGCAATTCAATTCAATCACAGATCCAAAGGTGGCCAAGTAATAAAAATGCAATTTTGATTACAATTCAGTACAATTAAGTCAGATGAACTTACATGTTCGTGAGAGATGAGCTTTTACTAGAAGGAAGGTTACCAGACAGGCTATTGTTTCCGAGAAACCTGCAGATTGAGACCAAAAAAATAAAAAGAAAAGGAAATGCAGCTTCAAATAACACTTAAAAGTTTTTATATTTCATAATATGAGAATGAGAAAGAAGGAAAGTTGAAAGGAGAAATACTAGGATCACCACTAAAACAGCTTCGGATAGAAAGTTTGATTCTTACAAGGAAGAAAGCGAACTCAAAGTGAAAAGCGAGCTTGGAATTTCACCAGTTAAATCGTTAAAGCTCAAATCCCTAAAAAAATAAAATTAAAGATTAATGGAATAACAGGAAAAAAAAAAATGACTAGCATAGCTCTTCGGGGCATCTCGGCCCGAAAAAGACTTGTATCTCATTTATAGGTCCATGGTCTAATCTATGGCCAAGGCCTATTCTCAGGACCAAAGAATAAATGGGTTGACCCAGACACATATATTAATTTACAACTTCTTCTGTTGATGCCCAGCATCAGCCAATACCCAGGCCTATTTATGGCTTTCATGGGTAGGCTTCGGCTTATAATTCAGGCCAAAAAATAAATGAGGTAGCTGCGGACCCTGACATGACCCAACTAGGGCCATCAATGGTCGGCCAGACCGTGGGTTTTTGGACCGGGCAGGTTTTGAGCAAGGTTTGGGCACGCTTTCTAGGCCCAAGGGATGGGCTTGGGCTTAGATATAAAAGCTAGCTTGAACTATTCTAGGCTAAGCTTGGGTTACTCCAGTCTGGGGCTCATATGTGATATCCGCCAATACCCAGGCCTATTTATGGCTTTCATGGGTAAGCTTCGGCTTATAATTCAGGCAAAAAAATAAATGAGGTAGCTGCGGACCCTGACATGATCCAACTAGGGCCATCAATGGTCCGGCCAGACCGTGGGTTTTTGGACCGGGCAGGTTTTGAGCAAGCTTTGGGCACGCTTTCTAGGCCCAAGGGATGGGCTTGGGCTTAGATATAAAAGCTAGCTTGAACAATTCTAGGCTAAGCTTGGGTTACTCCAGTCTGGGGCTCATATGTGATATCCTGCCAAACATTCAATTAAAATGAACGTGTGAGACTAGGTAGCGTGAAGCCCAGCCTGGCCTGGTTCATTGACAGCCCTAGGCCCAAACCATGCGCAAACATAGGGGACTGATGTAAAAAACTTACAGATGCTGTAATGATTGGTACTCTCCAATGTCGAATGGAATTCTATCTGAAATCTGACTGTTTCTCAAGATTCTCCAAACAATGAAAATAATAATAAGATTTTGATTATATCACAATAACAAGAACAACAATAATAAATTAAAAATTAGCATTAATACATAGGTACCATGATTACTTACAATATGGTTAAGTTCCTCATGCCCTTGATAAATACCAAAGATGATCTTCCACCCGTTAGTTCACCAATTCGCCTATGCAAACATTGGATAGTTAATTACACAAAAGCAATGATAATTGACAAAGAAACACAAATACTTACAAATACTTACAAAGCAGTTAGGGATGTTAAATTGGAAAGACTGGAAGGTATCGGACCTTGGAAAGCATTCCCATGCAACTCCCTACATAAGCATTCGCTAGTTAAAATTCTCAATCAAACAATGAATCCTAATTACTGAGGAAAACTTAATGGATCTATCATGAGCCTGATTTATAGGTGACATGGTCCATTCAGGTCAAAATGTCGACACGTGCAGGCAGAGGCAAGGGTGAAGAAAAACACTGACAAATCAGCGTGGCAACATACAACGGTGATACAAAGGGGATAACTGGCTATCCTGCAAGTGTCTCAGCAGCAAATAGTCAAGGCACAGTTATGGGTGGACCCACGAGCAACTCAGTGAGGGTCTACATGACACGACCCATCAACAATGGATATGGCATTGCTGGAATTTCATGAAGAAGAACTCAAACTTCCATTAACATCAAAGTTCATTCAAAATCAACTACTAACAATCTAGAGATTTCACCCACTTATAGAGCTTAAAAAAAATAAAGATAAGAATCCAAATACCTCTTTCCATCCTAATGAGATAAGAATCTATTAAAGGGACTTGTCCCAGGATGTGCTTCAAGTAGGACTCTAATCGTAGATGATCTGGAGTGGGTCCCACGGTGTAGGACTGATATGAAATGCAGGCTCGATTCGGCCACATCGGCAGGCCTGCTTGTTGCATGGTTCTAAATATCATCCAATATCAAGTCAACTCCAAGTTAGTATTTGTGGAGAACAACACAGGTCATTGGGAGAATTACTCTCAGAAACCAAACCGAGTCGGAATGAGTCAGAGCAAGTCATACCAGTTTCAATCTTTGAATGAGTCACAATCCAAGACCTTTAAAATAATGGTTGGTAGCCCCAAGCCTGAATTTTAGATCTGACAAGTAAACTAGCCAAGCCCAGACCTGGGTCTGACAACTTTCTCTATGGAGGCCCGGCCCAAGCCACGATCCAGGGCCAGGGCCGGGACCAGGCCATACTTTGAAGCCCTATCTTAACTTTCAGGTCCAATGTATAACCTGTTTGATTACAACCCTGACCCATAAATAAGAAAAGATTCCCTTGAAGAATGAAAAAGAGCAAATCTCATTATAGTAGCTTACAAAAGGTTAAGCTTGGTCCAACTCCCTATGAAGTCAGGTATCGTGCCCGTGAGCTCATTATCAAAGGCCCACCTGAGATCACAACATGCTTCACAATGTAAAATAACATTCAGGTAGACGATAATTTCATTGCTTGGATGCAAATCAACCAAAAAAAGGACTTACAATTTCTCCAAGTTTACTAGATTGGCAAATGTGGAAGGAATTGGACCACTCACACCACTACTGTCAAGGGTTCTGTTGAAGTTTACATAAAGAAATGGATCGAAATCCATCACACCCAAGTGGCAAATTGTAGTTGGCATGACAAGAAGAAGAAAAAAAAAACACGTGATAGTCAATAGTGTATCCAGATTATTAATGTATTGTGGACCTACCACCCTCAGATCAGAATATGATGGTGATAAAACAGTTGGGCCACCAATGGTAATCTTGGTTCATAGTCGATTTGCTTCGTACAGTTCTTTTGCAACACAACTTAAAGAAGATAGCTTTGGTGGGCCTGGCTATTTGATCACTTTAAGATCTGATTTGACTGTGATCATTTACCTATATACAGTTCCTTGTTGATCATGATGCCCGGATACCAGACAAGGCTTTGATACAACAATCAGATACAAAGGGTCAGATCCTGAAAGTATCTAACTGTGTGTTGGCTGTGGGCCAATGCAAAATCAAGCAAAACAACTTGCATTGTCCATACAAGTTTCCCATGCCATTGTTTGTAATATCCCTGATATTCTGTATCTCCAGTTCGGGGATACCAATAACACCAGTAATGATGCTGATAACACCGGTAGTATTAGAAATTCCAAGGGTCAGAGATATATCACTAAGTACAACCGATTTATCGATATCACCAATAATTTCTACTATGTAAATTTCATGTGGATCATGGATGGATATTTGGATCTACTACTTTCCTCATGTTTCCCCAATATTTTCCTGAGTCAATGATACATGCTTTTAGGCCCTATTAAAGGGAAACTTATATTTGATTCTTAAATAGGCAACTATGTTAGCATCTTGTGAAGTATCATTAAAAAATTTCACAATCTTCCCCATGTTTCCCTAATGCGTCCTTGAGTTAGTATTATATGATTTTAGACCCCCATTAAATAAAAACTTAGCATGCGTGCATCTCCAATGTAATGATAATAAGAGGAGAAGCGCGTCCTGCGTGTGTTATCTCCTTTGCTTGCAATTCTTTTCTCTTTCCTTTCTTTATCTTCTCTTTAATCACGAAAACATGGTACCAAGCAAGAACAGGAGTAAGATCTTTTCTTCTCCCCCAAGCAAGAAAGGAGAGACAAGACCATTGATGTTCTTTATCCATGCAAAAGGGAGTTCAAAATCGGCATGTACATGGACTAGTACATGTGTGAGATTTCCATGGGACTAATGACTAATGGACTAGTATAGTTGTTTATCGATCGAGGAAGACGGTGATCAACCTCATCGCGTCCTTACCTGCTTCAGTTGGTATTAAAGTGAGGTTTTTCCTCGAATCAATAGCTTCTAACGACTGGTCGAGCAACAATCCTATAGACGGTGCTCCACGGTATTGTCCTTTAACAACGACAACTTTTGAAGCAGTGCAGCAAGAGAATCGGCAAGTCATGCAAGGGTGGCAGGCTGCTATCGATCGCATGACAAAGGCTCTAGGGCAAATTTGTGTTCGTGATGATGATCCGCCTCTGGTAGGCGCTGGAATTCGCAATCGTGTTGATCGCAAGGCGATGAATCATAGAATCACAGCTGAGGAGGTGGGATCCATCGATGAGGAGATCGATGACATGATCCCCAACATCCCGGACAAGGCGGTGATCAGATAGATTGGTTGGATCAAGAATTCAGGATGAAAGTCGATCTTCCTGGTTTTAATGGGCAACTCTACATCAAGGACTTCCTCGATTGGCTACGTGAAGTTGCGTGCTTCTTTGACTACATGAAAATCCCTGAGGAGAAGAAAGTTAAATTGGTGGCATACAAGTTAAAGAGTAGAGCTTCGGCTTGGTGGGAGAAACTTCATCTCGCACGGACAAGACAGATGAAAGCACTAATCCGCATGTGGCAGAGGATGAAGCAGTTGTTGGGCTTGTGGTTCCTTCCTAATGATTATGATCAGGTATTGTTTCAACAATACCAAAATTGTCGGCAGGGTAGTCGATTGGTGAGAGATTATGCAAGGGAATTTTACCGTTTGGCAGTGTGGAATGATTTGGTTGAAATTGAATAATAGCAAGTCACCTGATTCAATAGTGGGTTGCGTGTTGCGATCCAGGATCGAGTTCGTATGCAACCCGTTTGGACATTAAATGAAGCGGTCAAGTTGGCCACCCAAGCGGAAGCGCAGCTTGAGTTTTCCAACACACGAACCTATCCTACTAATGGGGTAGCCACAATGGGTCCTTCGTGGGAAACACCATAGGCCAAGGAGAAAGAACCTATAGGGGATGTTCTCAACTTCCTACACACGCGAACCGAGAGTCGGGAAACGGGTAAGTTAGACTCGAAAGGGGTTTGACCACTACTGCTGGTCCGAGCAGGATCCTGAACCCTTATGGTTGGCCAAGGCTCGACCATTGCTATCATTGTGGCCAACCGAGTCACCTATCAAACACTTACCCCTAGCGACAAGTGGCTAGCCTCGCCATTAACAACGGTGGTGTTGAAAACGTAGAGGAATACCCAAATGTTGATGAATTGGAGCACACCGCGGAGGATGACATGGATGAGGCAGATTGGATTCACGGTGAGTCCCTAATAGTGAGGCGGCTATTGTATGCACTAAAGAAGGGGGTACACCCGCATCGACACAACATCTTCCGAACAAGGTATACAGTGAATCGAAAAGTCTGCAATATGATCATTGACAGCGGAAACAGTAAGAACATTGTCTCCAAGGTCATGGTGGAGAAGTTACAGCTGAAAACGGAATGACATCCCTCCTCGTACACGATCGACTAGTTTTAAAAAGTAAGCGAAAAAAAGGTAACTGAATAATGCACTATATCTCTTTCAATTGACAAGTACTATAAGGACCAAGTCGTATGCAACGTTATCGACATGGAGGCCTGTCACATTTTACTTGGTCAATCATGTCAATTAGATCATGACACCACTTATAGAAGACAAGATAATGTATATATTTTTGTCAAGGACAATCGAAAAACCATACTAGCCCCTATGGGCCTGGAGGAGCAACCCGAAGCTTCTAAAGTGTAGGGACACTCTCTCCTAGACCCTAGTCATACGGGACTTTGTGGAGGAATCCAAAGAGACGGGACAAGCCTATGCGTTAATTGTAAATGGGGAAGAGATCGAGCCCACCATCATTCCCAAGAAACTAAAACCCTTGCTAATGACCTTCCCGATAAGTTACCCCCTATGCGGGATATTCAACACCACATTGACCTTGTCCCAGGGGTTAGCTTGCATAATCACCCTCATTATCGGATGAACCCGGAGGAGTGCGAGATTCTACAAGGACAAGTGGAGGAATTGATTCGTAAGAGACTAATTCAAGAAAGCATGAGTCCATAAGCCGTTTTGACCTTATTAACTCCTAAGAAAGATGGGAGTTGGCGCATGTGTAACGATATCCGAGTGATCAACAAGATTACCATAAAGTACAAGTTCCCTATACCGTGGCTAGATGATATGTTGGATATGTTTAAGGGTGCAAAACTATTTTCTAAATTGGATTTAAGAAGCGGCTACAATTAGATCCGAATACGGCCGGGTGATGAGTGGAAGATAGCTTTTAAGACCAAGGACATGCCCTTTAGTCTTTTGAACGTGCCCAGTACATTCATGAGGTTGATGGACAAAGTTTTGAAACCATTCTTTGGGTGGTTCGTAGTGGTCTACTTTGATGACATACTTATATACAGTCAAAATGAAGTAGACCATACGAAGCATCTCAGGTAAGTGTTACAGGTGCTAGCCAAGAACAAGTTATACCTCAGCCAGAAGAAGTGTAGCTTCTTGACTGAGAGCCTTTTGTTTTTAGGCTTTGTAGTGACATCCATGGACATCCGAGTGGATGAACAGAAGGTGATAGCCATTAATGACCAATTCCAACCAACATCCATGAATTGCGGAGTTTTCACGAATTGGCGACGTTGTATTGTCATTTCATGAAGAATTTTAGCATCATTATGGCACCGATTATATATTGTATGAAAAAGAGGCCATTTTAGTGGATTGACGCAGCTGACAAAAGCTTCACTGAAATCAAACATAAATTGTCCACAAACCCGGTTCTTATACTTCCCAGCTTCGACAAACTGTTCGAGGTCGAATACAATGCTTCATATGTAGAATTGGGGGAGTTTTGTTACAAGAGGATAGGCCGGTAGCCTTCTACAACGAGAAGCTTAGTGATACCCGTAAGAAGTGGTCGACGTATGAGCTGAATTGTATGCAGTGGTTTAGGCATTGCGACATTAGAGACATTATTTAATTCAGCGGGAGTTCATTCTTTACACTTAACTATCAAGCTCTTAAATTTATAAATACCTAGGCTAATGTGAATTGTGTACATGCTAGGTGGATTTTGTTCTTGCAAGAATTCACATTCGCGTTGAAACATAAGGCCGGGCAGAAGAATAAGGTGGTTAATGCACTTAGCCGACGCGCATCATTATTGATCATTATGAGTAACGAGGTTGTCCAGTTTGACTGCCTCAAAGAGATGTACTTAAAAGATGATGACTTTTAGGATTTGTAGATTAGATACCAGGAAGGTCAGCCCAGTGATCTCCACATTCAAGATGGGTTTCTCTTCAAAGGAAATCACTTACGCATCCCATGAAGTTCCTTGTGAGAGCGCATTATCCAAGTGTTGCATGGAGGTGGCCTCGGCAGTCACCTAGGGTGAGACAAGACTATAACTCTTGTAAAGGAACGATACTACTGGACGTAGTTGAAGTGTGATGTGGGAAAAGCGATATAGTGATGCCACATTTGTCAGTCTTCCAAGGGTCAATTTTGAAATACGAGCTTATACATACCATTGTCTGTACTTGATGGTCCTTGGGAAGACTTATCCATGGATTTTGTGCTTGGTCTATTGCGGACCCAACGTAACATGGATTCAATGATTCAATGTTCATGGTGGTGAACATTTTTAAAGATGACACACTTTACTGCGTGCAAGAAGACTATCGATGCTACACATGTTGTGAACCTGTTCTTTCGACACGGCGTTCCTAAATCCATCACATCTAATCCTGACACGAAGTTCCTCAATCACTTTTAGAGAACTTTGTGGAAGCGATTTGACACCCATCTTTAGTTTATTAGTGTGTATCCCCCGCAGACAGATTGGCAAACTGAAGTGGTAAATTGTACACTTAGAAACCTCATTTGGTGCATTTCAGGAGATAAACTGAAGCAGTGGGATTTGGCCTTGGCTTAGTTGGAATTCACATTCAATAACATGTTGAACCGTTCCACTGGCAAGTCCCCGTTTGAAGTTGTGTACAAACGAGTGCCCAGACATACTCTTGATTTGGTTCCTTTGCACAAGCTCCTGGGCTTGAGCGTTGTTGTAGAACATATGGCGGACTGAATCATGGGATTCACGTTAATGTTCAAGCCAAGTTGCAAGTTTCCAATGACAAATACAAGGAGTTGGCTGACAAACATCGGCGATCGAAGGTGTTCGAGGTGGGTGACAATGTGATGGTTCATCTGTGCAAAGAAAATTTTCGACCGAGACATACAATAAGCTGAAGAACAAGAAGATTGGACCAGTACCTATCCTCCATAATATAATGACAACACTTATGTTGTTGATCTTGCTGAAGACAAAGATTTCACGCATGTTCAACTTAACGGACATGTACGAGTATCATGAAGCGAATCTGGAAAATAACTCAAGGACGAATTCTTTTAAAGTGGAGGGGATTGATGTAGAACGGGTCACAGATTCATTCATGGCGATGATGGACAGAAGAAAAGAAGCCAAAAAAGGATCAACAGCATACAACATAGTTTGACCGGTAGATCGATTGGGTCGACAAGTCAAAAATCCCACCAGAAATTCCAAAATTGTTGCTGGACAATTTCTACTTGTTTCGACAGGTCGAAATATACTGTTCGATTGGTCCACAAATCGAGTCGATAGGTCGAAATTCACAAAATTTTCAGTTTCTCTGGACATTTTTGAGTTGTTTCGACCGATTGGGTTGACCGGTTGACGATAGGTTGACGAGCGTGGGAATTTACATGTTTTTAGAATTTGTTTCCCTATTTGATTAGGACTCTTTAATTACGTTTTTAGGATTTGTTTAGGATTATTTAATGATGCTAAACTCATTTTTTTCATCATTCAATCAATTAAACTTCATAGAAATTTCATTATTTCTCATGGATTTGAGAGTCTTCTCTTGTGGGTTTAAGAGTGCATTGTGGATTCATGGTGTTTATCGATCGAGGAAGACGGTGATCGACCTCATCACGTCCTTGCCTACGTCACCGAAGGAACAAAAAAAAAAAAAAAAAAAAAAACACCTGGGCCCACCTATCGTATACCCCTAATGCTCGACCTCTCGAAGATTAAAAGGAAACAAGACTCTCTCTAATGCACCCAAGGCCCACACAGTCGAGGAGGAGAACCCCCGGATGGCTAGGGGAGGTCCGACACAACCTGAAAATTCTTGTAAGCTCGAAATTGGGCTACCCAAACAGGCCAAGCCATCTCTTACTCTATTGCCTCCCTTGGGACATAATTTATAACGACTTAAACTCCCCCTTCGAGAGCAGCAACCCTGGTCCACCAATACCACATGTTCTGTATAGATGGATTCTCCTTATTGAGCATGTCCACTACTACTTTAGAATCACTCTCCATAATTATTCTATAGAACCCTCAGCTCATACAGAAAGAAAGACCCTCGACCAGCATACCGGCTTCAACACGGATATTGGTATCTCAACCATAACCATTGGAAAAGGCGAAAAGAAAATCACCTCCACTATTCCTGCAAATGCCTCTCCCTCCTAACAGCCTCGGGTTACCTCGCACTAAGCCATCCACATTTATCTCAGCCCAATCCTCTGCTAGTCTGGTCCATTTCACAAACAACAGAGCTTGGGGGGCCCCAAATCAACTCCCAGGGCCTGCATGGCCAAGTGACGGGCAAGATTGTTGCCCTTAGGAGGAGGAAGGAAGGGAGTTAAAAGCTTCAACCATCTCTAGATACGAAGATGGTTCTCCCCTCAATCACCTGCACATCTTCAAATCACCTTCCATTCCTTTCCTTCCAGACTTCCCAAAATAAGAAGCAAGGAAGAAACCCTCTCAGCGCAAAAAGACAATCACCATTAATGCCCCCGCCACCAAAGGGATGCACGATCAGGAAAAGACAGATCCCCCAAGAGGGGCAAATCAAACAAATGGCTAGACTAGAGCCATACCTTTGTTGCAATTCTCCTGAAATGAAGAGATGATCCAACCATTCCCGGTCTGGGCTGAACTCGTTCCAGTAGCACATGCATTGGAAGCCAAATGTGCACCTCTATCTTGGACTCTTTCTTCCACTGGGACTGCTTCTTGAAGTAGTTTCCAGACGAAAACTGATATCTCAAGTGGCATTTTTGCATGCCAGACTAAAAGGGCCCAAGCTCTGCGAACACCTGCTGATCTGCAAGGTTCCAGGCTAATTTAACCTTGGATTCTCCTAACAAAGTCAAAAACCACACACACTTATCTTCCCCTTGGGATGTGTACAGGCCTTCTTCCCTGATGTGATCCCACACAATCAGAGGCAGCAAAGAGGTAAATGAGTCCAAGGGAAGGAGTCCCTCTGGAACGAGGATGTTCTTCACCTTCAGATCATTCTGACTCTCTGGAATCTACCCTGGACCCAAGAATCCAAGGGGCCAAGCCCAGACCAGTCATCTGTCTAGACATAGACGTCGTCTTTACCCAAAAGCTTATAAATACCCTTCCATGACGGAGATTTAGAGCCACTCTGCATAGCACTATCCAGGGAGGAAAATCTGCCTTGTATTTGGCTCTCATGTACGCTATCCAAATGCTCTTACCACTGACATATCTAACAGACCATTTCATCTTCAGATGAGGACTCTTCATCATCTCTTTCAACCTTTTGATGCCCAACCCTCCTGATTTCGGCAAGGTAATGCAGTTCTATGAAGTCCAATGAAGCTTTTTCCTCCCGTCCTCCCAGCCCCAAAAGAAATCTGCAAATTTTTTCTCCAACACTGAAAGAATCTGGGTAGGAACGTCTGTTGTTGCCAATGTATGGATCAGGACATTGCCTAGCAAGTGGTTGACAAGCACCGCTCGACCTGCTTGGGACAGACATCTCCCCTTCCAACCCACTGTTTGATGGTGAATCCTTTCTACCAATGGCTGAAAGAAGGGAACTCGGGATCTTCCTTTGAAGATCGAAACTCCAAGGTATGTAAAGTGGGTCACGGATCTTGGAATGCCCATTGATCTTTCAATCATTCTAACCCGCCCTCCCTAACAGAGGCTTGGTCGAAACAAAACACCCGCTTTTCAACTTATTAACTTTGGCCTGAGACTACTTGGTACTAATTCAAAAAATAATAATAATAATAATAATAATAATAATAATCATTCACCGCTTTCAAAGAATTGTTGCTGCCATTGACAAACAAGATCGTATGTCGGTAGTACAACAGGTGGGAGACTAGTGGGCAGCCCTTGTGAACCTTGTATGGCTGACAGAATCCCGTTTCGACTAGCCTCCTGAATCCCGGGTGAAAGCATCTACTACCAGGATGAATAAGTTGGGCAAGATGGGGTCTCCTTGATGCAGCCCTCGAGACGATTTGAAAAAAAAACATGCTTCTCCGTTCGCCAAGACTGAAAACCAGCAGTTTGCCCAACAATTTTCAGCTGGATTGTCCCAGTCTCGGCTGAATCCAAATTTCAACAACACTGCTTTGAAGAAACCCCAGTCTACTTCATCATAAGCCTTCTCCATATCAAGCTTCAAAATCACATACTTTCCTGCACCTTCCTATCAATGTCCTTGAACAATTCTTGGGCCAGAGCAATTCTTTCCTCTATTGGCCTTCCTTGGACAAAAGCTCCTTACTCCTCTAAAATAAGCCTGGGGAGTAACGAATTCAGCTCGGCTCTAATAATCTTTGAGAAGATTTTGTAAATACAGTTGTAAAGACTAATGAGGTAAAAAAATAATAATAATAAATAAAATCTGGCGCATGGGTCTTTGGGATGAGGCACAAGAGCAAGGAACTTAATGCAAGGGGATATTTCCACTTGAAAGATGTATTTGACTGCATTATGGATGTCTTGCCCTACTATGTCCCAACACCCGCTAAAGAAATCACCCGTAATTCTTTTTTACTTCTTACCTGGTCTTCGGTATTCTCTCCACTATCTAGTTGAATCTCCTAAATTGTCGCTCACCTAACTTGTTCATTAGCGACATTGCAGAAAATTTTTGTGTTCCGGTCCCTTCCTCAAACCAGTTGATTCATACTTTCTGTTTTCAGAAAACTTCTTCCATGAGTTCTAGCTGAGCCAGGTCGTCTTTGGCTGAATTAAGACAAACCCGGTTGTCTTCGGAAGGAGAACTCTGAACAGCACCTCCACCCTATTAACTTCCTGTTCAGCTCTCCTGATTTTAGAGAAAATATTCCCGAAGATCTCTTTATTCCAATATTTGAGGGCCAGCTTGAGGTTCTTCATCTTGCCAAGGAGAAGGTTCATGAGCTGATTAGACTCGTCTGAGGTCTAGGAGTTCTTCACCAACTGATGGAATGACTCATGGAACATCCACATCCTCTAAAAATGAAACGGTTTTGGGGCTGGGAGACTCTAGAGGAAAGGAGAGTAACAATGGAGCGTGGTCTGACCCCACCCTCAGCAAGTGCATGACTTTGAATTACAGGAACTGATTAAACTGATTAAACTAATCCACGCTCCACAGAACTCTATCCAAACACGAGACATCCCTGCTTGGTTATTACCCCATGTGAACTTGTTACTGATGAACCCAGCATCCAGAAGACCAGCTACATTGATCGCATCTGCAAATTCGAATGAGCTGGCGGTGTCAGAGTTGCGACCTCCAAGACTTTCTGACTGCCCATAGACTGCATTGAAATTGCCACAAACTGCCCAAGCCCCTGGCCTAGTTCTTGCCAAGCCCTCCATGTCAGACTAAAGAGACCTGTGGAATTTTGGAGTATCTAGTGCAGACCACTGATAAAACCACCTTTTCCAAACTGCCCTGAAGACTGATCCTTAAGGAAAGCATTTGATCAGAAACAGATAACACATCAACAACCAGGGATCTATTAAAGAAGATCCGAATACGATCCAGATCTTGCCACCTTCCCCAACATTAGACAAGGAAGAATGAAAGCTCATCTTCAAGCCTGTTCTTACTCTCCTCTCTTCTTGGATCATGGGCTCAAGGAGAGCCACTATGAAAAACTTGAAGTTTTTGATGTACCTCTTGACTGTTCTAATTGTGGATACATTCCCCACCCCTGGCAACCGAAGGGTTGGCTGTTGGGCTATCTGGAGAGGGAACATTCTCAGCACCCAGAGGGGAGCTCCCCACTGAGCGGGCTCTGACTCTCCTCAAGAGAAGGAGAGAAAGGATTCCCTGATAATAATTCTGATCTCTTAGCCGACTCCCTGCTTGCTTCTCCCAACAAAAGAGGTGTTTGTTTTTTAGATTAGCTATAGGGCCCGTTTGGGAGCGTGGATTTGGAACGCCCTGGATTTGAAACACCCTGGATTTGAAATCCTTTTATTGTGTTTGACAACCTAGATTCAGAATCAACTTCAATCCAAAAGTAGTTATGTATAGTATATTTACATGGGTTTGAATTTAATTACTAAATCAACTTTAATATCTCTAATTAGTGAACGCATGTAGTGTTTGACACAATGGTTGTGATAAGCCCACTGAAATATATGTTTTGCCCAAAAATGATGAAATTCCAAGTCTCAAATGGGCCACAAGCACAAAATCACGTCCTTGTGACTAACCAACCATTTTTAACCATTGATTTACATGGACAATATTTGATATAATGTAATTATAGTGATGCAATTGATAATCTAATTATTTTGGGATATCATTAGTGGGTCATGTGTCTAATAGATTAATACTCTAGTAACACATATTACACGTGCAACTCTTGAAAAGATTTTAGATGTAATCCAGGTTCATGGTGGATTTCGAATCTTTTTTTAAGGGATTTGAAACACCCCCCGTTACTTTATGGTGCTAAACAACCAGGGGATTAAAAACCCCCTCAAACCCCCCAAATTTATGGTGCCAAACTACCCCTTAGCCTTGTTTGAATTGATTATACCCGATCGTGTACACGTATGAACGTGTGGAGCATGAGTGAAAAACCAGCAACGCCACTGTGTACTGAACAATTAAATGGCTAAAACAACTTTCTTTAGCCGTCCATTAACATGGTACAATGTGGCCCACCCGATGAGTTGACCAACCTAATTGTTTTGGCTAGATCATCTACACAGGATTCCACCTGATGGATGGATTGGATCTTACTCATGTAGATGATCTGTGTTATATACTAGATAAAAGATATGATTAAGAACTTACAATACTCGCAGATTTACCAAATTCCCCATCTCTGGAGGGAGTGGCCCATTGAAATTATTAGTGCTCAAGTACCTGCAAAAGAATGGAAAATCCAAATAATTTAACCAAGATGATAAATGCAAAGTCAAACAACTAAAAAATGCCATGTAACCCCTAGTGTTTTTAACTACCAGATGAAGCTAACTCATCTGGATCGATTCAACTTTGAGTCACAACACTAGAAAACAAATTCCAATGCAATCACATACTATTGTAATTAGGGCTCTATACGAACCGAGTTAGCTCGGTTAGCTCGTTCAACTCAACTCGAAAAAGCTCGATTCAACTCGTTTCGAAACTGAGTTCGAGAAATTTCAAATCAAGTTTGAGCTTGCCGGAGCTCAACTCGACTTGGATCGAACCCCAACTCAAATCAAACTCGAATCGAACTAGTTCGGTGACTCGATTACTTTGATATTGATGTTGCTCACCAACTGTTTGATTAAATAACTCAACAAAGTGTCAGTTGGTGGCAAGGAAAGTATGTACATGAAACAAATACCATTTTTTCTTGATTTTAATGTTGCATATAAGGCATTTGATGAAATACCTGTAAACGGCTGCTGCTATTTTACATACAGTAAGAAATTGAAAGTGTACTCTATGTGTTTGTGAAAATGCCGCGTAGGCTCGAACTCAATTTGAACTGGCCCGAGCTACTGACCGAACCGAGCCGAGCTGGCCAGTTAGGCTCGAGGACCGAGCCGAGCCGAGTTCGAGCTGGGGTCAGCTAGTGGCCGAGCTGAGCCGAACCGTGCCAAGCTTGACTCGGTTCAACTCGTGTACACCTCTAATTGAAATGATGGTTGAGCCTGTGCAAACTAAAGAGTGTGGTCATTATGATTCGCAAATTGTTGGGTGCCACACTTGTCGGGTCTGGAGTGGTTGTCCCCACATATGTGTGACACCTCATTCAATCATGATCTGACGGTGTAACAACCGCTTGCACCCAAAAATTGTCAATGATTACGCTAGATAAATGAACAACTTCTTGCAATTATAATTACCAACATTGAACTTTAAATAATTAAAAGTTAAATAACTAAACTAATTATGTTTTTGTACAAATAAAGAAAATAAAGGATTTCTTACAAGTAGCTTAGATTTAAAAGATTTCCAAGTTCCTCTGGCATGCTTCCAGACAACAAATTGCCAGCAAAACTCCTGAAAAAAAAAAATAAATAGAAGAAGAAAAGAATATGAATGTTAACAACATAGATCACAAAATTCACATGAAGCAAAGAGTTAGGAACAAGTTTATTCTGTTAGGTGCATTAACATGGGCACATAGATCATGGATCCCACACAATAGACAGTTTGATTATTGGAACCGTTAATATTTTTGTGTGCCATTGATGGGGAAGGATCTAATAATTGGACTAAAAGGAGGATCCTGACCTTTTTGTGGAGTAGAACATCCACAATTGGAAGATGTCCTTTCAACCATCCATATCCATCTGCCCACATTGATGTACGAGAATTATTGATTTAGCATATCTTACGGCCTATGGCCCTTCCACAACAATGATAATGACGTAAAATTGTCACAATTACATTCCTAGCAAGGTTGGACTAAAAGAAGGTGGACCGTAAATGGACTGCAACTTTCGTCCCGGTGTCATTAGGGGGCGCACAACCTATCAATCAGTTTACGGATTTTCATGAATATTATTTCTAGTTTTTTGATTTTTCCTCGTGGATTCGAGAAGTATATGTGACGAGTCCAGAGAAGCTCCGTGATTTCGAAGTAGTTATTCACTTGAGGAAGACCACATTCATCCCTGCGTCAATCGATGTAGAACGTGTAATAGATATATTCCTAGCATGATTGGGATACCCGGTCACGGGAGCACAACCTATCAATAAATTTATGAATTTTCATGAATATTATTTTTATTTTCTTGTTTTTTCCTCGTAGATTCGAAAAGTCTATATGAGGAGTTCAGAGAAGCTTAGTGGATTCGAAGTAGTTATCCTTGAGGAAGATGGTGATTGACCTCGTCACGTTCATCCTGTGTCAGATAAAAGGAGGGTTATTTTCAATTATCCATTAACCTTATCAAAAAATTGTGTTTATTTTTTTTATTTTTTTGGGATGTCATCGAATTGGGCTATAGATCTGCCACTAATTCCTTCCTAATGTTAGCTCGAGTAAGGATTATTCCACGGCCAGGTGCAACATGCTGCAAGTTCCGCGACATGGAGGCTGATGGCTTGTCGTTTCCCTTTTATGCGTATCCAGAACCAGCATTGATGATTCAAGCTGAGAAAGTGCCTCTCTCCAACATCCTACCCCAGCAGATTATGAAGGAAGCTGGGAAAGCACCTCTCCCTAACACCCCTCAGCAGAAAAAAGAAGGAGAGCACAAAGGAATGGGTGAAGGAAGCTTTTGACAGATCTGAACAGGATTTGGATTGGGTGAAGGAAGCTTTTGACAGATCTGAACAGGATTTGGAGATCCAGGAGAGTGAAGATAATAGGGGGAGAGACAAAACAGGGGGACAGCTGCTAGATGCTCGACCAAATGTCCAAGAAGCAGACCCTTCGGGAACCACTCCTTCGAATCCAGTGTTGGACGTAGTGAGAAATGAGCAAGGGGGGCGAGGGCCTGATCCTCAACCACCAAAAAAAAAAAAAGAAAAAAAAAAAACATCCTATTGGGAATTCCTTAGGACCAAGTTGCAACTCCCCACAGAAAAAGGGGAACCAGGGTCAGGGAATGAGAGGGGCCTCATCCGGAAAGGAGAAGGAAAAGATTAAACAGAGCGGACAGAAGGGCAATAAGTGAGGATCTATGGGGATCCTTACTCTTGCTCGGGTGGTAGACTTTCAGGAGTTTCAACACCCGGTCAAGGGTTCGAGCATCCATAGGTGGTGAAATTCCACTAGCGTGAGTGTGTGGGGTGTGTGAGCGTGTGTAAAAAATAAAAAAAGTGAGGATCTATGGAGAGAAGCGAGGAACAACTTCAGATATTGCAGGCACAAGATCTAGCAGCATGGGAGGACAGATTAGCAGACGTACGCAACCTGTTTGATGAAATGCCAAACAGGACCCACATCAGGCAGCCCGGAAAATCTCACAGCTGAGGAAACTGAACTCCAAATAGTAGCCACACAGTGAACAGGGAGGCATGGCTAATTTACAGGGCATGGTCTATGGACTCTAGCCTTCAAGAATCGGCAAAAATGGAAGAAAACTTTACTGATGCGGAGCTGGGGAGAAGATGAGGTAGAGCAAACTGCTGAGGACAACAATCTGAATCATCTTCGCCATCAGTCAGAAGGCACAGTATGGGTTGAAAATCCAGTGCTATGGGTAGATCTTAGAGAGGAGGTGGAGGAGGACGACATTGAGTCCTTCCACTCTATTAGCAATGCAGAAAGGGGTTGGAAACAAACAACAGAAAATTGCAACAGGCCAAAAAAGAAGCTTAAAAATCAGGAAAAGAGAGGCTGCAGCAAAGGAAGACAGGGCAAACGGGTCGCGCAAGACGAATGTGTTTCTGATTATTAGCCTAGTGTCATGGAATGCGCCTACAATAAGATATCTGAAGCAGCTTGTTCAGAAGGAAAAATTGAGTATTCTAGCATTACAAGAACTGATGATCGATGGGAAAAGGTTAGCGGTTATGGCCAAGAAACTACGTTTTGAAAAATGGATAGAGGAAATAGAGTGGGAAGGCAAAATTTGGGTCATGCATAGAAACTTCATCAACATTATCTATTTGGAGGCGTCTCGGCAATGCATGACAATGAGGATCTCCATGGAAGGAAATAATACAAAGGTATTGGTGTTAGTAGTTTACGCCAAGTGCAATCGTTTAGAAAGGCGAGAGTTATGGGATGAAATAAGAAGGGTTGGATCAGCGTGCAGCCTCCCATGGTTGGTATGTGGGGACTTTAATGTGAGCCTTGAAGCAGAAGACAGAATTGGAGGCAACGACCCCGATATGAAGGCTATGGAAGAATTTCAGAAATGTCTAGACGATGAAGGGCTTGTGGATGCAGGTTTTGAAGGAACAAGATACACTTGGTGCAACAATAGACAAGGTATGAGGCGAATGTAGGCTCGGCTGGATAAAGCACTGGTAAACTTAGAATGGATTAAAGAGTTCCCATCCCTCAAATTATTGCATCTGCTTCGCCTTTTCTCAGACCATTCACCTCTGCTATGGTCAATTCCGAAAGACCAAGACCGGGTGCCCACTCCATTTAGGTTTCAAAGAATGTGTGCCACTCATGCTGGGTTCCAGGAAGTAGTAAAAAAGAGCTGGGAATAAGAGATTACAGCTCCCCCCATGGCTTTGGTTTGTATGAAGCTTAGAAGATTGAAATTCACTTTAAGGGAATGGAATAAAAAGGTATTTGGTAATGTGTTTCAAAATGCCAAAGAAGCAGAAGATGCAGTCATTCAAGCAGAGCACATCTTCTATCATCGGGTTCAGAACTGGATAGGAAAATACTAGAGGAATCGAAAACAAAACTGGCAATCGTCCTGTTACAAGGAGAAACATTCCAGAAGCAAAAGTCTCGGAACAAGCGATTGATGGAAGGAGATCGAAATAAAAAATTCTTTCATGATTCGGTGATAGAAAGGAGATGTTGGACAACCATTTCCCCCCTAAGAACGGAGCCAGGAAACATCATCTCAATGCAAGCTGACATAGAGGCAGAAACGAATAGATTTTATAGCAAACTCTACAAGTCTGATAGTGAGCCAAAACAATGGAACCTAGTTGACAGTATTCCTCAACTAGTTTCAGATTAAGACAACAAGATTTGAAATGCCCCCTAGAAATGGATGAGGTCAAAGCAGCAGTCCTTAGCATCCCTGCCGATAGTGCTCCAGATCCGGATGGCTACACAGGTAGTTTCTTTGCCTAATGTTGGGATACGATGGGTATGGGTGTGCATAGAGCAGTGTGTGATCTCTTCGCTGGTGGTTTTTCCCGAAGTGGCTGGGATGCACCCAAATCTGCCTTATACCCAAGATGTCTAGCCCTAACAGCCTCACAGATTTCCGCCCCATCAGCCTATGCAACTGCATTTATAAAATATTTTATAAAGTTATAACAAACAGTTTGGCTCTCATTCTACCTAAGCTGATTTCGGGAGAGCAGGGAGCCTTTGTTAAAGGTCGGAACATTGTGGAGAATATAGCACTGGCAACTGAAATGGTGAATGAAATTAATAGGAAGGTAAGAGGTGGCAATGTAATTCTCAAACTAGACATGGAAAATGCATATGACCGAATGGAATGGGAATTCACAAATAGGATGCTACTCTAGTTTGGATTTTCTTCAGAATGGATAGAAATGGTGGAAATATGTTGGAAATGTACATGGTTCTCAATTCTAATTAATGGGAGAATGTTGGGTTTCTTTCAACCTTCTAGGAGATTGCGCCAAGGTGATCCACTTTCCCCAGCTATCTTTTTACTTGCCACAGAAGTGCTGAGCAGGGGAGTCCATGCAATGATACAGAGAGGTGACTGCCTTCCATTTCAGCTGCCCCGATCTTGTACCAGTATCTCACATTTACTCTTCGTGGATGACACGATGCTGTTCACAAATGAAGGGAAGAAATCCATGCAAAACATGATGTCATTCCTACATTATTACGAGAAAGTTTCAGGCCAGAGAATCAACCAGAGAAAGAGCTGCTTCTGCACTTCGGCAAAGGCATCCCCGAGTCGCATTCAAGTGATCAAGCAAACCACAGGATTCAAGGTAGCGAAGTTTCCCATGGTTTACCTAGGGGTCCCTATTGCAAAAAGGAGGTTAAAAACTCTCGATTTCCACCACCTTCAATCTCAAAGTGATGGGTAAAGTATCAGGTTGGAAGGCAAAGTCCCTAAATCAGGCAGGGAGATTGGCACTCATCCAGCATGTGTTGTCCAGCTACCCAATCCACACTATGGCAGCCATAGACATCCCGATAGCCATATGCAAAAAAAAAAAAAAAAAAAAAAAAAAAAAAAAAAAAAAAAAGAACAAAATGTAAAGAAAATTCGCTGATTTTCTCTGTGGAGAGACAGAAGCTAAGATGAAGAACCATTGGGTTGGTTGGGGCAGAATCTGCCTCCCTAAAAAAGAAGGGGGGCTGGGCATTTGAAGTTTGAGAGAGGTGGTGCGAAGCCTAAGAATCAAGATGTGTTTTTCCATTATCAAAGGTAACTCTATATGGGCTAAGTTTATGCAGGGCATGCATCTACACAAATTTCTTCGAAACCAACGCAGCTCAAGACTGATAGGATCCAGATCTGGAGGAAAGTTGCTCGACTCCTACCTTTCACCATTCGTAATCCAAGGTGGATGATTGGCAGAGGAGAAGTTAATTTCTGGAATCATAATTGGCTTGGAAATGGTCTAATCACTGGAGCAGAAGGTATTAGAGTGCCAAGACCGCTAGCTACATCTCAAGTGAAAGACATCTGGGGGAATCAAGGAGGATGGAACTTAGATTCTCTTGCAGAAACCGTTCCAAATGATATTCTAGAGAGAATTAAAGCAAGTGGAATATACTTATCTGATCAAGATGAACTCATATGGCCAGCCTCCTCTTCCAGGAATTTTACTACGAAGTCAGCTTGGAACCTCATAAGAAATAGGCAATCGATTCAGGATTGGACAAAATGGGCATCGCACAAACTGACGCCGCCTAAGATATCAATCTTTCTCTGGAAGGTCCTGCATGGAGCTATCTCGGTGGACATTTCAATTCACAGAGTAGGGATTCAAATGGCCTCCATGTGTCATTGTTGTGCAGGCTTTCAACTGAAATCTCACCCCCAAACTAATCAGATTCAGCATGGTGATGAAAGGCCAGTTGATGCAAAACTCAACTTGCAGAAGGATGAAGCTAACAAGAGGGTGATTACTGATTACTCATAGTGCCTCAAGAGACCTTCAAAGAATCCATCTTCCCATGTCCTAAGAAATAACATATTTACACAGAAATGTAGTAGCACCACTGTGGTTCATGATCAACCACAAGAAACAGCTGACGGCCTCACAAGGCCAGCCATCAGGATGAACAGAGAGGCAGATCTAATGGCAGCTACAACTACAACCGACATTAGGACAGTAGGCTACCAACAGCAAGGAACAAGATCAAGTGTGGAAGATCAATACCCACAGGAAGTAGAGGAAACGATAAATCGCCTCTTTAGCGAAGGGTGCCTTGCGAAGGAGATTTGGACATTTTTCAGCACAAAGTTTGGAATTCTGGAGCGCCCGAATCAGTCTCTAGCCAAAGGTTGCGGCCGTGGTATAGCCTTGCCAGCAATACATCGAAATTCAAATGCATGAGAGGAATTGCTCCAAGTATAATTGTTTGGCAAATCTGGTTGGCTAGAAACCTGAAAATGTACGAAGGTAAACCTATTCGAGTTAATAATGTGATAGCTAAAATAACTAGCTGGTTAGGAGAGCTTGCAAGTCTAATCCCAGGTGACAGTAGAGCCAATGTCGTTGAGCAACTAGACATCTTGAAGCCCGCTAGGATCTTGAACCAGGAACATCAGAAGAAGTTGAAGATCATAAAATGGTCACTACCAAAGGAGGGTTGGGTCAAACTTAATGTGGATGGTTCATCTCGTGGTAACCCGGGTGAAGTAGGGGGGGAGGAATTTGTCGAGTAATATCATTTTTGCATTTCACCAATACTATGCGTGTCACTAATAGTACAGCGGAGGCTCCGGCAATGTTGGAAGGAATTAAGTTATGCAGAACTCAAGGTATCCAGAAATTAATAGTGGAATCAAACTCGAATGTGATAATAGACTGTTAGAAATGTCCAGGCAAGCCCTCACTGGAGGATCTGGTACGTAGTCTGTGAAATCCAAAAAAGAGCTTGCTAGCCAATACCATCTCAGTCATGTCTTTAACCCACATTCAGTGGTGGATATCTTAACCCACGTAGGAAGCAATGGTGAAACAGACAAAGTCCTAAGGAGCCATTCCGATCTTCCCCAGGAGACTAAAGGATGCTTCGTCATGTACAAATCAAGAATTGGTAGTATAATTAGTCAGATCAATGGCTTGAACTCGTATTGGTAGTAGAAGCAGTTAGAAACCGGACAGTCCTTGTTGATGCAGGGTGGTTTGGTTGACTTGAGTCTGGTTTTAGGCGGCTCTGGCTTTATGGTTGTCTTCCTTTTGTGATCAATGCACCTTAGGAGTTATATGATAAGTGAGGCCCATTGTTTTTGCAGAGCCCACCCGAAGAAACCTGTTTGTACATCCTTTTGTTCATATTAACAAAGTTACAGGTGTACTCTCACCTTTCGGGTAAAAAAAAAAAAAAAAACTTGTATAGGCCAGTTATCTCTCTAAACTAGCTTGTCAGACTTCTATTAAGTGGGCCTTATATGAACCATGAACAATGGTTCAAATTGATCAAACCTATTAACTGTTGGACATTTGGATTGAGCATACCGGCGGGCTCCATGAAAGCTATGATCGATTCGATCCATAAAAATGAAACTTGATTAAGGACAAATGCTTCATATACTCCGGCTATGACTTTCAATACAAGTGAACCCATATGAAAAACAAATGGTCGGAGGGTCTCACTTGATAGACGGCTTTAAAATTTCAGTTGTAAATCATGGAAGTTATAAAATTAGGTTTTAATTAGGCCCAAGCCAGGGCCTTACCCATACTTTGGGAGCATATATTAACTATTGGTTTTGGTATTAAAAAAAAAAAAGAAAGAAAGAAAGAAGAAAGAAGAAAGAAGAAGAAGAAAAGAAAAGAAAAGAAAAAAGTGCGCAAATCACTATCAATGAGCAGAAACCCTCTAATCACCACATTCCAACCTGTCGCCCATCACTAGGCCGTTGCATATCTCCGGCCACAACACGACATAATCAGTGGAAGCCGCTTGTTGTGCAGGATGCCTTGGATTTTTCTACTATCGGTTCCAGCAACAAGGTGGCATGTTCTCTCAGATGGAGGACATGTCGGTATGACCGGCAGCATAAGAGAGGGTTTTGTCAGTCCGACCGACAGTTGGTGCGTCAGTCCGACCGACGATGCGCAGTTCGACGACGTTACATGGTTTTGCATAAGTCGGTGTATTTAAGCCTCATTGTGATTACGAGTGTTCTCTATGGGCAAGGGTTTTCACAAGGTGAGAAGAGTTTCCAACACTTGTGAGGACTTGAGGTGGACCACATAGTAATGAATGAATTCCCACTATTAAAAACTTCTTGGGACTACAAAGGTTCTAGATCAAGCTATTATTTGTGTTTTCCCATCATCTAGGTATATGTTACCTTATTAAGGTTGAATGGCAAATAACCATTACATTGGGCCGTAGAAAGTTTATAACGGCATGCATTCAATCCCTAGTGTGTGCTTCACTTAAAGATTTGTATCTATCACATTTTAGGGACCATGCCCTAAAATGAGCTGAAAAAACTAATGAACAACAGGGATAAACAACATATATATATCAAGGTGGGCAACACAAAAACAATTAAACGTGGCTCTGGAATGACCATGTAGCATTCTCCTTTAAAGGGGAGAGAGAGAGAGAGAGGTAAATGGCTTTTTCTTTCTGTTTCTTCTCCGTCGTGAGGCGTAACAGCCGTTATATCCTATAATGGCTGATACGGGATCCATAACAACTACAGTTTCTCCCACATCCCGCTTTGGACCCACATCACATAACGGCCGGCCTTCTACAAATTGGCGCTTACAAACGAAACATCATCATTTTGGTACACCTTGCATATGATCAAGTTGTTGATATTGTCACAAAGCCATTGGAATCGAATGCCTTCAACAACTTAACAAATATATGTGGGCGTGTGGCGTGACTAGTCATGGAAAGTTAAATTAAAGGAGTATGTGTTTTAAAATGTCTTCAATTTGACTGAGAGCAAAGGTCTATCGATGCCATCGATACACCACTCGATGCCATCAAGAAAATTCAGAAAATTAAATTCTATTGCTCGCTAACAATTTTGGAGTACTACTCAATGTATCAAAGGTGGCTTCGATGTCATCGACTGACTTTTGATGGTTGTTGATGCCATCGAAGGTCCCATCGATGGCACACGCAGAACTATGTAAGATTGCGATTTGTTTCTGATTATGGTTGTGAAGTATATATATATTGGGTGTAATCGGGATTAGAATATTCTAAGTGAATATTAAGACATTCCTAAGGTGTTCTAGAGCAAAGCTAGAGTTTTGAGAATGGATTTTGGGGTTGTTCGGATTGGTAAGTCTATCCATTTCTTATAATATCGTTTCATAGTAGATTGTTTATCGCTTTGTGCCATATGGTTTTTTTCCGCAATGGTTTTTGCATGTAAAATTCATAAATTATATGTGTATTTTGTTTGCATTTGGTTTCGTTTTATTTGATTGAATTCAGCATTACTTCAGCGCAATCCTCAACAGCATGTTAATAGTCTTGTACTAATAGGATTTCATAAGTCCATTAATACTATGCTCTATAGTCATTAGCCACGCATAGCTGTTGGTATGGAATAAGAGTTTTTAGTTTTTGGTTTTGGAGTTCACTAGTTTGCTGATGATGATTTTGACAATACATTTATACCCGTGGATGCCATTCAATTGAATATATCTTACCCGCTTCGATTGAATATAATCATGTGCCTCGATGAATCCATTGTCTTATCATCATCATCAAATAGGTCTTATCCCAACTAATTGAGGTCAGCTACATGGATCCTTTGCTGTCATTCCACTATGTCACATACCATATCCTCAATTGAACCATAGGTTCTCCGGTCTTTTTCTTTATTATCTAAATCCATGATAAAATTTATGGCAAAAGTTCTACACTGGATCCGTACTCTTGCTCGGGTGGTAGACTCTCGAGAGTTTCAACACCCGGTCAAAGGTTCGAGTATCTATAGGTAGTGAAATTCCACTAGCATGAGTGTGGGTGCGTGTGCGTTGTTAAAAAGAAAAGAAAAGAAAAACCTTACACAACTATCTTCATTTATACAGATTTGGGACTGACAATTAGAATATAAAACTCCTACCTATGTTCTTAATCATCTTCATTATCCCCGTTCCATAATATTTTACGGTTTTTTAACTTGTGGAGTGCATTGTGGTTCATTAAAGCGAGCAAGCCAAACACATGATCATTATCATTGCATCATCATCATTATTATCATTGCCAACAGCTGCATGAAAATCATGTTCATGACCATCATCAATATCATGGCCAAGTCAGTTTTTTTTTTTTTCTTAAATAACTTACATGGACTGCATGGACCCTAATTTGCCGATAGATGAAGGCAAGGGACCTGTTAAATAGTTTCCAGTCAAATCCCTGAAAACATAGGCCAAACTTTGTAATTAGTGGCAGTAGTAAGCTGCAAGCACTGAAACAACAGTCATCAAAAGAGCAAGGATGAACCATGATCAAGTGGTCCAATTTTATATCAGGCAGTAATAGAATATATTTTTAGAGGCCGGGTTTCCTAAGTCCTCACACAATTACAAGGCATGTACATCAGTACATGTCGTGACCTGTACCAGCGTTGCATATGGACATGAGATCCAAGCCGTAAGACAGCTTAGAGAAACTTGCAGAAGTTTTTTCCAGCCAACCATTACATTTAAAAAGTGTGGGCCACGTAAAGAGCTTACAGCCTGACTTTTGTACCAAAGTGTCAAAATAATATTGATACTAACCTGATGGATGGAGAGCTTGGATTTCATGCCCGTGTGCCATGTTGGCACAAATATGGTGGCGTATGGATGAGATGCGTTATACACCTGTGGGGGCCACCTAAAGAACTTACTAGCAATAATAGGATCGACTTACCTGAAGGACGGACGGCTTGGATCTCACAAGGCACATATCAGGTAGCGTATGGATGAAATGCCTTGTACATCTGAGTGGGCTTAGTCAACTCCAACTAAACTGACCAAAAATCAGATTGGTTGAACAATCCTAACGTCTTATTCTGGACACTTGTTTATTAAAATAGGACTCATATATTTTCATTTTTAACTGTCCAATAAATGTCCACCAATCTAATAGTCAGATAGTAAAATTAACATAACTTTATGCAATTTCTAAGTAATTTCTAAATACGCGTAAATCATCATCCATCATACTACTCTGCCTCCTATCTAATTTATTATTATTATTTTTCCATGGAAATCATAAATTAGAGAAGAGAAACCCATACAGATTGCTGAGGAGAGTCAGATTCCCAATGGCTTCCGGAATTTGACCTGTTATATTCCTACCATTGATACTCCTGAAGATCAAAACAAATAGAAATAAATGAATTCTTATGAGGGCATATCCTAATATGCGCATGCAGGCGTAGGGAGTCAATCTCCTCTTTTTTATGAACCAGAAACAAAGAGGTCTGGTGATGGGCCACCTATGATTCGGACCTAACCAGAAATAAATGGACCTCAACTGAGCTAGAGGGCCTGTCTGGAAGGGTCGCGTGATTCAATGAAAGGCCCCTCGTGAGACAGTGGAACTCGTTTCAGAGTTCCAGGCTCATTCATTAAGTAGGGGGACACCGTGAGCATGCCACATACCAAATATCTAGGTAGTACACTGCTGTAGAGCAAGTTGTAGTCACTGTCATGGCAAAGATGGACCAGAGAAGGCCCAATCAGACACGTAAATGATCTAGACCGTCAGAACCTTAAAACAATTGTACCTCCCAAACTGAAATGAGTTTTTCGACATATCATATATGAATTTGGGTAGGAGAAGCTACTTTAGTCAACCAACATACGCCAGGTTGTCTACCAGGTTGTCTACGCTCGATTTGTGAGATTCTATCATTTCAACGGTCAAAAGTCCATTTTATTTTCGTTTTTATTATAAATAGTAGGTTTTAATTTGAGTATAACTTTTGATCCTTTTAGTTGTAGGAGTAGTGTCCAATATGAAAAGGGCTTAGAAAAGTTAGGAGAATAACATGGTTAAGCCAAATTAGACACTTACTATTTTTGGCCAAAAACCACGAACGGCGTCTATAAATAGTTAGTTTACTATTTATAGTAAGACACGTTTTTAGGGTGTTTGAGTTGGGAGTATGAGTTATAAACTTTGTCCTGATTTTGAGCTCATTATTTAAAGGTTGTAATTTCATTTTTTAACAGTCAATTTATTTTGAATTTATTAAAAATTATTTCTACTTTTATGCCTGGTGGATTTGAGGAAGCTCTATAGGATTCTAAAGAGCTCCTTTGGAGTATACATCCCCTTAGGAAGACGGTGATCGACCTCATCATTGATGTAGAGTGGGTCGTAAACACTTTCATAGCAAAGATGGACTAGATAAGGCCTGATCGGAGGAGAAATGATCAAGACCGTTAGAATATTAAAATAATCGTATCTCACATAATGAGATGAGTTTTTCGACATATCATGCATATATAATTTTGGATAGGAGAAGCTACTTTTTTCCAACCAACCTGGCTATGCGGGGCTCCCCACGCTGAATTTGTAAGATTCCATTAGATGAATGATCTAAAGTACCTTTTATTTTTATTTTTACTATAAATAGTAAATTCTAGTTCAAGTATCACTTTTAATCGATTTGAGTTGTAGGAGTTGTGCCCAACATAAAAAGGGCTTAGAAAAGTTAGGAGAACAACGTTGTTTGGACAAATTAGATGCTTATTATTTTTGGCTGAAACCATGAAGTCTAGTAGGAATGGAGATCGATTATAAATAGTAAGTTTACTATTTATAATAAGTCATGTTTTTAGGGTGTTTGAGTCTAAAACTCCATCCTAAGTTTGAGCTCATTATTTAAAGGATTGTAATTTCTTTTTTCATTCTTTTTTCTTTTTAGCATCAATCAATTTATTTCAAATTTATTAGAAATTATTTCTACTTTTATCCCTTGTAGATTCGAGGAAGCTCTACGAGGACTCCAGAGAGCTCCGTGGATTTAGAGTACATATCCCTTAAGGAAGATGGTGATCGACCTCATCACTGATATAGAGTGGATCACAGACACTTTCATGGCAAAGAAGGACCCGAGAAAGCCTTATCGGAGGCGGAAATGATCCGGACCGTCAGAACCTTAAAACAGTCGTATCTCACAAACTGAGATAAGTTTTTCGACATATCATTATGATTTTGGGGTAGGAGAAGCTACTTTAGCCAACCAACATACACTAGGTTGCCCACTCCGAATTTGCGAGATTCCACCAAATTGATGGTCAAAAGTCTCTTTTATTTTCGTTTTTACTATAAATAGTAAGTTTTAGTTGGAGTATAACTTTTGATCCTTTAAGTTGTCGATGGCCCAATAATATCATTTCCCATGAAGCAAAATCCAAGAATTCTTGGGTATGTTATGTGTGTACCAATGAATAGTGCATGTGATAGATCATAGAACACATACAAGCAGACTATGCGACAAATGGATCCGCCGTTGAAAGTGCATTGGCATCTGATCCCAGGGCTGGAAGCGCCACTTTCCGTAATGGCATCTCCGCTACACAGTTCCCCGCTTATATTCCACCGAGATGATTCGTAAATGCCCCATTGCTGAAAGATTGAGTTTAGAGTAGCCGCTGCACCATCCAAAGTAAACATGTTAAGAGTCAACGGTTAGGATTATTAACACACAAGTTCGGTCATGAAAGTATGCATCAATGATCAGCAGTACAAACAAGACGAACAAATCACTGTTTCCATCAAACAATAAATAGAGTAACTACCTATGCAGCAATGAAGGTAAGACATGCAGGTGAATTTACTCATTAAGTTTTAATTAAAATAAGATTTACACAAGGGAAAGTGTTATAGATCGTATTTTTTATTCATTTTGATGGTCTGAGCCAAAGTATTCCGTAACGGTAACAGTGGGCTTAATAGTCCACCCATCCCCACCATTATCATTAAAGTAGGCATATGGCTGTTGTGCCAGTGTAACGGTCAGAATTTTTTATTTTTTATTTTGCCAAAAACCATTGAAAAAGTGAAAATCCTGTATAATTAGAGGATCTCAAATATGTTATTATTATTATTATTATTGTTGGGGAAAAATATGATAAGTCCAGAGACTCGATTATGGAATGGACCAACTCTACTGACACTCGCCGAGACTCCGAGGTGGCAGCTTAGACCGAGATAAGACGAAGCCTAAAAGAGACTTGGCTCAGATCGAGGAAATAAATCCCGACCGAGAGTGAAAGAGTCAAGAGTCATGGGGAAAACGAATAAGGCGCATAAAGTTGACTCGGTTAACGAGGTAGCAACGTCGAAAGGGACTGATTAAGGTCCGAATGCTATAAGCCACCTGACCGACTATAAAAACTGACTCATTTTAAACCGGTTGTAGTGTCGGCTATCGGATTGAGGAAGGACATCTGCCATAGGCCGACTCTGTTCCGTCCGACAGAAGGCAAAAAGCATAACCCCTATAGCCAGCCGAGACTCAGTTATTCGCTGAGTCGGTTGCGGCCGAGCCAAGAAAGGAAGAGACGGTGTAAGTTCAAATACCGTCCGAAAAATCTTGTAAAAGGATTCCCGACCCCGAAGATCTCGGATTAGGCAGAATCCGTGAATAGATAGCAACCAAATCAAATCTCCTGAAAACGGGGAAGAGAATCCCCGCACGCCGGGACCTCCTACTCCTACAAAAGGACTCTCTAAGATCAAACGTACACATAAAATACTTCGAAAAGCCTCTTCCTTCTTGTCCCGTCACTGATTTAAGCATCGGAGGTTCCCGGCTCCAGCCAGGGTCCCCTTTCTATCTTCCCTGTGCAGGTGACGACAATTCAGGAGGAGGCGCATTAGATTTTTTTGCATCAACAGTTTGGCGCTGTCTGTGGAAAACGATACAAAAAGTCATTTTCCAGGCTCTATCCAAAAGTTTCAAGTGAGCATTAATGGCGAGAACCAGAAAGATTGGTCCTAGCGAACCAAATGAGGTTGATAACGCTGGACCATTAGGTCCATATGGAGCATAGGGAGCTCAAAACCAACCTAACGATCAACAAGGTTCCGCGGCTCGTCCAACAACATCTGCTGCAACTAGGAATACCCAGCGGAATCAAGGAAATTGACGGTTGAATCGGGAGGTCCAGGAGCTCAGAGTCGATATAAATGTTATGAAACAAATGTTGGAGCAGATGCATCGCCAACAAACTCAACAGCTTCAACAAGGATAGGCGATGAACGCTCTGCAATAAGTTGCCGACCGTCAGCCCACTGCCCTGCAGTCACTAGCATAACCGAGTCAGCCGGCGCCCCACGGGCCGTCTGAGCCTGTGCCCACCCATTCCGCGACTGCCGTGCTACCTCCCTCTGATCTCCGAAACGAGATAGATCGGAGAAGGCGTAGCCGGCCTTCGGTTGAAGGTGTGGCAGAAAGCAACGAACCTTAAAAAGCTGACCTTCAGGACTTTAAAAAAGAAGTGCTAGAAGAGATGGCAGACATGAGGCAGAGTCGAGATACTTATCTAACGAGGACCAACTGAACATATCGAGTGCTTCCGGACATACATGGAATTACATGATGCCTTGGATGCCATGATGTGCCGAGCTTTCTCCCTCACCTTAGCCGATGAAGCCTGACTTTGGTTCAAGTAGTTGAAATCGAAGTCCACCAGTACATTCGCAGAACTCAGCGATGCCTTCCGGACCAATTTTATTTGCGAGAAGAAAAAGTTGAAGCCCCCTGCGCATATGAACAACATAATTCAGGAGGGAGAACTACTGAAGGATTATATCAAGCGTTTCAACTTTGAATCGCTCCAGGTCTGGAAACACTCGGAAGAAACAACACTTAATTCCATCATGCAAGGCGTTAGGGACAAGCCGTTTCTGGCATCCTTGGACAAGAACCCGCCTGAAACCTTGGCCGAATTCATGACTCGGTCGGACAAGTACGCAGACACCGAGGAAACAAGGAATTTGTGTGACGCCGCCCAGAATGCAAAAGCCCCGACCAAAGAGTCAGCCAAAAAGGAAGTTGACTCGGCCGGTGGAAAGAAGCGTAAGGACGACCGAACGCGTGATGAACGTAAGTCAGGTAAACGACTCGACCGAAAGTTTTCAACCTATACTCCACTCAACAAGCCTAAAGAACAAGTGCTGATGGAAATCAAGGGTGAAGGATTTGTCAGTTGGCCGAATAAGCTCCGAAGTAATCCGAACCGCCGGAATAAAGATAAATATTGCCACTACCATCGCGATCATGGCCATGGTATGAGTGATTGTTTTCATCTGAAGGAAGAGATTGAAAGACTCATCCGAGATGACCGACTCAGAGAGCACGTCGAAAGAACCGGGACAACGGAAGAACGTCCGGGTGACAACTGACCCACGGAGAAAATCCGAACTATCGTCGGTGGTCCCCGAGACGGGGGCGATTCAAACAATGCTTCGAAAAATCACGCCAGAAGCATCAGTCGACCCGAGTCCGAGATCCTGATCATAGCTCGACCTCTAAAAGAAAAAAAAAAGAGAAAAATATTGTATCTCTTTCACTAATGAAGGCGCTCGAGGCATTCACGATCCCCATGATGATGCATTAGTCATCACTCTCACCATTGCGAATTGAAGGGTGTTCCCCATACTCGTCGACACGGGATCGTCTGCCGACGTGCTGTTCACCCAGGCATTCGACAAAATGGGTGTTGAACGATCGGCATTGCGACAGTTCGTACCCCATTAATCGGATTCTCAGGAGGACAGATACTCTCAGAAGGAGTCATCTCGCTGCCACTTACTGCTGGAAACCCTCCACATCAGGTAACAGTGATGGTCAACTTTCTGATAGTCAATCAATCATCTGTTTACAACGCTATACTCGGTCGACCCTCTCTCAGTCTCCTTCAGGCCATTGTATCCACATATCACCTCTCCATGAAATTCCCGACTAAGTTGGGAATAGAAGTCGTTAAAAGAGATCAGCAAGACGCAAGACGTTGCTACGCAACCGCTGCAAAAGCTCCAGCCGAGGTATCTACGATTGAGTCATTGGATCCTTGTGTTGGAACTCACGAACGAGGACAGCCAGTGGAAGACCTTATCTCGGTATCTTTGGTTGAGGTAGATGAATCCAAAACGGTACAAATTGGCTCGTCTCTACAGTCTCTTCTGAAAGATAATCTGATAACCCTGCTCCGACGATATGCTGATGTATTTGCATGGAGCCATGAAGACATGCCAGGAATCGATCCATTAGTAATCACTCACCGACTCAACATCGATCCGACCTACAGGCCGATCCGACAGAAGCGACGTCCACTAGGCCCTGAAAGGTACGCTATCATTGAAGAAGAGGTCAGCAAGCTCCTCAAGGCCAAATTCATAGAAGAGATATACTACCCGGAATGGGTAGCCAATGTCGTACTTGTAAAGAAAGCCAATGGGAAGTGGCGTGTCTGTATTGACTATACCGACCTAAATAAAGCCTGCCCAAAGGATAGCTTTCCTCTTCCGAGGATCGATCAGTTGGTGGATAGCACTGCGGGGCATGAACTTCTTAGTTTTATGGACGCTTATTCAGGGTATAATCAAATTGTAATGCATCAGTCTGATAAATCTAAGACCACCTTTGTCACCGACAAAGGTCTTTATTGTTACCGAGTGATGCCGTTTGGTTTGAAAAATGCTGGAGCAACTTATCAAAGATTAGTGAACAAAATCTTTGCTCGGCTGATCGGCCGAACTATGGAAGTGTACATTGACGACATGCTCGTCAAAAGTGTACACGCGGCCGACCATAAGCCGACATAGAAAAAATGTTCTTGATCTTACGCAAGTTCCAAATGAAATTGAACCCGAGTAAGTGTGTCTTTGGTGTGAGCTCTGGAAAGTTCCTCGGATTCCTAGTCAGCCAGCGAGGAATCGAAGCGAACCCGGAGAAAATTAAGGCAATGCTCGACATAGAGTCTCCGAAAACTATAAAAGACATCCAAAGACTGACTGGACGAGTAGCCGCGCTCAACCGTTTCCTTTCCCGAGTCACCGATAAATGTCTCCCGTTCTTCAAACAGCTAAATGGACGACAAACAGTGGATTGGATGGAAGAGTGTGAAACAACATTCGAACGATTAAAGTCTTATCTCGGATCTCCGCCTCTCTTATCGAAACCTAAGCCGAGAGAAGCCCTGCTGTTGTATCTTGCGGTGTCCGAGGCAGCTGTTAGCTCGGCCTTGATACGGGAGCATGAAGGAAAATAAATGCCAGTTTACTACGTCAGCAAAGCATTACTCCTGGCAGAGACAAGATATCCACTCCTAGAAAAAGTGGCCTTAGTCCTGATAGTCTCCTCACGATGACTTCGACCATATTTTCAAGCTCAAACCATTATCGTCATGACCGATCTCCCACTGCGTCGAATTCTACAAAAATAGGAAGCATCCAGCCGACTTATGAAGTGGGTGATTGAACTCAGCGAATTCGACATTCAGTATAAGCCGAGAGCAGCAATTAAAGGGTAAGTCGTGGCTGACTTCATTGCTGAGGTGACACCAAAAGCCGATTCAACAACAGAGCATGTTACTGAGTAATCGTCAACCGTTTCACCCGAGTCAGCGCCCGACCTAATCCCTTGGAAGTTGTATATTGATGGCTCCTCCAACTCTAAGGCAAGCGGGGCAGGAATAGTCTTAGAGACTCTCGATCAAACATATATGCAGTATGCCTTAAGACTTGGATTTCAAGCCTCGAACAATACAGCAGAATATGAAGCTTTATTGCTCGACCTCCGACTCGTGGCCAGTTTAGGAGTTACGCATCTTAATGTTTCCAGCGTTCACAGCTAGTTGTTAACCAAGTTACCAGCGTGTATTAAACACGAAAAGAACAGTTGAAAACATACATGGAGAAAGCTAAAGAATTGATTGTCGATTTTCAGCTTTGTGTCGTCACTCGAATCCCTCGGGTACAAAATGCCAAAGCTGATCTTCTAGCGAAACTCGTTTCTGCCGACGAAGACAACATTCCCAGGTCCGTTCCAATCCAGTACGTCGCTAAACCGAGTATCAATGAACCAGTTAGCTCGACCATTTAAACGATTGATTAAGAACCGTCTCGGCTTGATCCGATCGTCCAATATCTCGACAAAGGAGAGTTGCTCGAGGACCGTGCTGAGGCCCGACGAATGAAGATCCGAGCTTCCTGTTTTACCATGCTCAATGGGGTGCTTTATAAGAAAGACTACTATGCTCCCCTCTTACAATGCCTGACTTCCAGTGAAGCTGATTACGTACTGTGGAAAATACATGAAGGGATTTGTGGAAATCATTCAGGAGGACGATCACTCGCGCACAAAGCTCTATGTCAGGGATATTACTGGCCGACTATCCAGCACGATGCTCGTAAGCTCGTTCAGAGATGTGACAGGTGTCAAAGATTCGTGGCTATCCCGAGACAACCTCCAGAGAACTGACTCCTATGACCGGTCATTGGCCCTTCGCACAGTGGGGAATCGACATCATAGGGCCACTTTCTATGAGAAAAGGCCAGACTAAGTTTGCTGTCGTGGCAGTGGACTACTTTACAAAGTGGGCCGAGGTAGAACTATTGGTGAAGATAACCAAACAAAGATTACGGACTTTGTATGGAAAAACATTGTCTGTCGGTTCGGTATACCCCGGACTATTATTACTGACAATGGGAAGCAGTTTGACAATAGGAGCTTTCGAGAGATGTGCGACAATCTCAGAATCAGAAATGCGTACTCATCGCCTCACCATCCTCAGACGAACGGATAGGTTGAAGTGGTCAATAAGATCATCAAACAACATCTCTGAACCAAGCTTGACCGAGCCAAGGGAGCTTGGGCTGAAGAACTCCCGAAGATATTATGGGCATACCGAACCATGGCTCAAACCACTACAGGAGAGACTCCCTTCTCCATTGCTTATGACTCGAAAGTCGTTACCCCAGTCGAGATCGGGTTGCCTTCAGCCCGAGTCAGTTCATTCAACGAAGAAGATAATGAAGAACTTTAGCCCTCGGACTCGATCTTGTGGACGAACAAAGAGAAAAAACTCGGTTACAAATGATGGCTCGGCAACAACAAGTATCTTGGTTCTACAATACCTGAGTCAAGGTCAGGCAATTTCGAGTAGGGGACATGGTTCTTCAAAAAATGTTCCTAAATACAAAAGAAGTTGGTGCATGCATATTAGGACCCAATTGGGAAGGACCCTATATCGTCTCGAGCACCATCCGACCAGGAACGTACCGATTGGAAGACTTGACCGGACAGTTGCTACCTCATCCGTAAAATGCCGAGCATCTAAAGATCTACTATCCCTAGGTCGGCCTACCGGAGCGTTTTAAAAAAAAAAAAAACTTGGAAATGACAAGCATGTAAACTGAGTCAAGATAAATAAAAGAAAACTGAGTATATTCATTTATCAGTACGCTTGTTACATTGAGTTACATCTTGCTTCGACGTTATATTGATAGAGTAAAGGTCTTAAAAACAAAAGGAAAGGTTGGCCGTAATAGACGAGCTTCTTCCTCGGCTGAAGATACTCTCGAGCCTGCTCTGGAGCTCGGTCTGCTTGAAGAGCTAGTGTGAGTGTAAAAAATGAAGCTGATGATGGTACCAAAAATTCAGCTCTAAGGTTCACCAGGAGCTAAGTAATTTAGACTCGACTACCACCACTTGGAGCAATCTCAGCAACCTCAGGAGCTGCCTTGACCTCGACACCAGCCGCAGCATCAGCAGACTCGAGGGCCTCAGCCTCCGGCCCCTCATCAAATCCCGAAAGATCAAGGTCGGGAAAAGACCGCTTCATCAGATGAATAAAGCGGTGTACCACTCTGATATAAGTGATCTCCCTCTTTTTCAAACTCTTGGTACTCGAGAAAGGCCTCCACGGCCCGATCCTTGGCCTTCTTCGCCTCCTTGACTTCATCCATGGCCCTCTGAAGAGCCGCCTCAGCTTCAGCCTTGGTCCGAGCCAACTCATCTGCGCAATAGGCATGAGCCTGATGAATTCGCCGACTCTCTTCTTGAGCCTCTGTCAGCAGCGAGGCTACGCGAGCACATTCGGCTTTAACATCATTGATAGCCTTCCTAGCGTGTCCCAAACGCCCGACAGAACACCAACCTGAGTCAAAGCAGCCTCAGCTTTTGTTTCTGCCTCAGCCGTCTACTTCTGAGCCGCAGTCAAATCCGAGCAGGCCTTAACCAAACAAGGGGCCAATTGCAAAAGAAGAATGTAAAGTTAAGACCGAATCACTAAGATTAAGAAGGAGATCGCAAACATTACCTCTAGGAGTATCTTCGCCGCATGACCAAGAGTTTGCGTCGAGGGGGCATTGTAGAGATTAGCAAAGTCTCTTTCGCTTCCGTGAGCGATGGCCCAAGGGACCATCCCCGACAAGATCTTCTGGAAGGGCGAAGGCTCCTGCTGAGTCACCTCTCTCCTTGAAGATTCTCCTCCATGCTCCTCTCTCGGTTCCGAGACCCGCTCTTCAACAGGTCTTAGCTCAGAAGCCACCTGAGACTCACCAGGAGGCGCGTTCACATCTTCTGCCCTTTCTTCGAGGTCAGAGAGTATGACGATGGTCGGGCTGACCAGAGCAGGAGCAACTGGGGCGGATGGCTCCTTAGCCTTTGGAGCCAACTTCGCCTTCTTTGAAGGCCGAGGCTCCAACAGAAGCACCGACCTCGGAGGAGCCTTCATCTTGGAAGCAGACTTGAGAAGGGCCCGAGCCTCAGCCATATCTGCATCAGGAGAAGTGCAGAATTAGATAAAAAGCTAAAAGAAATGCGTCAGATTAAACAGAGGATACCTGTCACGACGGAATCTAGGCCCGAGAGAAAGAGACGCTCTAGTTGAAGTAAATTCTTCCAAGACCAATATTCCAGACTTAGCGCCCTCAGCTCCTTGCTCCGAGCTATAGTGTTGGCTCCTAACTTCGACCTTTTCTTGGAGATGTCTACAAAACGCGTTCGATTAGGCTCAGAAAAATCATAGCAAGAAAAGACACAGAAGGACATGCCGAGTCACCTGCTTCAGAGAATGCCCGAGGAACGCGAGGTTTGAAGAGCCCAGACTCGGCAATCTCCCAGCGACCGCACACTCAAAACCACCTCTCTCCAATGCTTGTTAGAGGTAGGAGGGTCGGTTATCAAAGAGCCGCCCTTGTTCCGCTAAGCGCTAAAAAAGTACCAGCCGGGTTGCTAAGGGTTTGACCGTACTTAGTACAGATAGAGGAACTCATCAATGGTCAGTAGGGGCTGCTCTGCCTCAGCCCACAACACTGAACATCCGAACAAGTTCCTCCACCCATTCGGAACTATCTGCCTGAGAGCAATTCGGAGTCGGAAAAGGAAATCCCGAGCAATGGGCCGAAGGGGCAGACGCAAGACACATTGCATGACGACTGGAAAATCGCGACCATCCCAAGAGGAAGATGGTCGGGTAATTCACTCGGAAGATGAAGGCGAAGGATAACTGAGTCGGGAACATGGTAACCGACTCGAATTCTGTCTAAGTCCGCCTCGGTTAAGACCGAGGGGACCGGACCCTTGTGCTTGTCTCCTATCTCCCCACCCTCGGCAGCCTCCTCTCCCTCGTCTGCCAAGTCAACGGTCCTTGTCGATCTTCGCAAAGGAACAAACTCTGTGCTTTCCTTAAGTTCTTCCTCTTCTTTCAGGTCATCCCCAGGAAAATAAGGGGTAGGTCTGCCAGGGGCAGTAATCAGGCCAGAAGGACTCGCTTGAGTGGGGCGTTCCGCTGAAGTCCCAGATATTCTTTCAGAGAATTAGAAGGCCTCATTGGCGCTAATCACCATCTCCGTCAGCAATGTGAGCAATTCTGAGACATCCCAGAGATGTCTCATTTCGTCCTCATCACCGGAAAACCCCTCCCGGGGACTTGAAGAATCCATTAAGACAAAAAAGGAAAGGGAGGGAGAGAAAAACTCACCAGAGAGGCGAAAAGCGCATTGACAGTTGGATTGCGAAAAGAAGAACGAAAACGATGAAGAAATTGGCGAAACAAAAGGAGCGGACTGGCAAAAATGTGAAAATGAATCCCGCTCCTCCCTTTTATAGCTGAGCCACGTAGAGAACGCATTTAAGGAGGAGTTGAATCGACGCCTGTTTCAACTCCCCCGCCCGACACGTGGCGCACGCCGACTGACGCAAATAACGCCCTCGCCACATGTTCGATGCTCATAAGTGGACGAAACGTTCCGATGACTGTCCGCTCGTGTGACCTCGAGCATCGAACAGTCGCACGTTGAGAACGACACAAGAAGCATTAAATGCTCCATCATAACCTCGGTCTCTAATGTACATCGACTTGAAAACTCATCATTCCTTAGTGTCGACATAGCTAACACAAGGAGTAGGGGGCTTATTGTTAGGGAAAAAATATGATAAGTCCAGAGACTCGGTTATGGAATGGACCAACTCTACCAACACTCGCTGTAGAGCTGCATAGGCAGCAGCTTAGACCGAGATAAGACGAAACCTAAAAGCGACTTAGCTCGGATCGAAGGAAATAAATCCCGATCGAGAGTGAAAGAGTCAAGAGTCATGGGCAAAACGAATAAGGCGCATAAAGTTGACTCGGTTAACGAGGCAGCAACGTCGAAAGGGACTGAGCTCCGAATGCTATAAGCCATCTGACTGACTATAAAACTGACTCACGATAAGTCAGTTGTAGTGTCGGCTATTGGATTGAGGAGGACATCTGCCATAGGTCGACTCTGTTCTGTCCGACAGAAGGCAAAAAGCACAACCCCTATAGCCAGCCGAGACTCAGTTATTCGCTGAGTCGGTTGCGGCCGAGCCAAGTAAGGAAGAGACGGTGTAAGTTCAAATACCATCCGAAAAATCTTGTAATTAAAAGGATTCCCGACCCCGAAGATCTCGGGATCAGGCAGAATCCGTGAATATATAACAACCAAATCAAATCTCCTGAAAACGGGGAAGAGAATCCCCGCACGCTAAGACCTCCCACTCCTATAAAAGGAGTCTCTAAGATCAAAGGTACGCAGAAAATACTTCGAAAAACCTCTTCCTTCTTGTCCCCTCACTGACTTAAGCATCGGAGGTTCCCTGGCTCCAACCAGGGTCCCCTTTCTATCTTCCCAGTGTAGGTGACGACGATTCAGGAGGAGGCGCATCCGGTTTTTTTGCATCAACAATTATTATTTTGAATATGTTCGTGATGGTGTAATGGTCTACTTTTTAATAAGAATTGTGTCTCGGCTTATTTGATAATTTTATGAACTTTATAGGCCTTCAAAAGCTTAGATTGATTGCAAAACTCCTGTAACTTACTTATAAATATTTAATATTAATAATGAAAGAGATTTTATCTCAAAATTCTCCACACCTTCTAATTTTATGGTAAAACACCTTTTGCTTTCGAATATACCAAAGTATGCTTTCGAACCTAGCAATAAATTTTCTTTTTGCGCGCTCACTCACACCCACACCCATGCACTCACACCGAAGTGGTTGTTCATCGCAATGAGTACTCATACTCATGACCTCTCTTGAAACTCTTATTAGAATAAGAAGCCAAAGCAATTAAGTTAAAAAGGCCAATTTATCCTCATAGTCATGATGGCCAACACAATTTCCTATAAAAGCTTTTATGAGGAAATTCTTGCACTAGGAAGCCAGGTAAGCCTCACTTGATGTTTGTGATGAATCCAACCTATAAATCTGTTTTGCCTGCTCATTTTAATACGCGAGATAAAAAATGAGGTAAATCTAAAACGCGAGGATGTTGGACAAGAGAGAAAAGTGGGAAAAAAATGCCTCTAGTTGAATCCTTTTTGAGGTCCACCTTGAGGTTCATATGCTATCCAAACTGTTTATAAGGTCATTCCCACGGGGATGAACTGAAAACATTGAAAACTTAGTCTTGCGTAGAACTTCTGTTGCCATACGAATGGTTCCAATGGCAATCGCTCAATCCCTACCGTTTCCTCTTGTGTGGCTTACTTGAGTTTTGGATCCATGACATAGGGAAGGACGTGAGGTCGAGCACCGTCCGAATCCATGGAACTACTCTGGACTCTTCACAAAGAAACCTCAAATCCATGAGAAAAAAATAGAGATAATTCTAAAATATTTGAAATAATTTTATTAATGATTAAAAAAGAGATTACAACTCTTTAAATAAGGCTATGAACCCTAGGGAGAAGTTTTGGAATCAAACTACAACTAAAACTCCTATAAATCACGACTTACTATTACTATTTATAGATGGTCATGATTTCTACTAGTGTCGCATGGTTTTCAGCCAAAAATTAAGTGTTGTATTTGGCTGAACCATGATGTTCTCCTTTATTCTAAGCATTTTTCATGTTGGGCACAACTCCTAGAGCTCAACGGATGAAGAGTTATATTTAAACTAAAACTTACTATAAATAGTAAAAATGAAATTAAAACAGGATTTTGACCGTAAATCTAATAGTTTTGCAAATTTCGCGTGGCAACCCAGCCCTACTATGTTGGGCCTTTTTTATCCATACAAAACCATCCACAACCTGCTCTACATCAATCCACCTCATTTTTGGTATCATATCCTAAAGTGATTTTAAAAAATTAATGGATGCAGAAGGGGTGGATTTCTCATAGCAATCACGCTGGCGTCACCTAGCTTCCCAACGCAGTAACTTATGCATAAAGAGCTTGGAAAATGAAAACACCTACTACATACTAAAGAGTTTTGCTAAGCCACGTGTGCAATGAAGTTCGTGTACACACCACACATATGAAGGCACTATATCTAATCCATCAATCAAGTTAGTCCCATCCTCTACATGCATGTTTTCCAAGAAAGAAAAGTCTTGATTCAATGCTAGCAAGTGGGCCCCAATATTGGATGAAAGGAAAACACAAATATCAGCTTTCATCTAAAACTTCTATGGCACATCAGAAGTTTTTAATAGCGGGAGTCCAATCCCCTCTGTGTGGTGCACATTTTTTTTTTATATCATGCACTAAAATGATCTGGTTAAATGGATGGACGGCATGGATAAACACCATATCAAAGGGGCCAAATATAGGCCTTGCCTGGATCGAGTTCCTCTTGGCAGGGAGGGCACAATCCGTGTTGCCATTCAGGGCAGAGCTTCGATGGATACCCAGGTACCCAGATGCAACCGAGGTGGGTGCATGGATCCCTGAGTGTGGGCCCACCTTGATGTATGTGTCTTTTCTTTTTTTTTTTTTTTTATTTTTTTACACGCGCACACTTTAGTGGGATTTCACCACCTATGGGTATCAAACCTAAGACCTCGTGTTGAAACTCCTCGGAGTCTATCACTGATGTAAGGACTCAAACCCTTGATGCATGTGTCTTAAATCTATGTCATCCATCCATTTCGGCAGCTCATTTTAGGCATGAGTCCAAATGTTCAGTGGATCCAAATCTCAAGTTGACCACGCTACTCGAAATAGTGGTGATTAAATGCCCCCCATTAAAAACTACCTGGGGCCACTGGAATGTTTATTTGCCATGCAAAGCTGTTGATCAAGTCACAAAGACCTGTACAAAGGGACCAGACAAATATCAGCTTGATCCAAAAATATTGCCAACCTCGATAATTTTTTAATAGCAATAACTGCTATCTCCTATGGCATGGTCCACCTTAGATTGGATCTACTTCATTTTTGGACTCATGTCCTGGAAAAATGGATGGACGGCATGGATTTAATACACCTACATTAAGGTAGGCTCCACAATCCATTAAAGCCCCGCAGTTGGTTGCATGTAGCTTGCGTTGTAAAACTAAACAAAGCTGGACTCTTAAATTGAGAAAATCTTGAATACGTGTGTTTTTTTTAAAAAAAAAAAAAAAAAAAAATTTTAAAAATACATTTTCAGTTAGCTTGTTAGTACACACCCCACTGTTAGCCACCCCCACGAGGGAATCAATACTAAGACCTCAGTGTTGAAACGAGGTATCTTCACTCAGTCTGCCACTTGAGCTATGGATCTACCGTGAGGTCAAGCACCGTTTTCCTCAAGGGGATAACTATTCTGAATCTACGAAACTTCTTCGGACACCTCACAGAGACTCCTTGAATCCACGGAGAAAAGAATAATAAAATATAAAATAAATTCTATAAAATTCAAAATTGATTGATAATGAATAAATGAGTTCACAACCCTTTAAATAAGATACTAGTAATGAAAGAAATTTCAGAATCAAATTACAACTAAAACTCCTAGAATTCGCAACAACCAAGCTGTTTTCTTAATTATTCTAATCAGTTTTCATGTTGGGTGCAACTCTAAAGCCCAATGGATGAAGAGTTATAATCAAACTAAAACTTACTATTTATATAAAAATGGAATTAAAACAGGAAACGACCGTCAATCTGATGATATTTCGTAAATTTGGCTTGCTTAATCCAGTGTAGCAGGGTTGGGTGGCTAAAGTAGTTTGTCCTACCCCAAAATCATATATTTTTCATAAGATAACTCATTTCAATTTGTGAGATATGTCCATTTTAAGTTTTGACCGTTCGAATCATCCCTATCTCCGATCGAGCCTTTTCTAGTCCATCTTGCCTTAAAATTATCTGCGACTCGCTATGCCATGCAGGCACTTAGAAATTATTTAAAATTACATATGCGGTGTACAATTACTTGAACTAAACCGTCCAAAATATGGGACCTAGTGTAGATGTATCATGAACAAAAATCAAGGCTATTCTATTATTAAATTGTGGGACATTTATTAGATTGTTAAAAATGAAAAATATCCAACGATTGTATTTCCACAAATAAACATCCACGAATCCGAAGCTATGACTGTTTAACCAATCTATTGAACCGTGGCTTGGGATAAATAGGGCTTCTCAATCTAGTCAGCTTTACTAGATTTAATACACCGTAAATAATTTTAAAGTGCTTGTGATAAAGCTTATGTACTCACCACACATTTGCCAGCATGGCTTGATGGTCTGAGATCCAATCCATCCATTAGATTGAAATCACTATATTGATTCGCTAGCCCAAGAATCAGGTTGATCCACATTCATGTGGCCTACAATTTGCTGAAACAACTTATCAATGAACTTTTCCAACCCATCCACATGTTTCCAATATTGTGGCGTAGGATTTTCTTTATGGGAAAATATGCAGATAGAACTAACCTGATGAATGGATCAGATCCCATGTCGTCACATATGTAGCATGTACACAGCTTTATCACACACGTGTGCACTGAGGATAGGTCTAACTCCTTTTAATTTGTGCAAATTCATTTTAATTTGGTCTTCCCATTATATCTCTCCATTCTAAAGAATATAGGCAAAGAGTCATGGTTCGGAAGCATGCTTTCGTAAATACCAAAGCTCGAGCTATTTTTTTTTGGAAAATCAGTTTCTACGTTGAATTTTCGGGTAAAAAACCCATGATAAAATTATATAAACATGAATGAAATACTAATAATTAGATAATTAATTATTTTTTATGTTTATAACCATGGATAATGTGTCAAAACATTAGTTATAAAATAATAAAAATAATATTAAAAGAATGTCAAAATATAAGTCATAAAATAGTGTCACATCATAGGCCAATGGACAAACATAAATACAAAAATATTATAAATTTACATATTACAGTTTGACACCAAATGTGTCAATACCAAAATAAAAATCTTGCTACTTGTGGTTGCTCGACCTCCACATTGTCATTGTTTCACTACGGGTGCGGAACAAGTGCTGCATGTTCGTAATAATTAGATCCAAAGGAGATGCCTGTCAATAAAACCTGAAGATGACTGACCATGATCCTCACTACCACTAGTCATCTATTGTGTTGAAACCGATTAAAATATTTACTAATGCCAGACACAAACTCATAGCCACTACTATAGTTGTGTAGGCTGGCTTATTGGCTTTGCCTAGACAGGAAGACAGATTTCTCAATGCTGTTGTAGCATGCACAACAGGAAGGATGTTGCTGGCTTCACAGCCAAACACACTGAAAGAAAGAAGCTGCTGCTGGAATTTTTAGTCTTGTTACTTTTTATTTTTATAATCGGACACAGGGAAGCCAATTTATAGTCATTTGGAGTCCTGAAATTACAAAAATATCCTATCTAAATGCATCTAGCATTCATTAGGTACATGTAACAAAACTTGCAGGATTCAAGAGCTTGAAACGGTGGAGCCTAGAACATTCAGCTGAAACGTTAGTCAGTTTGGGTTTGCTGTTTCCAACAGTTGTACTTGTACCCCTGCCCCTAGTACGACTCATACTATTGAGATTGAGAGAGAGACAACAAGCCCAATAACTTAAATGCATATTCAGGTATCTGTATTAATTCCCTATATTAGTCTTCTACCAGAGAACATGACAAACACTGTTTACCTCCTCCTGTCCCAGCAGTGAATCAGATCTTCCTCCCCTTCCTCTCCAATAGTGATGAGACAAAACCTTCTTGTGCAGAGAGAAGATTGGGGACCAAGCTCTTTTTAAAGGTGTGATTATCAGTGGTGAGCCCTATCCATCAACAAGCTCGCTGGTAATTCCATTGACTCCATGGAGAGAGAGAGAGAGAGAGAGAGAGAGAGCCTCCAATTTATCACTTGTCGGTATGGTACCCCATACGCTACACTTTTGTGGGGCCCACCTGATTCTCACTCTTATGATCCAAACCATTCAATACATCACCCGGTAAGAAAATGCCATGTGGCCCATAATTTTTTACATTGTATTATTTAATATACAATGGATTAAATATGTTTAGTATTTATTTTATGAGCTCAAAATTTTTACTAGATATCTATAATGGATCATGGGCAGTACCCCATATAATTCGGTCTATTGAGTCTATTGATATACAACCATGGCGGTCATCACGACGTTTCTCATCGTGGGACTAGATATAATCATAAATATCAACACTCCAAATGACATAAATCCTGATAACTCAGGTGTGTGGGTTTGAAATCTTAAGTGTGGCAATGCGTGCAGATTTTTAGATGATCCTACCATCTCTACCAAGTGATACCTTATGCCTTTAAAAAATGAAATATTTTCTTCACTTTAAATCATGCGCATAGAATAATACTTCAAGGAACAAAAACCCCATTACCATAAATTAAATTGTCAACTATACTAAATAAATTGAAATGTACATATTGTTAGAGTGTTGATATTCTCAACTAATGAAACACCTTTTTAATTCACCAATAATTCCTTGAATAGCTATTCAGTAATTCCTTCGATGACTTGGGAGGTAAGCCTTTAGTTAATGGGCCTATAACGACCAATACTTGTTGATGTATTTTACAGACACCATACGATCTTGAATTTTCTCATTCACAATTGAAAAACTTTGTTAATTTATACATTTTAACTTATATAAACTTTTTATTATTATTCAAGAATAACACTGCCACAATTTTATCACAATAATTCTCAATGGCTTTGAAACTGAGTCTATAATCTAAAGCGTTAGGATGATATATTCTTTAATTATGCTTGACAGGTGGCATTGTAGCAAGCGATAAACATCTGAGCCATGAAAAAGTGCATGTCGTCATAAAAATCAACTGGGTCTAGGATGATAAATGTCCATTCATTAGGGATTGGGATGATGATCTGGATGGCCCATTCAATAAGCAGAAAAGCCCACCTTACGATTAGATTGTTCAGATTTTCACTCCTAGTGATCTTCATGAATTCTACCCTTGTCACCCATCACATGTTCCACCAAAGTGACATAAAAGCCAAAAGCTAACCATTCTATTTTTTAGTTACATACAATATTGTATGTGATTATTAAGGAAAAAAAGATGCATGCACCGATGACTCCTTCCAACAAAAAAATATTACTTTTGGAAAATATATAAAAGACGTTGCAAAACATTTATCTTGGATTTGGGTGATTATAAATCATTTCTTACTAATGAAATTAGAGGCTTTGTAAACATCATTTCTTTTCCTCTCTCTCTCTCTCTCTCTCTCTCTCTCTCTCTCGTCTCTCTCTCTCTCTCTCTCTCTCTCTCTCTCTCTCGTGAAATTGTAATTAGCATCTAGAAATCTATCAACTACCGGCAATGGTACCACAACTTATGAGATTGTACCATCTTTCCCTTAGAGATGCCACTTTTTAAGGTAATGGTACCGTGAAAATGCTAGGCCTCACCATGAAGATCACCTTTCTTAAAAATCAGATTGATCCAATTAGCAGTATGCCACACCTTTATATTGAGTCAAACACGTTAGTTGTCCATTAATTCCAAGATTGTGACCCACCTGTCGAGTGGACCTACTTGATCACTTTTGTGCCATGCAATCTTCACGGAGGTGTCTTTATCTTTATCTTTATCTTTTTCTTTTTTTTGGTGTGTGTGTGAAAAGGTAAGAACGCACAATGCCTATATCTCTGTTAATAGAAATAGGTAATGATGTTTGATGCAGGTGCTTGTTGGCATGAAACATGGTGTTGTACCACAAGCTGTGGTACCTTTCTTATGTGACGTAGGGATGAACGTGATGAGGATAACTACTCTGAATCCACGGAGCTTCTCTAGACTCTCACAGAGACTTCTCGAATCCACAGGAAAGAAAGCAAAAATAAAAATAAATTCTAATAAATTCAAAACTGATTAATTGATCCATAAAAACGAGTTCACAACCCATTAAATAGGGGTACCAAGCAATGGGAAAGAAATCAGAATCAAACTACAACTACAACTCCTAGAATTCGCGACTTACTATAAATAGTAAACTTACTATTTATAGACCGTCATATGTCTACTAGTGCGCAAGTTTTTTGGCCAAAAATAGTAAGTGTCCTATTTGGCTTCATCAAACCGTTCTCCTAATTATTCTAAGCTCTTTTCATGTTGGGCGCAACTCCTAAAGCCCAAGGATGAAGAGTTATAATCAAACTAAAACTTACTATTTATAGTAAAATTGAAATTAAAACAGGAAACGACCGTTGATCCAGGAGTTTTTCGCAATTTCGGGCGTTGCAACCCAGCATAGCAGGGTTGGTTGGCTAAAGTAGATCGTTCTACCCAAAATCATATATTTTACGTCAGATAACTCATTCCGGATTGTGAGATACGCCCGATTTAAGGTTCGATGGTCTGGATTACTTCTGTCGTCGACCGGGCCTTTTCTGATCCATCTTGTCCATGTAACTGTTCGCGACCCTCTCTACATCACTATGGGTGACCATTTCTCCTTTATGACTAATCCAGTGTACAAGATATAACACCCCGTGCCCCAGCACCACAAAACTTGGCACATAAATTCAACATTCATGTATAAGTTTTTCACCACTCTGTCCATTTCTCAAGTGGTAGGTATTTGTATCGATTCCCAAGTGGAGTGTGGCTAACAATGGAGGCCTATACTAACAAGCTAATGAAATAAATAAGTATGCCTACTCACCAATAGTTTTGGTAAGACCAACAGTGACACCTGACAACAGTGCATACTTGGCTTACACGAAGCATGCAAACCACGGTTATAATAGTGTAATGGCAATGCCCACCTCTAAACCTTTTTTCTTGGTGTGGTTCAAGGGAATTATGCATAGGCCATATTTTTGGCTGAGCTGCTATACAAGAGGGCCACACACCAAAGGAAACTATTGAGAGAGATGTTTACCCTTAATTTTTACAAAGATCACTATTATGATCCATTCCAATTATTAGATGCCACACCAAAATTCATATATGGGCTCAAAAATAGGCTCATCCATGATTAAAATGGGTCATATCAAGGGAAATAGTTTAGAGAGTGTTGCCCTATACTTTATTTCCGTTGGAGTCAACCTGAATTACTGATGAGGCTGATTTTTAGACCCCAGGCCTAATATGAGTTGACAGACCTACTAGTCAAGGTGGATTTTACAATCTCCGACAGAGCTCCCATCTATCACGAGAGGCCTTTTATTTTTGGATGGGGTGGGATTGGATAATTTGAGAGAGGGATAATTTCTTTGTCACCCGTCTTTCTTTTCTCACGATAGGCTATCCTTTTTTTTTTTTCTTTTTCTTTTGCCCCTTATAATGATATATCCTTTTTAAAAAAAAAATTTAAAGGTGGATTTTACATAGACACCGCAACGGGTCCACCGGAGCTGCAACCCTTTGTCGGCCAACTTTAGTTATCAAAATGTAATGTAAGGTACTCCAGTGATAATAACTTAATTAATGAAAAAAGATAATTAAATGTAAATTCAATATTAACTAGGCAGTTTGTAAAATTCTCTTCCCTTAAAAATTGAAAGGGAAATTCTATTAAATGAATAAAAGTGAAACACACACATTCTCTCTCTAACCGTTTCAGTATCAAAAGCCAATAAATACTTCCTTCAGCCATTCCGGTGTCCAAAGCCCCACATATACATCTATGAATGCAAACTACGTACCTTCAAATGGATCTGTAGTCTGAGCTGTGGACCTCTCTACCAAACACAAGAGATGCATACACCAAACGCAAAAGCCAAGTAACGCATGAGATGGAGATTTTAGTAATAACTTCATATCTTTCTATCAAATCGCATGAGATGGAAAAACCGTATAGAGATGGGAAATGAGCCAAACGCTTCTAGTATCTTCTTATGGTGTTCAGGTCGTCTGTGTTGAACGAATAGGGGCCTTTCTTTATTATTGTTACACGTAAGCACGATGACATCAGCTAAGTTCTGCGGAGAAAAAAAGGAAGAAAACCATGAAAATACATAGGGATTTCCAATACGGATATTTATGTATTTCCGCTTTGGTACACCAATTTTCTCTCCGCCGAACTGCGCAACATATCCATGTTTTAACGCGTGAAACTTATGTGGGCGACACCATAATGTATGTGTTAGATCTACACCGTCCAATCATTTTATGGGCATGATTTCCAAAATGAGGTAAATACTAAGTACAAAGCTCTAAGTGGACCACAGCACAGAGAGAAGTGGGGATTGAACGAAAACAATTGAAACCTTTCTAAGCAATTTATTTTCCATCTAACCTATTTATAAGGTCACGTAGACATGCATGAAGGGAAAACCAAATATACGCTTGGTCCGAGCCTTCTTTGGACTCAGAGAGGTTTTCAACGGTAGACATTCAGTTCCCACTGTTTCCTGTGGTGCGGTCCACTTGAGCTGATCGCCTAAAATGATCTATAAAAATAGATGGACAGTGTGGATCTAACGAATACATCATGGTGGGGTCCACTGAAGTACCACGTATAAAAACATTCCGCTGCTCCTCTCTCTCGTAATCGGATTGGGTACTGCACTCAGCAGCCGTTTTCGACGCGGTTTGATTGGCTGGTGACCCACCACCAGCCAGCTAGCTGGTGTCAAAGCTACATGGTCCCATTACGATTTATGTATTTTATTCATGCCGTCCATTTATCTTGTCAGTTCATTTTAGGGCATGAGCTCAAAAATGTGACAGATCTAAATGGCAGGTGGACCATACCAGTTGGAAACATTGGTGATTGAACTCCAACCATTAAAAACTTCTAAGCTCACTGTAATGTTTATTTTCCATCTAACCTGGTGATAGGTCACCTAAACTTACGATGAAGGGACAACAAAAATATCAGCTTGATTTAAAACTTAGGTGGCTGCCAAGAAGATTTCAATGTTAAGAATTCAATCCCTACTGTTTTTTATTTTTTTTGGTGCGGTCCCTGCAGTTTTTGATCAGTGTCATTTTAAGGTTCTTAAACAAAAATGGGCTGGAAAAATAGATAGAGAGTGTGGATAAAACCGAAACGGATTGGCTACTCCTGCTACCACCCGGTAGCTGGTGGTCGGTGTTCTGTAGGCCCCACCATGATGTATGTGTTTCATTCATTCCGTCATTCATTTTTATGGATCATTTTAGGGTTTGATCCCAAAAATGAAAGGGATATAAATCTCAGGTCGACCACACGACTGGCAATGGTAGTGATTAGATATCCACTATTAAAATCCTCCTAAGGCCCACGTACTGTTTATTTGACATCCAATCTGTTGATTAGGTCATATAGACCCAGATGAAGGGAAAACAAAGATTAGATTGATCCAAAACTTGGCCCTCAAAAAGATTTTAATGGTCAACGTTCATTCAACACTGTTTTCTGTAATGTGGTCCAGTTGAGATTGAGATATACCTCATTTTTGCTGTCATACCATAAAATGATCTATAAAAATAGATGGACTCATGGATGAAACACATACATCATGGTGGGCCCACAGAGCACCGACTATCAGCCATTGGCTGGTGGCAGGGGAGTAGCCAATCCATTTCCGGATAAAACACATACATCATGGTGGGGCCCATAGAGCTTTAGCACCACTAGCTGTCTGGTGTTGGGGTCACCAGCCAAACCGCGTCTTCTTTTGGACGGTGGTGTAAGGACTCTCTCGAACTCACCGTAGTGGAAGAACTTTGTGAAACCCACCTTGGCATTTGGTGTTAAGGACTCACATACATCGTTAACGCAGATTGCGGCAGCACGTGTCACTAAAATATCCACGGCACTAGGACTATCCGCCGTGGCAGGGCATGCCCAGGGTATCCATGCCGGCCATATGATTTTCCGCTTATTTTAGCACGAGCCCAAGAATGGAAGCGGATTGGCTGGTGTACCACACTCCAGCCATTATGCTGATGTATTGACGTCATTAAGTTCTGTGGGTACTATCATGACGTATGTGTTATATACAAACCGTCCATCCATTTTGCCAGCTTGTCTTAAGGCTTGTGATGAAAAATAAAACAGATCTAATAATCAAGTGGACCACACTGAAAAAAGCAGTGGGGATCGAACGTCTGCCATTGAAACCCTTTTGGGGTTCTAAAGAAGTTTTGGATCAATACGAAATTTGTTTTTACTATACATTTGAGTCTTTGTGACGTTATTAACAGATTGGATGGAAAATAAACGTTATGGTGGCCATATGAAATTTTTAGTGGTGAAAATCATAATCTCGGCTGCTATTTGTGGCGTGGTCCAGTTGATTTTTGGATATGATTCATTCTTTGGATAGTGCTCTAAAATGATCTCGAAAAATGGATGAAGGGTGTGCATATAATAAATACATCATGTTGGGCCATGTAACTTTGATCTCTTTTGATCAGTTCCTACAACTCCGATATGGAGCATCAACGCTCGTCTTCGCACGACATGTACCTACACCAGCTATATAGCTGGTGTGTGATATACCAGCCAATAGGGGTGCACATCAAACCGGTAGAACTGTGGAGCCGGACTGGAACCAACCAAACGGTTCGGTTTGGTCCGGTTTTAGAGTGCACTAGTTCCGATTTCGGTTCCAAAAATCAAAGAACTAATTACATCAGTTTGGTTTTCGGTTTGGGGGTATGTAGAAACGAACCGAACCATGAACCGATCCGTAGAACCAAATCGTGGATCTGAACCGCGGAACCGAACCCTGGAACCAAACCAGGAACCCTTTGATTGTTTCCATATTTGACTCATGATTTATGGTTTACAATACACCATTTGATTATTTCCATAAATGTATTTTAGCACACCTTATACAATATCTAAATCATTCATCAAATGGATCACAACACGAATGGACATTGGCAAAATTAAAAATAAAACATGCAATTGGGCTGGATTATAAAAAGTCAAGAACCGTGGAGCCAATCCGGAACCGAACCGGTTTTAACGGTCCAGTTTCGTTCGGTTCTTCTAGCGTGCTAACGGTCTGGTTCCGGTTCTAAATATCCTAGAACCATTGGGATCGGTTCGGTTCCGGTTTTACCCTAGAACCGGACCGAACCCGTGTGCACCCCTACCAACCAATCCGCTTTCACGTGGGAATGATACAGATATAAAACTCAAGTGCACCATACCACAAGAAACGATTGGAATTGAACGCTCGACATTAAACACTTATTGGGGGCCACAGATGAATCGGATTAATCTCATATTTGTTTATTTCCTTAATTCAGGTTGGTATGACCCTGTGAACAGATTGGATAGCAAATAAATATCAAGGTGGGCGGTAAAAAGGTTTCAATGGTGGGCATTATTATCTCAGTATTTCCTATGGTGTGGTCCACTTGAGCTTTGGATCTACCTCATTTTAGGACTTGAGCCCTAAAATGACCTGCTGATATGTATGGATGATGTGGATAAAACACAAATATCATGATGGGCACACATAGCTTAGCCCGCGAGAATACCGGATGCGTTGCCGGCCATCCGCGTCCGTTTCCCACGCGATGTAAGCAGATTGCGATTCCCGCTCCCAAGGAGGGCGACTTGGCTGCGAGCTCACCTGGATGTTTGCATTCTATAACACACCATCTATCTGTGTTTCCATGTTATTCTAAGGCATCGTCATGGTAATGAAGCAGACGCAAATTTCAGGTGGAACACCACAGAAAATTCCAAGGCCAGTGATTCCTGAAGCAGACACAAATTTCAGGTGGAACATACCACAAGAAACATTGATCATGGAACACCCAGTATTGAAAACTTCCTATGGTTTGTCGTAATGTTTAATGACCAATCCAACCTGATGAAAAGATCACATAGCCTGGGTGAAAGGAAAAAGATAAAAAAGCTTTATCCAAAACTTGTGTGGCTCATAGAAGGTTTTGAATGGCCTGTTAAGACTTATATAAGCACGTAAAGCAGGATCAAATAAGTAATTACAACCGCACAAACAAATCTAACAGAGAATATCCGAATTTACGTAGGAAAGCCCTTGCAGGAAAAACACACGGCACAAAGTGAGAATGCAGTATGAATAACAAAGATACAAGAGATGGAATCTTTTGTTGCATAGTTTGTGCGTTCTTAAAGCGAGAATGCAGTTAGATACAAACTATGCAAGAAGAAAACCCCAAGCTTTTCTTCTCTTCAAAATCCTCTTAAACGTTCTAGCACAATTGCATTAACCCTAATTTCATTTACACCCTCCTATTTAAGTAAAATTAGAAATATAAATATTTTGCGTAAAAACATGCAAACTATGCAACACGTTGACCTGTCGAATCGACTGGTTGAAATCCTTCTACCACCGGTTGGGTTGACCTGTCAACCAACATTTTTGACCCATTGAAAGTGCCAAAAAATCAATTTAATTCGATATCCTTCAATTGCTGGAAGGCCCCTCTTTCAGCACATATTTTAAAAGCATCCGATTTTCAACAATCTCCACCATGACTTTAATATTCATGATACAACACACAACGCTTGAACCTCTGTCTCTACTTCATCTCCATCATAGCTCAATAATCATCTCTTCTAGTGCACACTCTGTCTTCACTCAATCTTTGCTAGACCGAGAGAAGTCGCACAAAACTTGGACTTCTTTGTAGGAACCACTTTCGTAAGCATATATGTCGGATTCACACTTGTATGTATCTTCTCGAGGGTCACTCCGCATTCCTTTAGCTCCTTCATGCCCCGCTTACTCATGTGGCCTAGGCATGTATGCCACATACGTGCAGATGTGGAATCTGCTACAGACGCTATAGCTTCACCCAATAAAGTACTCCACCGATCAACTTGTAAAGGTTTTCCTTCCTCTGTGCTTTCATGATCATGAGTGTCCCCTTTGAAATTTTAAGGACATGATCGAACCTGTTGAATTCGCACCCTTGTGCATCGAGTGCACCTAGAGATATTATACTCTTCCTCAATTCAGGAGTGTGTCTCACATCAGTCAAGATACGCTCCATGCTATCAAACATCTTGATGCGCACTGATCATACACCAATCACATTACAGACATTATCATTGCTCATAAATACCTAGCCACCATCGCACTCACTGTAACTGGTGAACTAGCTCTTATGCAGGATCATGTGATAGGAAGCCTCCGTATACAAAATTCATTATCCGTTGAAGTATCCAGATTTTGACGCGGTCAGCACGTCACTACCACTCGCCTCCTCCTTAGATTCCATAGTGTTGGCCTCTTTGGAAGAATTCTCTGATTTCTCCTTCCTAGACTTAGGATTCTAACAATCCTTCTTCATGTGCCCTAACATGCCACAATTCTAGCACTTTAGCTTGCTTTTGCCCCTGCTATTAGTCTTGATCGTGAAGATCCACTATCTCGCTTAGAATTTCTCTCCTTCGTAACCAATACATCTGTAGAAGCACCCGTGTCACCGCTTTTCTTTTTCATCGCCTTCCACCGAAGTATTGAGATAATGGTCTCAATGCTAATGGTTATCCTACTGGTGCACAAAGAGTCTTTGAATGACTCATATGATTCTTTATAAGAATTCAACAGAATACATGCTTGATCTTCATCCTTCATCGTTTCATCCATATCCAAAAAATTACAAACGAGCTTATTGAAGTTATTGATATAGGCCTTATTGTCAACCCCCCCCCCCCCCCCCCCCCCCCCCCCCCCCCAGTTATCTTCAGATTGAACAATTGTATTTTTCGATACAAATGATTATCAAGAGATTTTTTTCACATATATATTCTCTAACTTCACCCATGTATTCGATGTAATCTTCTCTCTTATAACATTGTAGAGGACCTCATCCGTCAGACACAACTGGATTAAAATATTGGCCTTTTGATCTAACCTGTTCCACTCTTCTTTCATTGTAGAGGACCTCATTCGTCACAAACTTGGACAAGGGAAAAACACAAATTTTAGTTTGATTCAAAACTTTTGTGGCCCTCGAGAAGTTTTCAATGATAAGTGTTCAATTCCCCCTATTTCCAATTTTTTTGTGGTGTAGTCCACTTGAGCTTTGGATATCCTTTAATTTTGAGCTTATACCCTAAAATGAGTTGGTAAAAAAGAATGGGCCGCATAGATAAAACACATACATCATGGTGGCTCCACATAGTGCGGTGTCACGCCCAAAAATTCGGCACTAAAGTATGGAGACTTCGATCCCGAGTTCCCGGGTGTGAACATAACAAAAATGCACATAGGCAAGTTCCTGCGTGCCCGTGCAGTCCGGTTAACATTCACCCATGATCAATTATCAGAGTAGCTTTAAATCAATGACATCAAAAGTTAAGTAGAGATAATTAAACTAAAAAATATATGGTTAATATTCAAAAGTACTGTTCGCCTAAATGAGGACTATACGAGTCACAATACACATATTCAAAATGAAATAAAAATGTTAAGTATTTTACTTTCGCCTAATGCTCCAAAACATCACGACAATGGTGCAAGCCGGTTTAACCCCGTCCATTTGAGATCTTGATGGTACCTACATCAATAATATAATCTAGTTGGTGTTTTAAAACACCATCTCAGGTGTGAGTAGCTAACTTAGCGATACTATTATCTAAGTTACACATGTTATCAACACAATCAATCGCTCTGGTGGATCCTCTCAAGTTTCAAGACCCGGTCAATAATATTGTCTAGTGGATCCTTACTCTTGCTCCGGTGGTAGACTCTCAGAAGTTTCAACACTCGGTCAAGGGTTCGAGTATCTATATGTGGTGAAATCTCACTATGGTGTGAGTGTGTGGTGGTGTGAGTGCGTGTGTGTGTGTGTGTGTGTCTATATATATATATATATATATATATATATATATATATAACACTATCAATCGCAACTAATGATAGCATAACAAAATAAACAATTGTATATCTAGTTTTTTTTTAGGTACATGAATGCTATGATATGATGATGCATGATCCTCACAGTCTAATACTCTCTCAACGAGTGACTTCAACACATATTTCTTAGAATGTCAATACTTCTCATTATGCGACTCTAAAACCTTTCACAAAGTACATATCCTGACAAGTGTCATAATATGCATGATTAACCAAATAATTATTAATCCTACTTCAAGCAGTAATTTGGTGAGGTCGAATATCGCAACAATATCACAAATCTCTACCCGGATCATGAGACTCGATGCTGTCGTAATGGCTCCTCACATGTGTCCCTTGATCCATTTTAGGGTTCATCACCCAAGGACGACCATAAATAATATGAGGGTAGTCACCCAGACACAAATGTGACGAAGTCACGACATCAATTCCATTAATAATACGGTAGGCTCATGTCCTTCAATAGTGCGAAATGGTCACTATGTGGAGGCCCATCACCAATTTTTTACCAATATGGTGAGCTAGTTATTCCATTTTTTACCAATATGACAGACACATCACCCATCATAGGTCGACAACTCAGACACGATGTCCCATACTACCATGCCTGGCTCATGAGTCTTTGTAGAATCATAACACATTAACGATTATAAAAGGACTCAATTGAATGATACAGTAGTATCATAGATTCCTTTGATGTTATACAACCACCACATAAGAATGATCGGGGCATACATTAGACTGATCTAATCGACAATGGGGGACAAAAAAACCGGCATTAGGTACAAAGCATCCCGTGTAACTCTAACTACCTCCTCTCGTCCTTGTTTAACCCCAATCTACCATATAAGTCTCGGATAGCCAACCCAAAAGCGGGTCATCTTCTTACTTAACATTTTGCAGGGCTCGATCCTCATGACTACAAATCAGATTATTAAATACATAAATATAATCATGAAACAACTTAATAGCACAATATGGTGCACCAACCAAACATATGTACGAATCAGTACAAATCAATGTATATCTATACAATCCAACGTATATTAACATCACTTATCAACTTACATACAAGAGTTCTAACAATAAAAATTTCATATTGTTCAAGCATTTCATCAAATATGTTAGCTACCAACTTTAAATAACATTATGGATAAAATAATAAAGCAATATAAACACGAATAATATATGAAATCCTAACAATACAAAAAATCATTATCTAACACTATCAATGGTTGATAAAAAAGAAATCTTAGAAGAATGGTCCGCACCTTAGTTTTACCCAACCTACTCACACTTTTAGGGTTAGGGTTTTAAGAAAGATCACATGAATCTAATAAACACATAAGTCATTATATAAGTTTCTTGAAGCTCAAACTAAGAAGATCTAAATTGAAAAGTATGATCCATTTCTTACCACTGATTGTCAACAAAAGAGATCCGATGAAGGATCTGAAAGCGGCTACAGTTGCGATAAAAGGGGTGAAAGGGCGAAAGTGCAAAACCCTCACATTTTTTATCACTCTCTCTCTCTCTCTCTCTCTCTGTCTGTCTTCTTCTCCCTCTCTTTTCTCTTTATTTCCCAATCTTAGGACAAAAATTTGTATGGGGAGAGGGAATGTGAAATAGTGGACAATTTATAGTACAAAAAAGTGTGCAAATGGCCACGAGAGCTAAGTATTTACTATTATAACTCTATATGAGAGGATTTTTCTAACTTTCGGAGTCCACTAGGGGATGTACGGGTCAATATACGGTGTAAGGTAGATAACCCTAATGATGATCTACGCATGGATGTGATTGGTCCATCATTTGGATGCACTGATTGACGGGTATGATTTGAAGTCAGTTCAATAGTTACCAATCATCAATTGGTCCACAACTATAAGAATAGGTGTAAGGTATTAACTTAGATTGATGTCCTAAATTTAGTTACGATCTAACGGTCCGAAGGTCACAACTTGGGCAAAGAATAAATGAAAATTTTTAACTTAAGTTGTAATTTCTTAGGGCATTCATGCATCCTATGCACTCGGCTTGCGAGCTCAAGTTGAACGATTCTAAACGCTATCTCGGCTTAATGTACATGATGGACTCAAGCCCGATAAGACGAACGTCTTTTTATAGTTTCGTATTTAGCGGCCACTAATGAACGTTTTTTCTCCCTCATGTTTAATTCGATGCCATCGAAGTCTCATCGAAGGTGTCATCAAGCGTATCATAGAGTTACATAGATTTGCAAATTTGCGGGATTTGTTTTCAATTTTGATTGGGATTCTCCTGGATGTTATATATAAGAGTATTATCGGGATTAGGAGGTATTTAAGGCTTTCTAATTCGTCTTAGGGTTTCAAAGGCTTGTAAGGAGATTCGAGGTTGTTCCAATATGGTATTCTCTCTATCTCTTGTAATTTCTGCTTTCATAGTATTTATTATTGCTTTGCACAGTGGTTTTTTTCCCGCAAGGGTTTTTCCATGATAAATTCTGGGTGCTTGCATTATGCTTGCTTGGTGTGATTGGATTACTTCACTTGATTCATCTCTATGTGCTTTCACAATCCACAATAAGTAGTATCAGAGCAAACGTTGGGGCGCAGTCTTGAATATGAAAGTGAGTAACAATGATTGTCAATCTTAAGTTCGATGTCGAGAAATACTCTGGGAAAAATAATTTTGAATTATGGAATGTTAAGATGATTGGCTTATTGGCTCGGTAAGGATTGAATGAGGTCCTTGGGAAGCGACCGAAATCTATGGATGATGAACGGAAGAAACTGGATAAGAAAGTGAAATCCTCCATCCATCCATGTTTAACAGATGAGGTTCTCTACAATGTTATGAGGAAGAAAAATGCAGCAAATTTGTGGACGAAGTTAGAGGACATTTATACGAAGAAGTCCCTTGAAAATCACATATACTTGAAGTTGTAGTTGTTCAACTTCAAGATGGTAAGGGAAGGAGATGTTGAAACCCATGTTAGCAATTTTAATAAGATGATCTGCAAATTCTTGGATATGGAGGAAGCGAACAAAGATGAAGATTAGACGTGTATCTTGTTGAATTTTCTTTCGGCTTCATATGAGTCTTTTAAAGACACATTATGCATCGGTAACTTGTCCCTTAGTGTCGACATTGTTATCTCAGCCCTTCAAGGAAAGACGATGAGAAAGAAAAACGGTAGCATAGAGGGCCTTTACTGATGCATTTTTTATGAGGGGTCGAAATTTTGGGCGGAACACAGGATATTCTCGATCGAGATCCAAATCCAAGGGCAAGAGCAAAGGTAAGTTAAAGTGCTGGAATTGTGGGATGTCAGGACACATGAAAAAGAATTGTATCAATCCTAAAGCGAAGAAAGAGAACTCAGAGGCTTCTTCCAGGGAGGCCAAGTCTGCCACGCCTGATGAAGGAACAAGTGGAAGTGATGTGTTGTCGGTGTCTATGATCAAACACTTATACAATAATCGTAGAGACGAGTGGATTCTGGACACAAGGGCTTCATATCACACGATTCCTCATCGGAGTTGGTTCACCAGTTACAGGGAGTGCGATGGTGGACATGTATTTATGCATGGGCAATGACAATACATGTAATGTTGTGGCTATTGGTACTCTCAGCATCAAGGATGTTTGATGGGATGGAGTGTACCTTAACTAAGGTGAGGCACATTCCTGATATGAAGAAGAATTTGATATCTCTTGGTGCACTCGAAGCAATTGGGTGTAAGTTCATCAGTTTTAATGGGGTCCTTAAAGTTTCAAAGGGGCGCTCATAGTTATGAGAGAATAGAGGCACGATAATCTTTATAGGTTGATCAAAAATACTTCGATAGGTGGAACTGCAGCTAGGGTAGTGGATTCCACATCTGCATGTATGTGACATGCACATTTAGGTCACATGAGCGAGCGAGGCATAAAAGTACTTTTTAGCCAATGCTTAATTCCAAGTTTTAAAAGTCTTGATTTAAATATATGTGAGCATTGTATATATGGTAAACAATGTAGATTATCTTTTAAATCTGAAAAACATGTATGTAAGGGTGTGCTTGATTATGTGCATTATGATGTATGAGGGCTGACGCTCGTAGTTTCCACTGGAGGGTCGTTGTGGTTTGTCACATTCATTGACGACTACTCACAGAAAGTTTGGATTTATTTCATGAAACATAAATCCAAGGTTTTTTTCCAATTTCAAGCAATAGAAGGCCGTAATGTCAAATTTGATGAAGGCTCCCTATTCCGCAAGAATGATTAGGAGGAGCAAAAGAAACTGAAAAGGTTGATCGTAAACGTTCAGGTTAACACATGTGATACTCAAGATGGGACAGATCCGCAGACAGATGTACAGAAGTAGGTAGAGCAGCCACCTATGAGAAGGAATTGGCCGTGGGATCGTAGGGTATTGACGAGATACAAAGACGATTCTAATATTGCATATGCCCTTATTACAGATGAGGGGGACCTGTCTACTCTTCACGAGACTCTTGATGAGCCTGATGCAGAAAAGTGGAAAACGACAATGGATGATGAGATGGACTTTTATACAAGAACGAGTCATGGGAGCTGGTAGAGCTTCTAGTGGGACGAAAAGTGATTGAGTGCAAGTAGATCTTAAATAAGAAATATGATAAATACAAAGCAAGGTTGATAGCGAAGGATAATGCTCAGAGAGAAGGAATCGACTTCACAAGGATATTTGCACTGGTTGCAAAGTAAGTATCTATCAGATTCAAGTTGGCACTAGTTGGCTAATACTATCTCAAGCTGGAACAGATGGACATGAAGACTGCAAGACCGCATTCCTACACAAGGAATTGGAAGAGCAGATCTACATGAAGCAACTAGAGGGCTATAAAGTTAAATGGGCAGAGAACAAGCTTTGCAGGTTAAATAGGTCGTTTGACGGCCTGAAACAGTCAGCTAGGCAGTAAAATAAAAAAATTGATCTTTCATGTTAAGTTAGAAATTTATTAGGAGTGAATACGATCATTGTGTCTATTACAAGACACTGAGTGATGGTAAGTTCATCATCTTAGTATTGTGTGTCGATGACATGTTGATCGTTAGTCATAACTTGTCTGAAATTGATGTACTGAAGACTAAGTTATCAGGGACATTCAAGATAAAAGATATGGGGGTTACGAAGAGGGTTCTCGGCATAGATATTCATAGAGATAGGAAGAGAAGCAGGCTTTCGTTATCTTAGGCAGAATACCTCAAGTAGGTGTTGACCAAGTATAGGATTGTAACACTCCGTACTTTCCAGTACTCGAGTATTACCATGTAATCTAATTAGTATAAATGCAAGCCTAACCTAAGACCTTCACGTTCATTTTAGTCTAAAATCCAACAGTTAGAAACAGCCCCAATCCATACATCAAGCTATCTATCCATTGATTCCCGAGATGGATCGTCGTACCACTATAGACACCTACTTCTTAGGATCTCAACTTCACTAATGAACAAATCTAGCTGAATTTCAAATATGCAATCCTGAATCATAAAATCTACTATTCACCAAGTTTACAACGTCCCCTAGGGCGATCCATCATTTGAAAACACGGATCGAGTTGTCTAGTTCCACATCCAACTCCCGAGTCACACCTAAGCAGGGTTGTTGGTAAGTAAATAATAGTCAATCTAATCATTGAAGTGTTGGAACGCTCAACAAATCATGATTCGGTAATTAGAAGTTCATGAGTTGTAACTCATGTTAATATAAGTAACCCTAATGTTAGGTATGTAGTTGAATGACACCCGACGGTTAGTCTCACATCTTTCATATAAGCATAATAATAATAAATAAATAAATATATAAAAGGTAAATAAGTAGCAATGTGTATATGTAATAAGAATGATTATAATAATAATAATGGCCCTAATAACCTAACCCACAACATGATGTGCACACACACATATATATATAATTACGTATAATAATAATAATTGAAATCAATATATTAAGTGAATAGAAACATAGGATGGTGTTTGAGCATACAACGGATCCCTTAGGACCATTTTGAACGTTGATGGCCAGTTTGGAAAGATCCAACTGTAAGATCGGCCGGGAACCACCATTAGGACTACAAAACAAGTCGTGGGCCCCACCTATACCTTAGATCAGCCTGATCAACGGTCAAGATCCTTGGTTGGGGCCTCCAAGTGAGATGATCGGTGTGGATCTCACATAGGCATCATGGTGGACCCCACATCGAGTGAGCGTGCATAAAGGGCAGGGGCACCGGCGGTACACCGAACTAGTCAGTCCGGTCAAAACACCGTTGTCCCGACAATTCCAAAATGGGAGAACTTCCCGCCGTTAGCCGTTTGAAAAGAAAAACTCATTTGTTTTCTTCCTTCCATTTTGATCAAGATACGGCCCACTACTTCATCTCGGTTAGATAATATGAACCATCCATCTTGTTTCTCTGCTGGGCCCGAACAAAATAGGGTGGGTCCCACATGCATTTACACTCGCCTGCGCACACAAGCGTAGGCGCAAGAAGCTGCACGCGACTGGTATTTCCAAAAATGGAAATTTTCCATTTTTCCTTCCCTTCCACGCTGGCGATCCGTGTGCGAAGGATTCCTCCAACCACAGCTCTCTGTGTGAGATGAACCCAAACCGTCCTTCCAGCATCTATCCGCGCCATTCTCCTGTTGCCAAAAATGGGAAGGCCACCACTTGCACCAAGGAAAAGCAAGGGGAAACACTTCTGCTTTGGGAAGGCGTCTCTGACGCGATCCGAGCAGTCTCCACCACTCCCTTTAGGGCAGCCACAGCTAGCACGCTGGGAGCGTCCTTCTCGCAAGAAAACTACTTGAGGCAGGAGGTCTCGCGCGGCGTGGTGAAACAAGGATGAAAGGCCCTAGAAGGTGGGCCCTGTAGTGATCAGTGGCCCCATCCGAGCCATGCTAATGGACCAGATCATCAGGATACTCCTCAGGTAAAATCCGCCATGGGAGATGTCATCATCTTCACCGTCCAGCAAACGGACCCACCACGATCGTGTGGACCCCATCCACTGATCCAGATCACTTTTCCAGTGGGGCACGATATGTGGAGTCCATCCCTCGTGATATATTTCTCCCATGCATGCGGAAATCAGAGCTGAGACTGTAAGTGCGGTCGTGCCCATCTTAACCGTTCATTGTGGCGGTGCAAACGAACCCTAAGTTTATAAGTAGAAGTCGTTTCGCCTTGAGATTTCCACCGAGCAATCAAGAAAGGAAAGAGAGAAATAGAGGGAGAAAAAGAGAGAAAACAGGAGAGGAAAGAGAGAGAAGGTCGGGCAGCTAGTGCCGCACCACTGCACAACACAGGTGGGCCGCACCCCAGGCTGCTGCTGTCGAGGCCGAGCCAGGTCCGAGTTGGGCCTATTACAGTTAGGCTGGGCCTGGTTCGAGTGTTTCTCTGGTTCTAGCAGAGAACGAGAGAGGGAGGGAGAAGAAGGGTGTTGCCCTTGTTGCTGCTGTCAGTAGGCCGCACCCGGCATGATGCAGGTGAATCGCTTCTAAAATCTGATATGGGCCAGAAGGTGGCCAGACCCTTTGTAACAATCGAGGTTGGGCCTGCTCTAGTCAGTTGGGTCGTGGGAGAAAGAAAGGTGGAGAAGAAGAAAGCATAGAGGAGAAGTCAGGCACAAGACCCGAACTCGAGTTGCACCAGGTAGCTGCCTCAACTCGACTCGACTCACTGGCTAACCTTGGGTGCGAGTTGAGGGTGGCTAGGGCGAGTTCAGGTAGTGTTGGACCTTTCTAAATAAAAGAAAATGAGAAAGGAGAGTAGGAAGAAAGAGGATGAAGGAGAAGAAGATAAGGGAGGCGGTCCTAGCCAAACTGAGTCAACTCGGTTCAAGACTGAGTCAGCTTGTTGACCTATTTGCTAGGTCTAGTCCAGGGACTGTTGGACCTCTAGCAGGAAAAAAGGAGAGGAAGGACAGAGATGGGTGAGAGAGAGTAGATGGACGTTTGTGTTGAGCCGAGTCAACTCGACTCTAACCGAGTCGACCAAGGTGAGTCCACGTCTTTCCTTCATATTGAAATTCTTTCGATTTCGATCTTCATTTTTTCCATTCTTAGGATGATGAATGTTAGGGATGAATAACACTTAGTAAATTATCTATGTCGATATTAGAGCTTCATATAAACAAAATTTTCATTATTAACTATTAGTATTTTGTCATCATTAATGGCAGGTCTTAGTACCTACTTATTAACATTAGTATTACTATGATATTTGAAATCATATAACATGATTAACTATTAGTAGATTATTCACGCTTATATTAATTAGTATAAATAAATAAGAAATTTTCGGTTATTAAATATTAGCATTTTATTTATCATGCTCGAATATTATCATCAGTGGTAGATTGTGCAATTTAATTATCATCAGGATGATTACTAACTATTATTAACTACAACACTAACATTAATAAATATTATTAAATTAATGTTAAAATCAATTACACACCAACTAGGTTTCAAACCCTAAAACCCTAAGCCTAGACCTAGACCCTAGGATAAAACCCTAAATTCTACACTAAAACCCTAGAGGATAACCTTAGACGATGATCTTAAACCCTAGGTAGTATGTAGAACTTGGATCTAATTGTACAAGTTCCTGATTTATGATAGGGATTGCTTCTAAGGAAACACGCATTCTCTAGCAACACTGGTAGGCGGTTCAAAGTATAAGGTGATGATTCTTCCCCTTGAGCTTTCCATATTCTCATTAGCTTAAGTTATAGTTTTTATTTAAATTCATAATTGCCATCTCCCTTTATAATCACATGTGTTAGCTGGTGGAAATTAAATTGTTGTCTTACATACTTTATGATTATCCTGTATAATTGTTCATGCTTGTGGATTATTTGTGGATTGCTTACGGAACTTAAACTGGTACATTAGTGGAAAATTCCCACATATGAATGTACCCCCATACTTGGGATGTAACTTGACTATTTGTGATCGTAATGGACCTTCGACTCAGTGGTTTTTGAGTGGTGGTCTAGATGGATCATTGATGTGGGCCTACCATCCAGGGTTATTGTGCCCAATGGTTTTTAAGGATGGTCTTTATCGCATATTTGATATTGCCCTATGTGGCCTATTTTGATGCTCGCCCTATGTGGCTTGCTTTGATATCGCCCTACGTGGCTTTGTTCTGGTATTTTTCCTATATGGGTTCGATGTTTTATACTGTACAACCAAGTGATGGTAAGCCCCATATATTGTAATATGATTGGTCACTAATCGACAGGGTTCCATTAAACATCCTATAGTGGTAGCCTCATGAGCCGGGGATGGTGGTATAGGACCTATGCCCGAGCTGTCGGCCTACGGTGGGCTCTGAGCTCCCCGTAGTGACCTTTGAGCTTATTAAACCTGCTGATTGTAAACGGACTAATAATGGGTTGGTAAATCATGCATACATGGCATATTTCGATGGCTTGGATCACTCTGCCCTGCGATTACGCTGAATGTTGTGCTTATGACTAGTCATTCGATTATGATAATGACTTGGATCTTCATGCCCCGCGATTACGCTGAATGTTGCGCTGATGACCAGTCACATCACCTGTCTGGATGTTTTACCCGGGGCACAGATCGTTTGGATGTTTTACCGGGTCTATTATTGCATGGTGTTCCGACTGGATGATGTTTTCCAGGTTCGATGATTGCATGGGCGGTAGCCTTGTCTGCACGGATGAGCATCCCCGGGGCGTGAACGCATTCCATACATCCATGCACTTAATAAGACTGCATTTACTCTGTTTTGGTTGTGTGGATATTTTATACTATTTCTTACCTAATGCGGCGGTGTGTAATCTTGAGGAGAGTTTACACTGAGTTGGCACTCATCCATCAAATATATAACCGTACAGGTAGCACAGGTGGCTTAAGTGATTTTTAGGTTCAGGCTGATGAGGAGCCGGGTACATGTGCCAGGGTTGCATGACTACATCTACCTCGAGGAGCTGCGCGGTCTTGCGGCTTATGTTTACATTCTTATGTTATTTTTCTTGTACTAGATCATGTGGATTCTTGTATTTGTTATGTTCGAGACATTGGTTTGTATAAGTCATTATGGGCACTTTTCTGTATATCCTAAATGTAAATAAAGACTCTCCTTTATGTTGATTTGTCCATCCTATGCTCGTCTGTTTACTCTGATGAAGGATAAAAGAAAAAAAATATTACATATCAAACTTGACCATCCTTTAAGGTTAACAACTCGGGTTTTTGGGAAATGGGTCGTGTACTCGGGTCTCAGGGCGTTACAAGATGGACAAAGCAAATCCGGTTAACGTTCCCCACTCGGTTAACTTCAAGCTTTTCTCAGAACAATGTCTTAATTCAAATGAGAAAAATCATGATATGTCATGGTTTGTGCAAGACTGGATATTTTATAGGTAGTTGAGTTGTGAGTAGGTATATGTCCAACCCCGGCAAGCAATACTAGGAAGTGGTGAAATGGCTACTTCGATACATTCAAGGTACAAAAGACTATGTCTTAACTTTTGAGAAAATAGAGGCCGAGATAATTTGGTATGTGGATTCAAATTACGCAGGCAGTGTGGACTCTACAAAGTCAACTTCAGGTTAGTCGTTTGTGCTAATGGGTGGAACAATCAGTTGGATGTCGAATCTTAAGTCTGTGGTGGCTCTTTCCACAACCAAAAGCTGAGTATATGGTAGTGACAGAAGCATTTAAGGAAGTCGTTTGGTTGAGGGGGATGATAAATCAGTTGGGGCTTCAGTAGGAGGCTTTGCCAGTTAATTGATATAACGAAAGCGATATTAATTTAGCTAAGAATTTTGTTTATCACTCACGTACTAAACACATTGATGTTCGTCACCATTTTATTCGACGGGTATTTGAGGAAGGAGGCGTGACTCTGGAGAAGATTCGCACAAGCGTGAATCCGGCGGGCATGATCACTAAAGTGGTTCCTACAGAGATGTTCAAGTTCTGTGCAACTTCTCTGGGCTTGGTGAAGGCGTAAAAGAAGGACGTAGTGTGCACGAGAAGCGATGGTAGATATATGATGCAAGGTAGGATTAGAGAAAGAGGAAAAGAAGCTTTGAAGGATGATGATTGAAGATATGGTTGAGATTGTTGATAGATGTTTTAAATTTGTAATTCAATAGTATGTCGATGATAGGTTCGATGTCATCGAGTAGACTTCGATGCCATCAAGATTTTCTAGAATAAATCGAATTGGTTGCTGAGCACTTTAGGTGTCATTTTCGCTGTCATTGAAGGTCGTTCGATGCCATCGAAGGCCTGACCGATGTAATTGGTAAAATTTGGATTTTCATATTTGGTCACTAGATCGTTCTGGTATTAATTTCGATGACATCGAAGGTGTCATCGAGCGTATCGCAGAGTTATGCAGATTTGTGAATTTGCGGGATTTATTTTCAATTTTGATTGGGATTCTCCTAAATGCTATATATAAGAGTATTTATCAGGATTATGAGGTATCTAAGGCTTTCTAATTAGTTCCTACGGTTTCAAGGGCTTGTAGGGGAGATTTGAGGTTGTTCGAATCGGGTATTCTCTCTCTCTGTCTCTCTCTCTCTCTTGCAATTTCTACTTTCATAGTATTTACTATTTTTATGCCGCCGTAAGGGTTTTTCATGATAAATTCTGGGTGTTTGCGTTGTTGTGCTTTGGTGTGATTGGATTACTTCACTTGATTCATTTCTGTGTGCTTCCACGGTCGCCCAATAGAGAGAGAAGAGTTGAAACTTAGGTTGGCCTAGAAATTAGATAATTTCATTCTTCAAGTGGGCCACAATGTACAAACTAATAGATGATCACTTAAATCTGTAAGTCATTCATTTGTTTCGATAAGTTGTGGCCCACCGATATTTATGCTAGAAGATTCATGTAGCGTAGCACACTTGATGGAAAGCTCAAATCTCTCAAACTTTATATTGGGAATGTGCCTATGTGTGGAGGATGCATGTGGCTTCCACTTGCGTGTGGAAAGAGGAAACCTCATTGAGAATGGCTATATGTTTGTCAGACTTTTTAATTTTTAAAATTTTTTAATCTTTGTTATAGTTCTCATCCTAAGCTAGGTTAAATATGGACCATAGAAAAGGTGGACCCACTAACAAATTTGCCCCTAAAGGAAAAGAAAAAGGAAAAAAACATCTTGTTTGGCTGTGGCTTGTATAATATATGAGCAAGCATGTTTTTTTTCTTTTTTTTTTTCTTTTTTTTTTTTTTTTGTAATAATAATAATAATAATATTTTAACCTCACTTTCATTCATCTAAGGCAATTTACATGGTGATGGACATTCGGGCAACCTCAAGAAAAAAGGACCTGAGCGAAGCCTATCATAAGGAAGCTAATGAAAGAAAAGAAAAACCAAAAGAAGAAAAAAAAAAAAAAAAAAACAAAACTGGGACCACAAGCCCTGAGCACCAACCCGGATCACTAAATGACACTATCTGAACCGAGACTAATCACCCCCAAGCCCACTCTATCAAGGAAGAGGCTACCCCTGACCTGACGCGGGAGAAGGGCGACTTCACGGACCATCGAAGAGGTTTGAGATACGCTGCCCATTCGGGCCATACCATTAGCAGGTTCAATGCCTTCTCTAAAGATATGAACAAATTTCAGATGGCCCTGCGTACTAAATCTCTTAATTCTGGCTATCCAGAAGTCCCATTTCCAACTCGGGTTAACACTCCTGTTCAGGAAACCGATAACAAGCTTGGAGTCTGATTCCACCTCTATTCTAGTTAAACCCAAACTGAAGCATATATCCAACCCGTCTTGTACCGCCCAAAGCTATGCATTAATGTTGGAGCCAACTCCATAACCTTCTGCAAAAGCAAGCATGTATCCTCGGGGGAATGCATGGTATGTATGCACTTTCACTTGGTAGAGATGGGGCCCATTAATTTCAACTATTGATGTGATGGGGCTCACTGCGGATGGCTGATAGGGAAAAAATCCTAACTCTTCAATTGGTGGCAGGCAAATAGATGGTTAAGAAACACAAAACAAAGTCCACATCAAACTGAAGAAAGATGAAAAATTCTCATGATGTCGAGTTGTGTGGGCCCCACCGTAATATGTGTCTAACATCAACGTCGTGTATTTGATGGGTTCCCTTTAATTTATGGGATATCCCAAAAATCAGTTGTAGTACACAGAACTTAGGTAGGCCATACCATCTAAAACTATGTGAAGACATGCCTAAAATATATAAAAAGAACTTGGTGCGGGCCCACTTGAGTTTTGGATGCGGTTGAAACTTGGTCTGACCCTTCATCCAAGTGGGACCACATAATTAATGGGCTGGATCTATGAACAACATCTCTGTGGGCCGATAAATGATTACGAATGTTTTAATGGGAGGGTAACCACTCGCCATGGTCCACTATGGAATGGTTCATCTGATTGATAGGGTAGATCTTTGACACACATCCCGATGGGGGTCCACACAGCTCAATGTCATGGGAAGTTCCCATGATGTGGACCTCATAGTGTGTGTGTGTGTATTCACACCTGTGCACCAATTCACATGGAACTCGTGTGAAATTTTTTGAGAGCTTTCATAATCTGACTCCAAAATCTAAACGGTCCACGTGAAGCAACACCTTATTAAACCCCCGGGCCAATTTTTACTTTGATTCCAAACTTTGGTGCGCCATGAAAAATAAAAGCAGTTTCCTCACTTGATTTGCATTTCTCTTTTCTATATATGGACCACTAGAATTTTAGATCAGTGGTGAAAATTTTATCCCTTGGGATTAAGGTGCACAGGTGAGCAACATATATTATATATATATATATATATATATATATATATATATATATATATATATATCTCGAAAGAGAGAGAGAGAGTAATGCTCACACACAAGTAGTTCGACCATTCAATTTGGTATCAATGTAATATACCATGTGAGAATGTGTGACACTATGTCTTACATATGTGTGATGAAATTTACATGTTAAAGATATAACTTGTTCATCAAATAGAGTCTATTAATTAAAATTTTTCTACTAAAAATTATTAGATGGTTCTCATCGCTATTGCCACACTTGTAAGTTGAATATGGATAGTTGGAATGGATTTCTAACTGTCTAATTTTTTCAGAAGAACATAATATTATTGATCACCATAACAAATTATCTTCACCTGCTTACAAGGGATGTTACCTGATCAACAGATTGGATGTCTTACATATGTCTCGCTTAGTCCAAACACATAACATATGTACATTTTTTTAGTCATCCCATTTTATTAGGAAAGAAACACCCTCTTTTCTATCTCTTCATTAAATTAATGCATCTCTCTTGTTTAAATTTATCTCCCCCAGTACAATGGAAACGAACATACTCCTCTGCTACTTAGAGAAGGCTCCATGAGCCCCGCCATGATGTATGAGTTTTATCCATGCTGACCATCCATTTTGCTGATCATTTTAGAGCAGTAACCTAAAAAATGAGACAGATCCAACTCTTAAGTTAACCACACAATGGGGATTGAACGCCCACCATTAAAGACTTCTTAAGAGCTAGAAGTTTTGGATCAAGCTGATATTATCGTTTTCCCTTCATCCATGTCTGTGTGACCTCATGAACAGGTAAGATGTCAAATAAACATCATGGTCAGCCTTAGGAAGATTTGAACGGTGGGGTCATTGACGCAACTGCTTTTTGTGGTGTGGTCCAATTGAGTTTTGGATCTGACTGATTTTTGGGCTCATGCACTAAAATAATTTAAGAAAATGGATGAACAGTGTAGATATAACACATTCATCATGGTTGGCCCACAGAATTTGCCACGTCAACACAGCACCAGCTTGGGTGGTTGTGTTGCTGCCCAATCCGAGTCAGTTTGTAACTCGGGTGTTAGTTTGTAACCTAGGTCACACCGTATTGGGTGTTTCACTGACCGTGGGGCTACGTTCATATATTCGTTGTATATCCAGGACGTCCATTAGTTTTTCCAGATCAATTTAGGGCATGATCTCAAAAATGAAGTAGATCCAAATCTCAAGTGGACCACACCACAGTGAACAGTGGTGATTAACCATTAAAACTTCGTCGGGGCTACAAAAGTTTTGGATCAAGCTTATATGTGTGTTTTCCCTTTAGCCAGGTCTTTCTTACCTTCTCAACAAGTTAGATTTCAAAAAATCATTACGATGGGCCTTGGGAAGTTTTTAATGGCAGGCTCTCAATGTCTTCTTACCTTCTCAACAAGTTAGATTTCAAAAAATTGCATGGGCCTTGGGCTTGGGAAGTTTTTAATGGCAGGCTCTCAATGTCTACTGCTTCTTTTGGTGTGGTCCATTTGAGATTTACATCTACTTCGTTTTTGAGAACATATGCTAAGATTATGCGTAGAAACTGATGAATGGCATGAATATACAACTCATACATGAAGGTGGGCCCCACGGTATGAGATCAGTCAGGTAACGTCCAACGTTTCATTCAGGTAACAAGGATCCAGTCCCACTTCTCGGTAACGTCCAACGTTTCCAAGAACTAACTGTTAATAGCAATGCACACCCTATATTTTGTACTGGGCCCACCGTGATGTGTACTATGAGATCCACTCCTATAATTGGATGCGTAATTCAATGTAGGACTCAGAGTATGAAAAAATCAATCTGATACGTGATTCAAGTGGGCCATACTAATGGAAACAATTGCGAGAGACATCGACCCTTGATTGTTACCGGGCTCAACGTGATGAGAATGTAAAATCCACTCCAACCATTAGACGCCACATCAAATGATAGGCCTGATGCCTAAGATGCGGGCCCATACTTGATTCAAGTGGGCAATACCAAGGAAAACAATTTCAAGGGTTAGCTTTCCCTGCACATTATTTTCGATCCTGTGGTCTACCTTAACCACATGTGGGGCTGATTTTCAAGCTTTGGATATAACATGGGGTGACTTATCTAATGGATGGAGTGGATTTTTCACAAGTAGTTGTAGGACGTGGCACATATATATTCCTAGCATGGTTGGATCAAAAGAAGGTGAACCGTAAATTGGCCGTATATCACTTTTGGTCCGGGTATTGTTATGAGACACAACCTATCAATCTTTATTGTAATATGCCATCTGAAGTGAATTGACCCATAATGGGTTGCGTCTGTATATTTTTCTAGAAAACGCACGCTTTTAGCACAAAAATGATATTTTAAGAAAAAAAAAATCCAATTTATAGTAATTCCAGTTTTTTAATATTTTCTTATTTTTAGAGTTTTAGTTTTTTTTTAAAAAAAAAAAAAAAAAAAAAAAAACTTGTAATCATTCTAGGACTCTTTTAGCAAAAGTTTATTTGATATTTTTATTTTTAAAGATTAGAATTTAGAAGAGTTTTAATATAATTAAGATTTTTATTAGAGTTAGAATTTTACTATTTTTGGTAATTACGAATTTTGGTTTAGATTTTTTTTTTCTTTATTAATGGTGTAACAAAGACATATATACATTAGACAATTATCAATCAATTAACTTTTGAATTTATTAGAATTTATTTCTATTTCCTCTCGTGGATTTGAGGAATCTCTGTGAGGAGCCCAGAGAAGTTCTGTGGATACGGAGTAATTATCCTCTGAGGAAGATGGTGATCGACCTCATCACGTCCTTCCTACGTCACCAACCCAATCAAACCAAACTTTATCTTTTCAATTGTTGGTCAACTATATTTTTAGTGTAATTCTTTACTTTTCTTGCCAAGTAAATTACATTCCTTAGTGTAATTATTTACTTCTTTGCATACTGTTTACATTCCATAGTGTAACATATAATGATAATCAAGTAGTTGGTAATTATAACTGTAATTTGAGTCTACACCTTGCACGTTGTATTCAGATTTTCACTCGAAAAGATGTTTTATAGCTGTTCTTCACGATCGACTATAAGAATCCCTTTCTCATTTCTATTTATCTATACTGAAAAGTCCTTTTGTTTGGAAGGCAAATGTGTAACCTGTCATCAGAGAACGAACTTTACCCTCTAAATATCGTATGATCCTATTTACACATTGAGCGAGTGACTGAATAGGCGACCGATCTCATCAATCTTGGTCATACACTATGTGTATATCTATCTCGGTGTTTGGGGTCATAGTTGTTTGTTTGAATTGAGCCACAAATTTAATTTTAGCGTGCCCACATTTCCATTGCCGAAAACCAATTCGTAAGAGTATCAGAGTAGTGTGAATTGTGAGTGTCCCTCCACTCTTGCCTAGTATATTCTCGTATAGAGTTCTACCCTGCACATGCATGGAACGTTAAAGTCCCTTAATAACTAATAATTAGGTGGTTCCAACACTTAGGTTGGTCACCCTATAAAATTATGTCTAAAAACACCTAAATTTTTAGATAGGATGAGTCACCTAAGCTTTGGAATATTGTGATTTCTTGACAATTCATTCATCCCGATGAAGGACGTCAGACACACGGATTGGATGGCATAGAAACGCCATTGTAGGCCCTACACAAAAATAACAGTGGGCATTGTTAAAACGTCCAAACCACATGATGGTTCAGATACTCCAACAACGTCTGGAATTTTCATGGCATTTGAAACAGCCACACGTTATGGCTATTTCCATATTTTCCACGTGGTGTGGCTGATGGTTTCCAAACGTATGAAACTGGTAGAATAAATGTAGTTAAAGGGCATATAGGTATTTCAAAGGGTAGAAGTTACTATATAAACAGTTGGGTGCTGTACGTTCTTTGCAAGCAAAGTGAATACAGAAAATATAAATAGAAAAACAAAAAGAAAAGAGAAATCAAGCTTGAAAGCTTTTTCAATACAGAGAGTTTAGTTTGTGTTCTTTTATTCCCTTCTTGTACAAGTGTGTGAGGTGTTTTGAATCATCTCCTAAGGCTTTGTAAAGCCAACAAACTGGTATCAAAGCATAGGTTCATATCCTACAGGAAGTTTTTCCAGCATTTTTTTTATCTAAGTACAGATTTTATTTGAAAGAAAAAAATCAGTTTAAGAAAAGTCTCTTTTCGTTCCCTGGTTGGAAGTTATCAGCAGTTTTTTCAGTGAAAAATTCAGATTTGGCAGCACCAATTTTTTTTTTTTTCTGTTGAAGTTGCCAGCGATTTTGTTTTCCTGCAAGGAAAGAACATCTGTTCCAGAGTTTTCAGCCGAGAAAAAATCTGACTTTAGCATTTGGTTTTTTTTTTTAGCCAAACAAATCTGTTAAAAAAATCTGTTTTCTATTTCATCTCTCTCCCTTACATATAAAAAAAATAAAATCAATCATTCCTTCCTTAAAAAAAGAAGAGATGGCATCCTCGATCCAGCCACAGATTCCAAAGTTATCTAAGGATAACTATGAAAACTGGTGCATCCAGATGAAAGCACTATTCGGGTCGCAAGATCTATGGGAGATTGTTACCGATGGATATGTAGAACCCACAACGGAAGAAGAAGCTCTCTACACCACTGATCAAAGGGCGGTCCTCAAAGATCAAAGAAAGAAGGACAAAAAGGCTCTGTTTCTTGTCTATCAAGGGTTGGATGAGTCCACCTTTGAACGGATCGTTGAAGCGACAACATGCAAGCAAGCATGGGAGATTCTTAGCACAATCTTCAAAGGAGTTGATCGTGTGAAGAAGGTTCGTCTCCAAACTTTTAGAGCAGAATTCGAGACCTCACACATGAAGGAAGGTGAGACCATTTCTGATTTCTTTTCAAGGTTTCTTGTTATTGTTAACAACTTGAAAAGAAATGGTGAAAAGATCGAAGATGTACGGGTTGTTGAAAAAGTACTTCGATCCCTCACAACAAATTTGAACATGTGGTTGTTGCCATAGAAGAGTCAAAGGACTTAGAAAATCTATCCATTGAAGAATTGATAGGCTCGTTGCAAGTGCATGAGCAATGAATGCAAAAGAATGCCGGCTCAACGCTTGAACATGCTTTAGAGTCTAAGTTGACTCTAAATGAACAAAAGAATGGCCATACACAACGAGGCGGCCGTGGCACTAGCAATCGTGCAAGAGGCAGAGGGCGTGGATATATTATCCAAGCCAATCACAAAATCAACAGAAGACTATCAATTTCCGTGGAAGAGGAAATGGTAGAGGTCGTTCCATGCATGGACGTGGAAATACAAAAAATATTCAATGTTACAATTACAACAAGTTCGGCCATTATGCTTCAGACTGTTGGAGCAAACCAGTAGATCAAGATGAGCATTCTAATTATGCAGAAGCATCAAATCATGAAAAAGAGACTCCACACTTCTTCTTGCACAGGAAGAAGCATGTGATCAACATGACGTGTGGTATCTCGACTCTGGTGCGAGTAACCACATGTGTGGAAAGAAGGAGTTGTTCGTGGAACTGGCAGAAGATGCTCGTGGCAATGTGAGTCTAGGAGACTCATCAAAAGTTCCTGTGAAAGGTAAAGGAAAAGTTAAAATCTATCAGAAGAATGGTGTGCCGAAATTTTATCTCCAATGTGTATTACGTACCAAACATGAAAAGTAACATCCTCAGTATCGGCCAACTCCTTGAGAAGGGGTATGTCATACACATGAAAAACCATTCTCTCTCTATAAGAGATGCACACAAGAGACTTGTGGCTCAAGTCCAAATGGCGAAGAATCGCATGTTTCCGCTCTATATAACACAAAGGCTAAGAAGTGCCTCTATGGACTCGTGAAGAATGATTCATGGAGATGGCATCTTCGCTTTGGGCATCTTCATTTCAGTGGCCTTAGACTCTTATCCTCATCAAGCATGGTGCATGGCTTGCCGACTATTGAAGTTCCAGAACATGTGTGTGAGGCGTGCACACTCGGCAAGCAACAAAGGAACTCCTTTCCAAGTGGAGTGTCCAGAAGAGCAAAGGAACCACTGCAGTTGGTTCACACTGACATCTGTGGACCATTCGAACCAATCTCTCTTGGAGGTAATAAATACTTTATTACCTTCATTGACGATTTCAGTAGAAAATTGTGGGTGTATGTAATCAAAGAAAAGTCTGCTGCTTTTACTATTTTTAAAAATTTTAAGGCCCTTGTTGAAAAAGAAAGTGGTCTTAAAATCAAAACCCTTAGATCTGACAGAGGTGGAGAGTACACCTCAAATGCCTTTCGAGAGTATTGCAGGGATCAAGGAATCAAGCAACACACACTGCAGCCTATACGCCACAGCAGAATGGCATTGCGGAACGAAAGAACTGCACCATCCTCGACATGACAAGAACCATGCTCAAAGAGAAAGGCATGCCAAAAAGCTTCTGGGCAGAGGCAGTTGCATGTACTGCCTACTTGCTCAATCGGTGTCCAACCAAGAGTGTAAGAAACATGACACCACAGGAGGCATGGAGTGGCTACAAACCGAGTGTGGCGCACCTAAGGATCTTTGGGTGTGTCACCTATGCTCAAGTTCCAGAAGCGAGAAGGAAGAAGCTTGATGATCGTGGCGAGAAGCGCATCTTCATCGGCTACAGTGAAGTATCGAAGGCGTACAAGCTCTACAACCCACTAACCAATAAGGTGGTGGTAAGTAGAGATGTTATATTCTACGAGGAAGAAGCTTGGAAATGGAATGAGGAAGATTCAGCCAAAGAAAATCAAGTCGATGTTGAAGAAACCAGGAGCAGACACCTGCAATACCCTCTTCTGTCGAACCGTCTGCACGCAGAAGTCCAACAATACGTTCCATCTCCTCTGGAAGTATTTCATCAAATCAAAATTCAGCCAGCACATCATCATCTAGTTCTCCTTCACCCTTGGCTCCTATTAAAATGAGGAGCCTTAACGATATCTATGCCGAAACTGAGAAAGTAAATTTGTTCTGCTTGTATGCGGACCATGAGCCTCTTACATTTGAGGATGCTGTAGAAGAAGAATGCTGGAGGACGGCTATGGAAGAAGAGATCCAAGCCATTGAGAAGAACAATACATGGGATCTAACTTTACTACCTCAAGGCCAAAGAACTATTGGCGTCAAATGGGTGTACAAGATCAAGCGAAATGCTGATGGTGAGATCGATCGCTACAAGGCAAGGCTCGTAGCAAAGGGTTACAAACAGAAGTACGGGGTGGACTATGAAGAAGTCTTCGCTCCTGTTGCTCGCCTTGACACTGTGAGGATGATTATCTCCCTTGCAGCCCATCACAGTTGGATGATCTACCAACTGGATGTGAAATCTGCATTCCTGAATGGAATTCTGGAAGAAGAGGTCTATGTTGACCAGCCTGAAGGTTTTGTTATTCAAGGGGAGGAACACAAAGTGTATCGATGAAGAAAGTCCTTTATGGGTTGAAGCAGGCTCCTCGTGCCTGGAATGCACGCATCGACAACTATCTTCAAGAGAACGGTTTCGCCTAATGTCCATATGAGCATGCTGTCTACATTAAGAAAAATGCTCATGGCGACATCCTCATAGCATGCCTATATGTTGATGATCTGCTGTTCACAGGAAACAGTCAGGCGATGTTTGAAGAATTCAAACATGCTATGTCAATGAATTCGAGATGACTGATGGTGGATTGATGTCCTTCTTCTTGGGCATCGAAGTAAAACAACAAGTTGGCGGCATTTATATATCACAGAAAAAGTATGCCAAGGAGTTGCTTAAAAAGTTCAAGATGACAGACTGCAATGCCGTGAACACGCCTGTAGCAACGGGCCTGAAGCTGACAAAAGAAGGAGAAGGAAGAAGCGTTGACTCGACTATGTTCAAGAGTCTGATTGGAAGCCTAAGGTACCTCACAATCACAAGGCCGGATATCGTCTACAGTGTTGGACTTCTAAGCAGGTATATGGAAGCGCCAAAAGAATCACACTGCCTAGCTGCAAAAAGAATCCTCAGGTACATCAAAGGAACAATGGAATTCGGTCTTTTCTATCCATACGAAGATGAAGCAATACTGTATGGATACTCAGACAGTGATTGGGGAGGTGACCAAGATGAAAGGAAAAGCACCACGGGATATGTTTTCTATCTTGGATCGACTGCTTTTACATGGAACTCAAAGAAGCAAAATGTGGTTGCTTTGTCCACATGTGAAGCAGAGTACGTGGCAGCATCGTCCACAGTCTGTGAAGTAATATGGTTGAAGAACATGGTAAAAAAGAGCTGAAACATCCACAGGAGGAGTCCACCGTTATATATGTGGATAACAAGTCGGCAATCAACTTGCCAAAAATCCGGTGCAGCATGGAAGGAGCAAGCACATCGATACTAAGTATCACTTCTTAAGAGATCAAGTAAAGCAGAAAATAGTGAAATTGGAATATTGTCATACTACTGAACAGGTGACAGATGTTTTCACCAAGGCACTATCGACAGATGCATTCAGACGACTAAGATCGATGCTTGGAATGAAGCCTGTTTTGGTTTGAAGGGGAGGGTTGAAACGTCCAAACCACATGATGCGGTTCAGATACTCCAGCAACGTCTGGAATTTTCATGGCATTTGAAACAGCCACACGTTATGGCTATTTCCATATTTTCCACGTGGTGTGGCTGATGGGTTTTCAAACGTATGAAACTGGTAGAATAATGTAGTTAAAGGGCATATTAGGTATTTCAAAGGGTAGAAAGTTACTATATAAACAGTTGGGTGATGTACGTTCTATGCAAGCAAAGTGAATACAGAAAAAGAAATAGAAAAATAAAAAGAAAAGAGAAATCAAGCTTGAAAGCTTTTTCAATACAGAGAGTTTATTTTGTGTTCTTTTATTCCCTTCTTGTACAAGTGTGTGAGGTTTTTGAATCATCTCCTAAGGCTTTGTAAAGCCAACAGGCATCCCATCCAACTTTTTCCTTTGGTGTGGCCTACCTGAGTTCCTCCATCATCATGATTCTTGAATCCATGGTGACATGATTGTTGGTATCCATGGTGAACATAAGACAGCCTGCATGATGGTTGTCGTCCATGAGTCCATCTCCACCGTTCAAAGCTTCCAAGATCCGCTCGAAGACAAAGACCGGACACGGAATCTTCAAGATACCCTTCTGCTCGTACCCGTGCTCCTGCGCCGATCTCTTCAGCAACTCCACGAAAACCGGCCGGTTCAGCAACTCGGCACTGAGCACGAATCGCTCCATCTCTTCGCCTACGTAAACAGGCAGGTGCCCCTTCCGGATGAAGAAGGACCCAATTCGGTTTTTTCGGGTCTTGGTGGGTGGTCGTGGGGTTGGGGAGTCGGGTCTGAGGGGTCTGTAGTGGTTGGACGAGTCTACGATTCGGGCGAGTCGGCGGATGAGTTTCTTCATGTTGAGACAGAGAGAGATAGATGGGTTTTGAGAGAGAGGGAGATATGGGTTTTGAGAGAGAAGCATGGAGAATTAGGAGCGGTTTATAGTATTTATAGAGAATTATTGGGGACGCGGTCTGCCTGCGAATGCCTTCCACATGAACTGACTACATAAAGCTAGGTGGGGCCCTGTTATGGAATTCCTGGTCGATTCAGTCAACACGTGCGCAATGACCTGTTCTCCTTTGCTGTGGAATTTTTGAAAATAAAAAGTAATTAACACATGGGATTCACTTCAAAGGGAATCCTATCCTCTAGCTTCTTAACAAGGAAAAGATGCAGAGTTTTCAGTTACCCCGTATAACCCGAAATAGATTGTGTACGACTCGGTTTGGACAATAATCCATCCATTCAGGGGATCCTGTGGGGCCCACCATAATGTTTCTGTTTATCCGTCCACTTTCTCAGATCATTTTAACGTATTATTCCAAAAATGATGAAGATCCAACGGTCAAATGACCCTTTCATTTAATGCAAACCAAGCTCATTATTTGGTGTGGTCCACTTGAGCGATAGATACAAATTGGATGAACAACATGGATAAACAGATACATCAGGGTGGGCCTCACAGGAGCCACATATTATTGTCAGAGCGGAATGCCCCCCATCAAACCACCCTCCCAACTATACAAACCATAACACCAAAAACCCTTAGGGCCGGTTTGGGAGCATGGATTTGAAATCCTTCTATTGTGTTTGGCACTTTAATCTAAAAGTAGCTATGCATGGTATACTTAGGGAGTTGAATTTAATTACTATATCAGCTTTAATATCTCTAATCATTTAAAAGTAATGTTTAACACAATGGTTGCAACAAGCCTGTTGAAATATATTTTTTGCGTCTTGGATGGGCCACAAGCACAAAATTATGTCTGAGTGACTAACGAACGATTTTTAACCATTGATTTACATGGACAATGTTTGGACAGTGTTGATAATCATATTAAAGTAATTATATTGATGCAATTGATAATCTAATTGTTTTGGGACATCATTAGTGGGCCATGTGCCCAATAGAATAATAATTCAGTGAGATACATGTTACACATGCAATCTTAGAAGGATTTTAGATGTAATCCAAGCTCTAACCATGAATTTCAAACCCTCTCTTTCAGGGGATTTGTAATTCCCTAATTATTCTATATATGGTGCCAAATAACTAGGGAATTTGAAATCTCCTCAAATCCCCCCAAATCCATGATACCAAACAACCCCTTAAAAATTGATAGACATATATACCAGCAGTACGACTGTAGGTGGTGTGGGCAACACCACCTAGTCTTTGTCCATGATATATGAGCAAGCATGTATTCTGAGGAGAATGTATAGTATGTCTGCAGTTTCACTTTGTAGAGGGCCCATAATTCTGTAATTCATGTGATGGGGCTCTCACTGCAGATGGCTGATATGGCAAATCAGAACCTTTCAATTGGAGGCCTACATATAGATGATTAACTAGAAACACAAAACAAAGTCTTCCATCCAATTGAAGAAAGGTGGAAGATTTGGATCCATTCTAACTTAGATAACTTTTTTTACCAAGCTGGCAAACGTACTTTAAAAGGGCCGTTATAGTAAAGATTCATAGATTGTGCGGCCCATAATAATATCACCGAATCAAAAGGTATGGCTCACCTTCGTAGGAATGTATCTGTACCAGTTCCTTACATCAGCCTGTGATCAACCTGATTTTTTTGATGAATGGATTGTATTTTAGACACGCTGTCACATATAACGGGTACATGCATTTTATTGTTACAGCACGTGTGTGATTAGCAGAAGTCTTGATTTCATGTGTGTGATTAGGATAGTTTATAGTTAAAACACGTGTCTACTTTACTAAGATTCAGGGACAAGGTACACCACTTCCACGTAGTACATATATACGGCAACACGTCAGGTTGCATGAGATCTGATCCGTTCATCAGAGACATAACAAAATTTAGATGCTCTCCAAGAAGAATCCTGTCAGGTCCATGTTAAAATTGAAACAATTGCAATGAAAAAATACTAAATAAAATGAATAAATAACGAATGAATGCTGTGATTTCTCGGTAATTCGGATAAGATGAATGGATTGGGTGGCATAGAAACACATGGTGTTCCTACACCAAGATGGTCATGATTTTTGGTATCAATGGTGAAAATGGGGCAGTGTACCTAACATACGGTATGGATCTCGTGAAAATTTCACCCACGTGATTGGCGTAGATATAATTTCTTAAAGCAATATACTTTTCATTTTCATGCATTACCAAAATCCTTCTTTTAACCTTCAAAGTTCAAGTTTACCATTCTACTTCTCAAAAATATTTACGAATTAGACATCAATAATTTTACACATGAATAAAAAAAATAAATAAATAAAAATAAAATCGAAAATTTCTTCTTCTCAAGAATATTTACAAATTCCCGAAGAATATTAAAAAATGAATAAAGACAAATAAGCGAAATCCCAATAAACCCTTCCTTTTCTATCAGAGAAACTTCTAGTAAGAGAACAGGTCCGTGGAGATCTCGTCCACGAGTCCATTTCCACCGTTAAAAACCTCCAAGATCCGCTCGAAGACAGAGACCCGACACGGAATCTTCAAGACGCCCTTCTGGTCGTACCCATACTCCTGAGCCGATCTCTTCAGCAGCTCCACGAAAACCGGCCGGTTCAGTAACTCGGCGCTGACCACGAACCGCTTCATCTCTTCGCCTACGTAAACAGGCAGGTGCCCCTTCGGGTTGACGATGGACCCGATTCGGTTTTTTCGGGTCTTGGTGGTTGGTCGTGGGGTTGGGGAGTCGGGTCTAAGGGGTGTGTAGTGGGTGGACGAGTCTATTATTCGGGCAAGTCGGCGGATGAGTTTCTTCATTTTTAGAGAGAGAGATATGGTTTTTGAGAAAGAGAGAGAGAGAAGTGGGTTTTGAGAGAGTGAGGTATGGCGAGCATGCTATTTATAAAGGAAATCTTGCGGACGCGGTTTGCGTGACGCGGACGAAAGCCTTTCGGAGGAGCTTCCTTTGACAGGAAAGCTAGGTGGGTGGTCCCGACGTTATGTTAGTGAGATATCCGCACCGTCATTCTGCTTTTTTCCCAGATGATGTTAGGATGTGGGCCAAAAATGAGGCTGTTGAAACCTCCCTGGGATCTACTTGATATTTATATACCATCCATACTGTTCATAAGGTCATTTCTAATGGATGAACTGAAAATACAAATATTATAGTTTGATCAAAAATTTCTGTGACCCCACAAATGTTTCAACGGTGGAGGTTGAATACGAACTGTTTCTATCGTGCGGCTCACTTGAGTTTTGGATCTGCCTCATTTTTAGCCCATGTTCAAACATGATCTGGCTAAACGGATGAACATTGTGGATATCTCGTAAACATGACGGTGGGTCCCACCTATCTTCCTATGCAGGAAGCTGTTGCACCAGTCTTTGGCGGGCAATCCACGTCCCCGTTTTCATAAACGTGGCTATTTGACGGTGCACTGTGGGCCTGCAATAATGTGTGTTTTATCCAAGTGATTGATTTTGGACGATTATTTTTAGGCATGAACCTGAAAATAAGCGTTTTCAAATTTCAGTTGATCCACACCGTTGGAAAACAAAATAAAAAACTTTTTAAGGCTCTAATGTTTATTAGCCATCCAATTGATTAAATCACGAATGGATGAAGGAAAGCACAAATGTAAGCTTGTTCCGAAACAGTTGTTAATCACGTAAAGTTTTTAGTAGTATATAGAGGTGGGCATTGAGTCGAGTCGAATCAGATTAGGTCTAACTCAACTCGATCTAATTTTTGCAAGTACCTGACCCGAACTGGATCCACTTGGGACCGAGTCCAGCAAGGCTAACTTGATCCGAACCGATTCCTTGTTGGCCTGACCCGAATTGAGTCCGACTCAGTCAGGAAAATCGAGTCGGATCGAGTTGAGTCTGTCTGGTCGATTTGGATTGGACTGAGTGAAGCCAAGCTGGAGACTCTGGTGCTAGGAAAGAAACATGAGGAAAATTGAGAGAGAAGGAAGAAGAGGAGAGAAATCAGAGAGAGAAAGAGGGAGAGAAAGGAGGGAATGAGAGGAAGTCGACTCGGGCCGTGGTGTTGTATAGGTTCATCTGGCAGCACCGGCTTGGGTAGGGTTAGGGTTTAGGTAGAAGAAGGGTAAAGGTTTTTTTTAAAAAAGAAGTAAAATCTAACTTTATACTACCCAATTCCGGTCCGGATCAGACCGGATTGGATCGGATTGAATTGCTACATGATCCGAACTCAACTCGGTTTGGCATCAGATCTGAGTGGGTCTACTTGATCCAAATTGAACCTGGCTTTCGGTTCAGGTCGGATCGAATCCTACCGGTTTGGTCAAGTCGGATCCTGCCCGCCTCTAGTAGTATAGGACTGCAATCACCGTTGTTTCCTGGTGTGGTCCACCTAAGATTTTGATCTGCCTTATTTTTGAACTCATGCCTCAAAATGAGCTGAAAAATGAATGACAGAATAGAAAAAAACACTTATATCACATAGCACCGTCCAGTAGAGGAAATCGCACTGGGTATGAGTTAGGAGCCAGTGCCCTCTTATCCTAATGCCTAAACTCTAATAGGCCCACAGTGATTGCATGTGGTTTATTCAGGCCTTCAGTAATTTTTTTCCATGTCATTTTAGGAGTTGAGCCCAAAACTGAATTATATCCAAAGCTCAAGCGGACCATTCTATAGGAAGCAGTGGAAGTATTGATCACCACCGTTGAAATATTTCTAAGGCTCACATTAATATTTATTTGTTATCCAACTGTTGATAAGATAACACATACATGGATGAAGGAAAAAACACAAATATAACCTTGATCTAAAACTTCTGTGGCTCTAATAACTTTTCAACGGTAGGCTTTCAATTAACACTGTTTCCAGTAGTGTGGTCCACTTGAGATTTGGATATACTTAATTTTCAATTTAAAGCCCTAAAATTACCTGGTAAAATAAATGGAAGGAGTGGATAAAATCCACGAATGACAGTGGCCTCACAGAGTTACTTAGTACGCAATCCGCTTCCCCATAGAGAGTATGACGGTGTCAGTAGGCAAAGCGCGTCCATTTATTGGGTCCTGATCTCATTCCCTGCATTCTGCGAAGGAGACTGGTTGAGCTGGCCATTGAGGGAAGCTGGCTGAGTCATGTTGACTGTGATCCAGTTTTCTGTTTAGGAGACTGGTTTTGCGTAGACAGGGATTGGATCGAGTAAGCTCTCTCCTGACTTCGTGGACCGAGCTGGTACTCTCTATCAGATGGATATTAATAAGAGGCACAGGGTGGGAGCTTGTCAGAGTCGTTTTGGCTACTGGATTGGATCTCTCATTTGAACTCAGGGTGGGCACAGCTGCTGTAGTTAATTCCATTCTCAGAAGAGTTGGAAATAAAGGAAGACTGATAATCTTGTTCACAGGAAACACATTTAGATACCAACCAGGACCATCTTGTGCTTAATTTTCCACGGAAAGGTCGTAATCTTGAGAGGGAGAAACTTTTTCCATGCCCATTTAACTTAGTGGAGCATCGGCCTATGAATGCGGATCACATTCCAAACTGATTTGAGCAAAAAATGTGAAGGAACTATGGAAGCACACATAGATGAATCAAGCAAAGTAGTACCAATCGCATAACTAAGGCTAACAGTGAAGAGTCAACTGACAGTGGGTGTACTAATTCATTCATCCCAATGAGGGGATGGCTAACAGTGAAGATTCAACAGACAGTGTGTACTAACAAGATAACATTTTTTAAAAATAAATAAATAAATAAATCATCCCAAGGAGCGACATCAGATACATGGATTGGATGGGTTAGAAACGCCAGCGTAACCCTACACAAAAATAGCAGTGGGCATCCCATCTAACTTTTTCCTTGGGTGTCGCCTACCTGAGTTCTCCATCATCATGATTCTTAGTATCCATGGTGAATTCCACACACGTAGGTGTTGGTGCACCGCAGAGTACGTTAGGCTAGTGCAGTTGTAATTTCTACTTTTCATTCTCATGCATAAGCAAAATACTTTTTTTCTATTTTTTTATTCTTTTTACTTTCAAAATCACTCCTTCCCATTCTATGACTCTCTTCCAATTCGACTCTCAATAATATTTACAAATCCCTCAAGAATTATAAATGAATAAAGAAAAATATATATATATAAAATCTCAAAAATACACTTTGTTTTAGAGAAACTTCACCTAAGAAAACAGCTCTTCGAAGATCTCATCAATGAGTCCATCTCCACCGTTCAAAGCTTCCAAGATCCGCTCGAAGACAAAAACCGGACACGGAATCTTCAAGATACCCTTCTGCTCGTACCCGTACTCCTGAGCCGATCTCTTCAGCAACTCCACGAAAACCGGCCGGTTCAGTAACTCGGCACTAACCACGAATCGCTCCATCTCTTCTCCTACGTAAAAAGGCAAGTGCCCCTTCGGGATGACGAAGCACCCGATTCGGTTTTTTCGGGTCTTGGCCGGTGGTCGTGGGGTTGGGGAATCGGATCTGAGAGGTCTATAGTGGGTGGACGAGTCTACGATTCGGGCGAGTCGGCGGATGAGTTTCTTCATGTTGAGACAGAGAGAGATAGATGGGTTTTGAGAGAGAAGGAGATATGGGTTTTGAGAGAGAAGCATGGCGAATTAGGAGCGGTTTATGGTATTTATAGATAATTATTGGGGACGCGGTCTGCCTGCGAATGCCTTCCACATGAACTGCCTACATAAAGCTAGGTGCGGCCCTGCTATGGAATTCCTGGTCGATTCGGTCAACACGTCCGCAATGACCTGTTCTCCTTTGTTGTGGATTTTTTTAAAATAAAAAGTAATTAACACATGGGATTCACTTCAAAGGGAATCCTATCCTCTGGCTTCTTAACAAGGAAAAGATGCAGAGTTTTCAGTTACCCCTTATAACCGGAAATAGATTGTGTACGACTCTGTTTGGACAATAATCCATCCATCCAGGGGATCCTGTGGGGCCCACCATAATGTTTCTGTTTATCCACATCATCCGTCCACTTTCTCAGATCATTTTAACATATTATTCCAAAAATGATGAAGATCCAACGGTCAAATGACTCTTGCATTTAATGCAAACCAAGCTCATTATTTGGTGTGGTCCACTTGAGTGTTGGATCTCCCTCATTTCTGGGCTTATGGTTTAAAATGATATCACAAATTGGATGAACAACATGGATAAACAAATACATCAGGGTGGGCCTCACAGGAGCCACATATTGTTGTCGGAGCGGAGTGCACGCCATCTAACCACCCTCCCAACTATACAAACCATAACACCAAAAACCTTTAGGGCCGGTTTGGGAGCATGGATTTGAAATCCTCCTATTGTATTTGGCACCTTGGATGGGGAATTAACGTTAATCTAAAAGTAGCTATGCATGGTATATTTACGGAGTTGAATTTAATTACTAAATCAACTTTAATATCTCAAATTAGTTAAATGTAATGTTTAACACAATGGTTGCAATAAGCCTGTTGAAATGTATGCTTTGCGTCTTGGATGGGCCACAAGCACAAAATTATGTCCGAGTGACTAACGAACGATTTTTAACTGTTGATTTACATGGACAATGATTGGACGATGTTGATAATCATATTAAAGTAATTATAGTGATGCAATTGATAATCTAATTGTTTTGGGACATCATTAGTGGACTATGTGCCCAATAGAATAATAGTTCAATGACATACATGTTACACAAGCTACTCTTAGAAGGATTTTAGATGTAATCCAAGCTCTAACCATGAATTTCAAACCCTCTCTTTCACGGGATTTGTAACCCCTAATTACTCTATGGTGCCAAATAACAAGGGAATCTGAAATCTCCTCAAATCCCCCCAAATTCATGATGCCAAACAACCCCTTAAAAATTGCTAGACGTATATACAAGCAGTACGACTGTAGGTGGTGTGGGCGACACCACCTAATCAGTGTCCATGATATATGAGCAAGCATGTATTCTGAGGAGAATGTATAGTATGTCTGCAGTTTCACTTTGTAGAAATGGGGCCCATAATTCTGTAATTCATGTGATTGGGCTCACTGCAGATGGCTGATATGGCAAATCAGAACCTTTCAATTGGAGGCCTACAAATAGATGGTTAAGAAACACATAACAAAGTCTTCAATCCAATTGAAGAAAGGTGGAAGATTTGGATCCATTCTAACTTAGATAATTGAAGAAAGGTGGCTGTAAATCCTCTTATGGAATGAAAAAAAAAAGCTTTCATAAAAAAAATAAAAATAAAAATAAAAATAAAAAACTTCGATAATTTTCTTACCAAGCTAGCAAAGGTACTTCATAAGGGCCGTTATAGTAAAGATTGATAGATTGGGCGGCCCATAATAATACCGAATCAAAAGGTATGGCTCACCTTAGGAATGTATCTGTACCAGTTCCTTACATCAGCCCGTGATCAACTTGATTTTTTTGATGAATGGATTGTATTTTAGACACGCTGTCACATATAACGGGTACATGCATTTTATTGTTACAACACGTGTGTGCTTAGCAGAAGTCTTGATTTCATGTGTGTGATTAGGATAGTTTATAGTTAAAACACGTGTCTACTTTACTAAGATTCAGGGACAAGGTACATCACTTCCACGTAGTACATATATACGGCAACACGTCACGTTGCATGAGATCTGATCCGTTCATCAGAGACGTAACAAAATTTAGATGCTCTCCAAGAAGAATCCTGTCAGGTCCATGTTAAAATTGAAACAATTGCAATGAAAAAATACTAAATAAAATGAATAAATAACGAATGAATGCTGTGATTTCTGGGTAATTCGGATAAGATGAATGGAATGGCTGGCATAGAAACACCACGGTGTTTCCTACACCAAGATGGTCATGATTTTTGGTATCAACGGTGAAAATGGGGCAGCGCACCTAACATGCAGCGCACCTAACATACGGTATGGATCTCGTGAAAATTAATAAATTCGAAATAGCTTAAACTGACGCAGGGGAGGACGTGAGGTCGAGCACCGTCTTCCTCAAGAGGATAACTATTCCGAATCCACGGAACTTCTCTGGACTCCTCACAGAGACTTCTCGAATCCACGAGAAAAGAGAGCAGAAAATAGAAATAAATTCTAATAAATTCGAAATAGCTTAACTAATAATTGATCATCTTCTAATGCGTCTCCTTACACCATTAATAAAGAAAAATCAACTAAAATTCGTAATTACCAAAAATAGCAAAATTCTAACTCTAATAAAAATCCTAATTCTAATAAAACTCTTCTAGGTCTAATTTCTAAAAATAAAAATGCAAATAAACTTTCTCTAGAAGAATCCTAGTATAACTAAAAGTTATTTCCAACAGGAAAGAAAATCTAAAACTCTAAAAAATTTTAAAAATCGGAATTACTAAAAATAGTAAAATTTTCTTAATTTCGTTTTTGAGCTGAAAGCGCGCGTTTTCTGACGAAACGGACAGATGTAACCCACTTTGTGGGTCGGCTCACCTCGGATGGCCCGTTTCAGTAAAGATTGATAGGTTGTGCTCCCCGTAACGATACCTGGATCAAAAGTTATGGTCAATTTATGATCCATCTTCTTTTGGCCCAACCATGCTAGGAACGTATCTATGACACGTTTTACATCAGACTCCTCCACTTGAAAAAAACTCGTCCTCGAGTTACGCAAGAGACTTGGCACATGAATCTGAGATAACTTCCGATGTCGATGTTCATTAGCTTTTTTTTTGTACTTGGCATTAAGCTCTTGAGTTGACACAATACATGTACTCATGCTTTCCTTGATTTGACTAATATCGATTAGTTCCTTCACATCTGCCTTCAAGATCTCATATTTTTCTGATAATGTGGACAATTAGGCGGACTTGCCCCTAAGATGGGATCAACGTGATTTTGTATATCTCGTATGGGAGGTAATTTATTAGGGAGTTCATCGAGCACAACCCTCTTGAATCCTGCGATACTGGTTCCAAATCCTCTAAGATATTCACAGGCTCCACATATTTTTTCTTTTCAACTAATGGATATATATTTCCTGTTTCCTCATATTGTTTAACAAAGGCCTGTTCAGTGATGAGATATTGTTCCTCCACTTTAGAAGTGTTAGGTTGGTTCTCCATTCCTATAGAGGTCATATGTTCGCCACTGATGAATCCTGTGGTCTGTTGCAACTCTGTTTTGATGAAATCGTTTCTTGCGGACTAATAATTAGATTTTTCTGTATAACCTTTTACTGATCGACTATCCTGATAATAATTTTGGTTTGTTGGAATAATACCTGATCGTAATCTCGAGGGAGGAATCGCATGCACAATAACTTCTTCATCCGCGACCACGTGCGAATTGGTGCCTTCACCTGTCTCGTTCGCTCGAGTTGAAGTTGTTCCCACCAATCTGAAGCTCTGCCCGTCAACTTGTAGGCCACGAGTTTAACTTTCTTCTCTTCTACAATGTTCACGTAGTCGAAGAAACGTTCGACTTCAAGCAACCAATCGAGGAAGTCTTGGAAGTAGAGTTGGCCATTAAAATTAGGAAGATCGACTTTCATCTTAAATTCTTGAATCATCCTGTGGTTCATTGATAGCATCGCCCTACGATCAGTATAATTACGAATTCCAACAATTGCTGGTGGTGGATCACCACCATGAACACGGAGTTGCCTTAGGTTTTCCGCCAAGAGATCCGCTATGCTGTCGATGGAAGCCTGCAGCCTTTGCATGGCTTACCGATTCTCTTGTTGCGCTACTTCAAAAGTTGCCGCCGTTAAAGGTAAATTCCCTGGAGCACCGCCCAAGGGATTGTTGCCCGACCTGTCGTTAGAAGCTATCGATTCGAGGAGAAACCTCGATCTGATACCAAACTGACGCAGGGGAGGACGTGAGGTCGAGCACCGTCTTCCTCAAGAGGATAACTATTCCGAATCCACGGAACTTCTCTGGACTCCTCACAGAGACTTCTCGAATCCACGAGAAAAAAGAGCAGAAAATAGAAATAAATTCTAAATAAATTCAAATAGCTTATTAATAATTGATCATCCTCTAATGCGTCTCTTTACACCATTAATAAAGAAAAATCAACTAAAATTCGTAATTACCAAAAATAGTAAAATTCTAACTCTAATAAAAATCCTAATTCTAATAAAACTCTTCTAAGGTCTAATTTCTAAAAATAAAAATTGCAAATAAACTTTCTCTAGAAGAGTCCTAGTATAACTAAAAGTTATTTCCAACAGGAAAGAAAATCTAAAACTCTAAAAATATTTTAAAAATTCGGAATTACTAAAAATAGTAAAATTTTCTTAAAATTTCGTTTTTGAGCTGAAAGCGCGCGTTTTCTGACGAAACGGACAGATGTGACCCACTTTGTGGGTTGGTTCACCTCGGATGGCCCGTTTTAGTAAAGATTGATAGGTTGTGCTCCCCGTAACGATACCCGGATCAAAAGTTATGGTCAATTTATGGTCCATCTTCTTTTGGCCCAACCATGCTAGGAACGTATCTATGACACGTTCTACATCAAAATTTCACCCACGTGACCGGCGTAGATATAATTTCTTAAAACAATATACTTTTCATTTTCATGCATTATCAAAATCCATCTTTTAACCTTCAAAGTTCAAGTTTACCATTCTACTTCTCAAAAATATTTACGAATTAGACATCAATATTTACCCATGAATAATAAAAAAAAAAAATCGCGAAATTTTCTTCTTCTCAAGAATATTTACAAATTCCCGAAGAATATTAAAAAATGAATAAAGACAAATAAGCGAAATCCCAATAAACCCTTCCTTTCCTATCAGAGAAACTTCTAGTAAGAGAACAGGTCTGTGGAGATCTTGTCCACGAGTCCATTTCCACCGTTAAAAGCCTCCAAGATACGCTCGAAGACAGAGACCCGACACGGAATCTTCAAGACGCCCTTCTGGTCGTACCCATACTCCTGAGCCGATCTCTTCAGCAGCTCCACGAAAACCGGCCGGTTCATCAACTCGGCACTGACCACGAACCGTTTCGTCTCTTCTCCTACGTACACGGGCAGGTGCCCCTTCGGGATGACGATGGACCCTATTCGGTTTTTTCAGGTCTTGGTGGTCGGTCGTGGGGTTGGGGAGTCGGGTCTAAGGGGTGTGTAGTGGGTGGACGAGTCTACTATTCGGGCAAGTCGGCGGATGAGTTTCTTCATTTCGAGAGAGAGAGAGAGAGAGAGAGAGGAGAGAGAGAGAGAGAGAGAGAGAGATGGTTTTTGAGGGAGAGAGAGAAGTGGGTATTGAGAGAGTGAGGTATGGCGAGCATGCTATTTATACAGGAAATCTTGCGGACGCGGTTTGCGTGACGCTGACGAAAGCCTTTCGGAGGAGCTTCCTTTGACAGGAAAGCTAGGTGGGTGTTCCCAACGTTATGTTAGTGAGATATCCGCACCGTCAATCTACTTTTTTCCCAGATGATGTTTGGATGTGGGTAAAAAATGAGGCCGTTGAAACCTCCCTGGGATCTACTTGATATTTATATACCATTCATACTGTTCATAAGGTCATTTCTAATGGATGAACTGAAAATACAAATATTATAGTTTGATAAAAAATTTCTCTGACCCCACAAATGTTTCAACGGTGGAGGTTGAATACGCACTGTTTCTACCGTGCGGCTCACCTGAGTTTTGGATCTGCTCATATTTTAGCCCATGTCCAAACATGATCTGGCTAAACGGATGAACGTTGTGGATATCTCGTAAACATCACGGTGGGTCCCACCTATCTTCCTATGCTGGGAGCTGCTGCACCAGGCTTAGGCGGGCAATCGACGTCCCCGTTTTCGTAAACGTGGCTATTTGACGGTGTACTGTGGGCTGCAATAATGTACGTGTTTTATCCACGTGATTCATTTTGGATGATTATTTTTAGGCATGAGTCTGAAAATAAGCATTTTCAAATCTCAGGTGATCCACACCGTTGGAAAACAAAATAAAAAACTTTTTAAGGCTCTAATGTTTATTAGCCATCCAATTATTAAATCACGAATGGATGAAGGAAAGCACAAATATATGCTTGTTCCAAAACTGTTGTTACTCCCTTAAAAGTTTTTAGTAGTATAGGACTTCAATCACCGTTATTTCCTGTCGTGGTTCACCTGAGATTTTGATCTGCCTTATTTTTAACTCATGCCTCAAAATGAGCTGAAAAAATGAATGAACTGAGTAAAAAAAAACACTTATATCACATGTCACCGTCCGGTAGAGGAAATGGCACTTGGTACTGAGTTACTCAGTGCTTCTTATCCCAATGCCTAAACTCTAATAGGCCCATAGTAATTGCATGTGGTTTATTATTCACGCAGTCCATCGATTTTTTTCTATATCATTTTAGGAGTTGAGCCCAAAACTGAATTATATCCAAAGCTCAAGCGGACCATTCAATAGGAAACAGTGGAGGTATTGATTACCACCACTGAAATATTTCTAAGGCTCACATTAATATTTTTTTGTTATCCAACTGTTCATAAGATAGCACATACATGGATGAAGGAAAAACACAAATATTACCTTGATCTAAAAATTATGTGGCTCTAATAACTTTTCAACGGTAGATTCAATTAACACCGTTTCCATTTCCAATAGTGTGGTCCACTTGAGATTTGGATATACTTAATTTTTGACTTAAAGCCCTAAAATTACCTCGTAAAATAAATGAAAGGAGGGGATAAAATGCATGAATGACGGTGGGCCCCACAGAGTTACTCAGTACGCAATCCGCTTTCCCAGTAGAGAGTCTTGACGGTGTCAATAGGCGAAGCGCGTCCAATTGTTGGGTCCTGCTGTCATGCTTGCATTTTGTGAAGGAGCCTGGTTGATCTAGCCAATGAGGGAAGCTGGCCAATGTGTGTATTTCTCAGCTATCAATGTGTTGAGAAGTGAAGCCACATCTGGGGCCGCCCACGACCAGTTGAGGTTGCGCTGATTTCGTGTCGCAAGTCCTTTCGCAACTGGGATGCGAAAGGAGTTTCGCAGATTTCGTGTCACAAGTCCTTTCGCAACTGGGATGCGAAAGGGAAGTTGTCAAAACTATAAATTGGGGTCCCTAGGGTTATTTCTAGGGTTAAGGCGAATATTGGAAAATATTTCTAAGGTGTGGGTAAGGGATTTTCTCTGTACTTCCAAGGGAAAGGTTAGTATATTGCCTTGTAATCTTCGTTTCTCTTCATAGTGAAATTTTGCATCCGTGGTTTTTTACCCTAGTTTGGGATTTTTCCACGTGTATCTTGTCTTGTGGTTTGTTTGAATGCTTTTATTCCTTTATAGTTTATATTTCTTCCTGTTTATCGTTTGTGGGTGAGGCCTGAGATTATATCTAGGCTCACTGCGTCGTTGGCGTGCTGTGCAACAACTGGTATCAGAGCTATTGGTTTAGTTCTATTGGGAGCGATGGCGGAAGATGGGAAAACTAGAATTGAGAAGTTTGATGGTTCAAACTTTACCTTCTGGAAGATGCAGATGGAGGATTATCTGTATCAGAAGGACCTCTATATTTCTCTAGGAGGAAAAGAGAAGAAACCAGAAAATATGACAGATAATGAATGGTTTTTACTGGATAGGAAGGCTTTAGGAACGATCCGACTCTCTTTGTCTAAGAGCGTCGCCTTCAATATATCCAAGATAAAAATGACGAAAGAATTAATGGAAGCCCTAACCACCATGTATGAAAAGCCATCGGCATCCAACAAGGTTCATCTTATGAAACAGCTATTCAACATGAAGATGTCAGATGGTGGGAGGGTGGCTGAACATCTAAACGAGTTCGATACAGTCACGAGCCAGTTGGAATCCGTTGGCATTGCTTTTGAGGATGAGGTCAAGGCATTATTGATCTTATCCAGTTTGCCAGACAGTTAGGATGGTTTGGTGATTGCTGTGAGTAATTCTTCAAGATCGACAAAGCTGGAATTTGATGATGTGGCCGATCTAATTCTCAGCGAAGAATCTAGAAGGAAGACATCAGGAGTTTCAGGGGATTCAGGGAATGCTCTAAACGTTTAAGGAAGAGGAAGATTGCTGAACAAAGGAGGCAATAAACACGAGCGTTCTAAGTCGAGAAAGAAGTCTAATGGACTGAAAGACAAAGACGGGTGTTGGCATTGCGGCAAGAAGGGGCACATGAAACGTGATTGCAGGGCGCTCAAGAAACAAGAAGGAAGCTCTCAAGGTAGGAAGGATTCAGTGAATCTGTCTGAGGAGAGCGACACAGAAGCATTGATCTTGTCTTTTGATGCGAGGAATGAGTCTTGGGTTATAGACTCGGGTGCTTCGTTTCATGCCACTTCGTGTAAGAAAGTTCTGCGTGATTATGTGTCAGGTGACTTTGGGAGAGTCTACCTGGGTGATGATGAGCCGTGCAGTATTGTTGGAAAGGGGGACGTTCATGTAAATCAGAAAGACGGAACGGTCTTGAAATTGAAGGATGTCAGATATTTACCGAGTTTGAAACGTAACTTGATCTCTGTGGGACAGTTGGCCGATACCGGTTATGTGACGACATTCACTAGTGATTCCTGGAAGATCACAAAAGGTACCTTAGTGATATCTCGAGGCAAAAAGGAAGGTACTTTGTACGTGACTTCAGGATCATATAGTTCACTTGCAGTCGCATCAACTGGAGTGAATAGGCAGTTATGACATAAGAGGTTGGGACATATGAGTGAGAAGGGGATGAAAGTGCTATTGTCGAATGGAAAGCTACCAGGGCTGAAGTCTATTGACTTGAAATTCTGCGAGGACTACGTATATGATAAGCAGAAGAGGGTAAGCTTCAAGAAGGCGGGACGCGCTCCAAAGACACATCTGTTGGAGCTTGTACACACTGATGTGTGGAGATCGACACAGGTATTATCTTTTGGTGGCTCACGTTATTTTGTTACCTTTATTGATGATGCTAGTAGAAAACTGTGGGTCTACTTCTTAAAACATAAATCTGATGTATTTGATGTATTTAAGAAGTGAAAAGTTATGGTAGAAAATGAGACAGGTAAAACAGTAAAGTGTCTCAGATTTGACAATGGGGGAGAGTATTGTGCAGCAAATGAAATCAAACATTAGAAAATGATTCCAGGGACACCACAGTAGAATAGTGTGGTTGAGCGCATTAACCGGACCATCCTTGAGCGCGCCAGGAGCATGAGGTTACATGCAGGGTTGCCCAAGACCTTTTGGGCAGATGCTGTGAATACTGCAGCATATCTCATCAATAGAAGTCCCTCAGTACCATTGGATGGTGGGCTACTAGAAGAAGCGTGGACTGGGAAGGAAGTGAACCTTGCACATCTCAGAGTATTCGGTTGCACTTCATATGTTCACATTGATGCAGAGTACAGAAACAAGCTATATGCGAAGTCCAAGAGGTGTACATTTATAAGCTATGGGCAGCATGATTTTGGTTACAGGTTTTAGGATACAGAAAACAGAAAAATCATCAGAAGCAGGAACGTAGTCTTCAATGAAAAAGTGATGCATGAAGACAATGTGCAGGAAAATAAGGCAAAAAAAAAGGAATTCGTAGAGTTGGAAGAGTTACCGGACATGGGTGTTACAACGCCACAGGATGAGACAGCCGCATACACCGGTTGTGAGGAGGTCTACTCGGGAGAGGAGACCCACGGTCCTATACTCACCCTCCTTACATTATCTACTACTGATGGATAATGGTGAGCCAGAGTGTTTTGAAGAGGCGTTATAGTCAGATATACTGGTTAAGTGGGAGCAGGCCATGGATGATGAGATGGACTCTCTTGAGTTTAATCGTATATGGGAGCTAGTCACTCTACCTAAGGGTAAGAAAGCTCTTCATAACAAGTGGGTTTACAGACTGAAAGAGGAGCACGATGGTTCGAAACGGTACAAGGCCAGATTGGTTGTGAAAGGGTTTCAACAAAAGGCGGGTATCGATTTCACTGAAATATTTTCACCGGTAGTGAAAATGTCTATGATTCGCAGGGTCTTGAGTATAGTGGCTTCAGAGGACTTACATCTAGAACAACTAGATGTTAAGACAACCTTTCTTCATGGGGACCTTGAAGAAGAGATATATATGCATCAGCCGACAGGATACGTGGCACCAGGTAATGAGAACAAGGTGTGTAGACTGAAAAAGAGTCTATATGGCTTGAAGCAGGCCCCGAGGCAGTGGTATAAGAAGTTCGACAGTTTCATGTCGAAAAACGGTTTTAGGAGATGTCATGCAGACCGCTGTTGTTACTTGAAGAAGTTTGATACGTCTTACATCATCCTTCTTCTGTACGTCGATGAAATGCTTGTGACTGGTTCAAGCATGAAGGACATCTTAGATCTCAAAAGACAATTGTCTAGAGAATTTGCCATGAAGGATTTAAGAGCTGCAAAACAAATCCTAGGCATGAGGATAAAGTATGACAGGGAAAACAAGAAATTAGTTTTGTCACAGGCAGAGTACATAGCCAATGTACTTGATCGATTCAATATGGGAGGTGCTAAGCCGGTTAGCACTCCATTAGCCAACCACTTCAAGCTATCTAAGGAGCAAGGTGCAAAGACGCAGGAGGAACAGGACTACATGGCTAAAGTCCCATACGCGTCAGCTATTGGGAGTCTCATGTATGCTATGGTGAGCACGAGACCAGACATTGCTCAAGCAGTGAGAGTTATTAGCAGGTTCATGAATAACCCCGGGAAGAAATATTGGGAAGCTGTGAAGTGGATCCTTAGGTACTTGGTAGATACGAAGGACGTAGGACTGTGTTATGGTGGATCGGAAATCAAGTTACAAGGCTACGTGGATTCAGATTTGGCAGGAGATATCGACAGCAGAAGAAGCACTATAAGTTATGTTTTTACTCTGGGTAGTGTTGCAATTAGTTGGGTCTCTCAGTTACAAAAGATAGTATCTATCAGTATGACAGAAGCAGAATATGTTGCGGCTACAGAAGCATGCGAAGAGATGGTGTGGATGCAAGGTTTTATGAAAGAGTTGGGTAAGAAGTAAGCAGATTACAAGTTGTACAGTGACAGTCAGAGTACAATACACTTGGCTAAGAATTCATCCTTTCATTCAAGGACCAAACATATTGCCATCAGATATCACTTTATACGTTCGTTACTGGAAGATGGATCGATTGCTCTGGAGAAGATTCATATAAGTAAGAATCCTGTGAATATGCTGACCAAGGCGGTCACAAGGGAGAAGCTGAAGCTCTGTTCAGCTTTGATTGGTCTTCAAGCTTGAAGATGGGGATGTGGTGCACTCCGGATGAAGAAGACAAAGGTTTATGGCGATGTGTCTCCAAGTGAGAGATTATTGAGAAGTGGAGCCACATCTGGGGCCGCCCACGACCAGTCGAGGTTGCGCTGATTTCGTGTCGCAAGTCCTTTCGCAACTGGGATGCGAAAGGAGTTTTGCGGATTTCGTGTCGCAAGTCCTTTCGCAACTGGGATACGAAAAGAAAGTTGTCAAAACTATAAATTGGGGTCCCTTGGGTTATTTCTAGGTTAAGGTGAATATTGGAAAATATTTTTAAGGTGTTGGCAAGGGATTTTCTCTGTACTTCCAAGGGAGAGGTTAGTAATTGCTTTATAATCTTTATTTCTCTTCATAGTGGAATTTTGCATCCGTGGTTTTTTTACCCTAGTTTGGGGTTTTTCACGTATATCTTGTCTTGTGGTTTGTTTGAATGCTTTTATTCCTTTCTAGTTTATATTTCTTCCTGTTTATCGTTTGTGGGTGAGGCCTGAGATTGGATCTAGGCTCACTGCATCGTTGGCGTGCTGCGCAACACAATGAAGTAGTCTCTTTGAAAAAAAAAAAAAAGAGTCATGTTGACTGTGATCCAGTTTTCTGTTTAGGAGACTGGTTTTGCGTAGGCAGGAATTGGATCGAGTAAGCTCTCTCTTGACTTCGTGGACCGAGATATTAATAAGAGGCACTGGGTGGGATCTTGTCAGAGTTGTTTTGGCTACTAGATTGGATCTCTCGTTTTAAATCAGGGTGGGGGCAGCTGCTGTAGTTAATTCCATTTTCAGAAGAGTTGGTAGTAAAGGAAGACTGATAATCTTGTTCACAGAAAACACATTTAGATACCATGGAAATGCCAAACCTTTGGATTAATTGTCACATCAATTGGACCGCCTTGTGCTTAATTTTCCATGGAAAGGTCATAATCTTGAGAGAGATGAACTTTTTCCATGCCCATTTAGCTTGGTGGAGCTTCGGCCTACAAACGCGGATCACATTCCAAACTAATTTAAGCAAAAAATGCTGAGGAACCATATGGAAGCACACGAAGATGAATGAAGCAAAGTACTGTCAATTGCACAACTAAGTCCAAATACAAAGTTCTTGTAAGATACATCCAATCGTGCATGAAGATGGATACTTTTCTATTTTCAGTTGTATTTTTTCCATTATTATTTTTTATACAAGATTTTTCATTGCTCCTGATATCGATGATCAAATTATATACTTTTTGGTTTATAGTGCACATCATTCGAAAGATGTCGTGCTGCTGCAAATCTATCTCTACCTTTGGCATGTATAATAGCTTCCTCATAATTAAAGTTGTGGCTTGCGATTCACCATATATTGGGTGGTGGCTTACGATTCATTACCAATGTCACACCACGAACATACTGATCGCAAGCTCCATTGTCAATCTCATATTATTTATTATTATGAACATAGACTTGTCCTAAGACTTTCATCAAATGGTTGATCTTGCAGTCCTTTCATGGCTTGTCGATTTTCTTGATGGAAAGCTTCAAATGCCGCCGTTGTTATAGATTTATTCTCTTAAGCGCCGTTCATGGGATTATTGCCATCACCTTCGTTAGATGCTATCATTCCGAGAAAAAGCTTCACTCTGATACCAACTGACACAAGGAAGTACGTAAAAGAGATAATGAGAAAGATCATCATCTTTCTTAAGTGATTTAAACCTTGAATCCATAAGAAAAAAAAAATGAAAATTCAAAATTTTATTTTTCAATAATTGTGTAATGTGTATGTATTTCAATTATATCTTTAATAAAGAAAAAATAAACCAAAAATCATAATTATCAAAAATAACAATATTCTAATCTAATAAAAGTCTCAATTCTAATAAAATTTATCTAAAGTCTAATTTTTAAAAATAAGAATATTAAATAAACTTTTGCTAGAATAGTGTTAGCATGATTACAAGTTATTTCTAAAAAAGAAGAAAATCTAAAACTCTAAAAATAAAAATAAAAACAAAGAAAATCAGAAATATTAAAAATCATAATTTTTTCGAAAATTTCTATTTTAAACTTAAAGCGCGCATTTTCTTATAAAACTAGCAAACACGACCTCATTTGCAACTCAGTTCACTCTAAATAACCTGTTAGACCAGTAAAGTTTAATAGATTGTGCGAAAAGTTACGACTGATTTATGGTTTACCTTATTTTAGTATAATTATGTTAGAAATTGTTAGGAATGTATATGTGCCTGGTCCTTACATCAGCCTGTAATTACTCTGATATTTTATGAATGGATTGTATCCTGGACATGCTATCACTTGCAGCGGGTACATGAGCTTTATTGTTACAACACGTGTATGCCTACCAGAATTCTTGATTTCATGCGTGTGATTAGGATAGCTTTATTGTTATAACACGTGTGCGCTTTACTAAGAATCATGGACAAGGTAGATCACTTCCACATCATACATACGCCAACATGTTAGGTTGGCATCAGATCTGATCCCGTCATCTGAGATGTAACAAAAAGCACATGCTATCCAAGAAGAATCCCGTCAGTTCCCTGTTGAAATTGAAACAATAGCAATGAGAAAATACTAAATAAAATTAATAAATCATTGTTTATACTTGATAACAGATAATCAGGTTGGTTCAACACTCAGGTAGGCCACCCCATAAAATCACGACGCAATGTAGTGATTTCTCGGTAATTCTTTCATCCAGACGAAGTCAGGATAAGATGAATGGATTGGGTGGCATAGAAATACCACGGTGTCCCCCTACATCAAGATGGTCATCATTCTTGATATCAACGGTGAAAATAGGGCAGCGTACCTAATATATACGGTGTGGATCTAGTGAAAATTCTAACTACGTGATTGGCGTAGCTATAATTTCTTAAAACAATTTCATGCATTACGAAAGTTCTTCTTTTAACCTTCGAATTTCAAGTTTACCATTCTATTTCTCAAAAATATTTACAAATTATCCATGAATATTTACAAATGAATAAAAAATATTGACATTTTCTTTTCCTCCTCATGAATATTTACAAATTCCTGTATAATATTAAAAAATAATAAAGAAAAAAAGTGAAATCCCCAAATACCAATCCTATCAGAGAAACTTCTCGTAAGATAACAGGTCTGCGGAGATCACGTCCACGAGTCCATCTCTACCGTTCAAAGCCTCCAAAATCCGCTCGAAGACAGAGACCCGACACGGAATCTTCAAGACGCCTTTCTGGTCGTACCCATACTCCTGAGCCGATATCTTCATAAGCTCCACAAAAATCGGCCGGTTCAGCAACTCGGCGCGGACCACGAACCGCTTCATCTCTTCTCCTACGTATACAGGCAGGTGCCCCTTCGGGATGACGAGGGACCCGATTCGGTTTTTTCGGGTCTTGGTGGGTGATCGTGGAGTTGGGGAGTCGGGTCTAAGGGGTGTGTAGTGGGTGGACGAGTCTACTATTCGGGCGAGTCGGCGGATGAACTTCTTCATGTTGAGAGAGGGATTTTGAGAGAGAGAGAGAGAGAGAGAGAGAGAGAGAGAGAGAGAGAGGGATTTTGAGAGAGAGAGAGAGAGAGAGAGAGAGAGAGAGAGAGAGGTACGTGCTATTTATAATCTTGCGGACGCGGACGAAAGCCTTTCCAAGGAGCTTCCTGTGATAGGAAGCTAGGTGGGCCCACCGTTATGTTAGTGAGATATCCGCACCGTCCATCTTCTTCTTTTTTTTTTTTTTTTTTTTTTTTTCAGATGATGTTAGGATGTGGGTTAAAAAAGAGGCAGATCAAAATATTTTAAGTAGGCCGTGCGATAGGAAAAAGTGGTTAGGGAAAGGCATACCGTTGAAATGGATCTATCATGATGTGTATATGCCATCCATACCGTTCATAAGTTCAATCCTATTGGGATGAACTGAAAATACGGATATTATAGAATGATAAAAAAATTCTGTGGCCCTACAAATGTTTCAACGGTGGAGGTTGAATCCTCACTATTTCTATGGTGAGTCTCACTTGAGTTTTGTATCTGCTCATTTTTTGAGCCCATGTACTAACATGATACGGTTAAACCGATGGTCGCGGTGGATATCTCATAAAATATAAGGTGGGCCCCACTGGACGCGGATTTCCTGCGAAAGATCCTTTCTCAGTACGTTCCTGTGCAAGATTCTGTTAGGGTCCTACTTAGTTGTTTGTGTGAAATCTAACCCCTCTATCCGTTTTTTAAGCTCATTTTATGACGTGGGACCAAAATTGAGGAGGATCAAAAACTCAAATGGGCCACACAAGAGGAGACAGTGGAGATTTAATGACCACCGTTGAAATATTTATCGGTTCATAAAAGTTTTTAACGATATATATTTTTTTTTTTGTTTTTTTTCACTTTATCTAAGTGAAAATGACCTTATAAACGGTTTAGATGGCATATAAACAACAAGGTAGAGCCTAGGAAGGTTTCAACGGTAGGCATTCCTTTCCCCGCTGTTTCATCTCCTATGGCCCACTTGAGTTTTGGATCCGACTCATTTTTGGTAGAATGTCTTAAAATGAGGTCGAAAAATGGATGGACGGCTTTGATTTCTCACAAACATCGCAGCGGGCCCCACCTAGAATCCTTGCGCAGGAACTTCTGCGAAAGGATTTCGCAGGAAATCCGCGTCCGGCAATCGGCGTCCCGGTTTTTTTTCGTAACGTTGCTATTTGACGGACGCGGATTTCCTGCGCAAGCCTTTCGCAGGAAGTTCCTGCGCTGGGAACGTAGGCGGGGCCCACTGGGATGTTTGTGAGAAATCCTCACCGTCCATCCATTTTGTGGGTTCATTTTAGGACATGAGGCCAAAAATGAACCGTATACAATGCTCAAGTGGGCAAAACGTGATAATTTAACTTCCACAGTTGAAATATTCGAGGAGCCACAGAAGTTTTGAATCATGCTTATATATGTGTTTTCAGTTCATCCCAGTCAGAATGACGTTATTAACGGTATGGATGGCATGTAAACATCATTGTGGAACCCAAGGAAGTTTCAACGGTAGTAATTTCCCTAACTACTTTTTCTTTTTCTAGTACGGCCCACTTGAGTCTTGGATCCTGTTCAATTTTGATCTAATCTAGTAAAATTATCTCACAAAACGGATGGACGGTGAAAATTTCTCACAAACATCACGGTGGGCCCCACCTAAGTTCCAAGCGCAGGAACTTCCTGCGAAAGCCTTTCGCAGGAAATCCGCGTCCCTATTTGACGGAAACGGATTGGCTACTCCCCGACACCAGCCCCATGGCTGATGGTCGGTGATCTGTGGGCCCCACCATGAGGGATGTATTTCATCCATTCTGTTCATCCATTTTTAAAGATTATTTTAGGGCTTTATCCCAAAAATGAGAGGGATATAAATCTCAGGTGGACCACACTACATGAAAACAATAGTGATTGGATATCCATCATTTAAATTCTACTAAGGCCCACTATACTGTTTATTTGACATCCAATCTGTTGATTAGGTCATAGAGACCCAGATGAAGGGAAAAAACAAATATCAGCTTCATCCAATACTTTTATGGGCCCAAAAGTTTTTAATGGTTGACGTTTATTCAACACTGTTTCCTATAATGTGGTCCACTTGAGATTAGAATATACCTCATTTTTTGTATAATACTATAAAATGATCTAAAAAAATAGATGTACGGCATTGATGAAACACATACATCATGGTGGGCCCACAGAGCACCGACCATCAGCCATTGGCTGGTGGCAGGGGGAGTAGCCAATCCGTTTCCCTATTCGACGGCGCACTGGCCCCACAATAATGTATATGTTCTATCCACGTTATCCTTTTTGGATGATTATTTTTAGGCATGGGCCTGAAAATAAGCAAATTCAAATCTCAGGTGATCCACACCGTTGGAAGACAACGGTGATTGAATACTCACCATTAAAAACTTATTAAGGCACAGTGTAATGTTCATTTGCCGTCCTAGTGATTACGTCACGATTGGATGAAGGAAAGCACGAATATAAGCTTCTTCCAAACCATTGTTTCCTGCGGCGTGGTCTACCCGAGATTTTCATCTGCCTAGTTTTGAGCTCATGCCTCAAAATAAACTGGAAAAATGAACGAACTGAGATTGACGTAGGATCTACCTGAGATTTCCAACCTGTTCATAAGATCACAAGTACATGGATGAAGGAAGAAAACAAATATTAGCTTGATCAAAAACTTCCATAGCCCTCAAGAAATTTTCAACGGTAGCTTTCAATTCACTGTTTCCTATAATATGGTCCACTTGAACTTTGGATATGCTTAATTTTTGGGTTAAGGCTCTAAATTTATCTGATAAAATGGATGGATGGAGTGGATAAAATGCACAAACGACGGTGGGCCCGGCAGAGTTACTCCGTACGTAAGCCGTTTCCCTTCCCGAAACGGATTGGCTACTCCCCCTGCCACCAGCCAATGGGTGATGGTCGGTGCTATGTGGGCCCATCATGATGTATGTGTTTCATCCATTCCGTCCATCTATTTTTATAGATTATTTTATGGTATGACACCAAAAATGAGGTATATCAAAATTTCAAGTGGACCATATTATAGGAAACAGTGTTGAATGAACGTAGACCATTAAAAACTTTTTGGAGGCCATAAAACTTTTGGATCAAGCTGATCATTGTTGTTTCCCTTCATCTGGGTCTGTATGACCTAATCAACAGATTGGATGTCAAATAAACAGTATAGTGGGCCTTAGGAGGATTTTAATAGTGGATTTCCAATCAACACAGTTTTACTGTGGTGTGGTCCACCTGAGATTTATATCCCTCTCATTTTTGGCATAAAAACCTAAAATGATCTTTACAAATGGATGAAACACATACATCATGGTGGGGCTTACAGAGCACCGACCACCACCCACGGGGCTGGTGGCAGGGGGAGTAGCCTATCCGTTTCCCTTCCCCAGTAGAGAGTCCTGACGGTGTCAGTAGGAAAAGCGCGTCCAATTATTTCCGAGCGCTCACCGCATTCTGTAAAGGAGCCTGGTTGAGCTGGCCATTGAGGGAAGCTGGCTGAGGCATGTTGAATCTGATTTTGTTTTCTTTATAGGAAACTAGTTCTGCGTAGACTGGGATTGGATTGAGTAGGATCTCTCGATCCTGACTTCCTGGACCAAGCTGATACTCTCCATCAGATGGATATTAATAAGAGGCGCAGGGTTGGAGCTTGTCGGAATCGTTCTGGCTACCGGATTGGATCTCTCATTTGAACTAGGTTGGGGCAGCTGCTGTATTTAATTCCATTCTCAGAAGAGTTGAAAATAAATGAAGACTGATAATCATTTTCACAGCAAACCCACTTAGATACTATGGAAATGCTAAACTTTTGGATTACCACATCAACTGGAAACTGACTTATGCTTAATTTTCCACATAAAGGTCGTAATCTTGGGAGGGACGAACTTTTTCCATGCTCATTTAGCTCAGTGGAGCTTGAACGCGGATCACAATCCAAACTGATTTAAGCGAAAAAGATCCATTAGAAGTAAGCTTCTAGATTAGCCTGTCCTTGTTGTTTGAGAAGATCACATCGCTTTCTTTAATGGACTGGAGCACAGTCGTTGGGATAAGGCCTTCCAGCCCGGATAGGTTCCAGTGGCCAAATTGATCCCAGAAATCTCAGACAGATGCATCATGGAGCTGGTCTGGAATATGACCCGAGCTTGCGCCAGCTAGAAGGCCACCTCTTGTTGGTCCAGAAGCTGATGGTGCCCGAGACACTTAGAGTTATGTAACATGAATAGAAGTCTCTCTCCCAAGTGTTGGGGGCCTTTGCACAAAACCTTAGGATCTAGCCCTCCAGAACAAACTAGAATTATGGATAATAAAGCAATGAAAACAATCAATGCATCAATCACACACCACACATAGAATTTTACGTGGAAAACCCTCTAAGAGGTAAAAACCACGGGACCTCGTCCAGATCAACAATTCACTATGAAGTAGAATAGAATTACTTCTCACAAACAGGAGTGGATGAACTTCACTCAGAGTGAACATAAAGAATAAGAAAAACTAGAGAGATCTCACCGATACACAAGGACGTAGAAGTGCTGAGATGACGGCTCCCTTCCACAAGCTTCCTCTCTCTCTTTTCTCTCTCTTTCTCACACCCTAAAACCCTTTAGGATATCCCTTGTAAAGCTTTAGGAAACCCTCTTGCATTGCTTAAAAAATCCTAGGCAACCCCTTTTATAGTTTAAGAAACTTCCTTCCGTATCCCAGTTGCGAAAGGACTCAAATCCGCAGTTTTGCGCAAAATCGCGGAACAAACTGCGTAACCTTCGACTAGTCCTGAAAATTCCAGGACTGGTCTTAGCCTCCTTCGACTGGTCGAAGACTGTCCACAACCGGTCGAAGCCCACCTTCGACTGGTCCTGGAATTCCAGGACTGGTCTTAGCCTCTAGAAAAAATATCACAAACACGCTGGACTTTGAGTCGTGCTAGGGCTCGAACCTACGACCGGGCGAGCGGGGCTCAGGACCGGTCAAAGATGGGGAAAAAACCTCATCAATTTCTTTTCTCCATTTTTGACCCAAGAGGAATCCACCTTCTTCAAGCCAGTCAGGTTTATACAAACCTCAAACTTGCCCTTGAGCAAAGCCTTGGTCATCATGTCTGACCCATTATCGTCCGTGTGGACCTTCTCAAGCTGTAACACCTTCTGTTCCAAGATATCTCTGATCCAGTGATACCAAATCTCTATGTGCTTCGACTTGGAATGCTGATTTGGATTCTTGCTCAAGTGTATAGCACTTTGACTATCGCAATAGACCACGTGCTCCTCCTGCTTTAGGCTAAATTCCTGTAGGAACCTCTTCATCCAAAGCATCTCTTTACATGCCTCTGTGACTACAATGTACTCGGCCTTTGTCGTCGACAATGCTACGACCTTCTATAGCTTGCTCTGCCAAGAAACCGCTCCCCCTGCAAACGTGAACATAACCCCGACGTAGATTTCCTGGAGTCTATGTCACCTGCCATATCTGTATCTGTGTACCCCTCTAACACAGTTTTACCGTCACCATAGCATAGGCTCAACCTGGATGAGCCTCTTAGATACCGCAGTATCCACTTCACTGCCCAATGCTCTTTGCCAGGATTGGTAAGGTACCGGCTGACAACACCAGCCGCATATGCTATGTCTGGGCGTGTACACACCATAGCATATATCAAACTTCCTACAGTTGACGCGTAGGGTATTTTCTGCATCTCTTCCACCTCTGCCTTCGTCTTGGGACACTGCATGTCACTCAATCTGAAGTGACCATTTAGTGGAGTACTGACCGGCTTCGCTACATTCATATTGAACCGCTGTAGGACTTTCTCAATATACCGCTCTTGTGACAGCCAGAGCTTCCTGCTGCTTCTGTCACGGGTTATCTCCATTCCTAGGATCTGTCTAGCCGGACCCAAGTTTTTCATCGCAAAAGACTTGCCCAACTCCTGTTTCAGCCTGTTGATCTTCTTGATGTCTTTTTCTATGATGAGTATGTCATCAACTATAAGAGTAGAACTAAGAAATCACCATCTGAGAACTTGCGTGTGAGCACACAGTGGTCCGACTCCGTTCTGTCATACTCATGTTTCAACATAAACGAGTCGAACTTCTTGTACCATTGTCGTGGAGCTTGTTTCAGCCCATACAAGTTCTTCCTCAGCCTACACACCATATGCTCCTTGCCCTTGACTTCGAACTCTTCTGGTTGGTGCATGTAGATTTCTTCTTCCAGGTCACCATGGAGAAAGACAGTTTTAACATCTAACTGCTCTATCTCCAGATCCATGCTAGCCGCCAACCCAAGCAACACCCGTATGGATGTCATCTTCACCACTGATGAGAATATTTCCTCGAAGTTTATGCCTTTTGTCTGACCAAAACCTTTCACTACAAGTCTGGCCTTAAACCTCGTCTGTGAATTCTTCTGCTCAATCTTCTTTCTGAACACCCACTTGTTGCTCAAAACTTTCTTGCCCTTAGGCAATTTCACCATATCATAGGTGTGGTTCTTATGCAAGAATTTCATCTCCTCTTGCATAACTTTCAACCACTCCCCCTTATGCTCGTCGGATACGGCCTCAGAATAATCTTCTGGCTCTCCCCCATTAGTCAGCATAATGTGCTCATGCGGCGAGTACCTCTTGGACGGCTGTCTGTCCCTAGATGACCTCCTCATCACCTGTGGCTCAACAGGTGGATCAAGTGGGGGCTGCTCCCCTGGTCCATCTTCTGAACAAACTCCCTCGTCCTCTGCACCTTGTTGTACTCCCCCATCATTAGGCACCACGGGAGGAGTAACCGGTCCATGTCCTCTAGCTCACCTGAACTAGGCTGGTTCTTTTCTAGCTTACCAATGTCTTCTATACACTGATCTTCAAAGAAAACCACATCTCTGCTTCTGACGAGCTTCTTCTCGGTCGGATCCCACAATCTGTAACCGAACTTTTCATCACCGTACCCTAAGAACACACACTGCCTGATCTTCATATCGAGCTTGGACCTCTCATTCTTTGGTGCGTGAACGGATGCCCTGCATCCAAACACTCTGAGATGACTGTACGATGAATCATGTCCAGTCCATACCTTCTCAGGAACTTCTCCATTCAATGGGGCTGATGGAGACCTGTTTAACAAATACACCGCCGTGTGCATTGCTTCTCCCCAGAACGTCTTGGGCAACTTCGCATGGGATAACATGCATCTGATTCTCTCAACAATGGTGCGATTCATTCGCTCATTACACCATTATGCTGGGGGGTCTTGGGAACCATCTGTTCATGCCATATACCTAGGGACTTACAGTACTCATGAAAGTTGCCGATGTATTCACCACCATTGTCAGTGCGGATGCACTTCAAAGGTTTATCTGTCTCTCTCTCTCGACCATAGCATGAAACAATTTAAACACACCAAAGACCTCGTCCTTGGATTTCAAAGCATAAACCCAAACCCTCTTAGATGCATCATCTATAAAAGTAACAAAATATAATGCCCCACCCAAGGTTTTTGTCCTCATAGGACCACAAACATTAGAATAAACCAAATCTAATGCATGCACTTTATTAACATGAGAAGCGGTTTTAATGAATGAAAATCTATGTTGTTTCCCTGATAAACAATCAAGACAGGTTTTGAGAGGTATACCTGTCACGTCTGGAAGGAGCCGCTTCCTTGCTAGTAGCTGAAGCCCTTTTTCACTCATGTAGCCTAGACGCCTCTGCCATATGTCAATAACTGAATCTTCCGCTGCGTTCAACCCACCCTTGCACATACTGACACTTACCTTGTAAAGGGTGCCACACTTCTTTCCTCTGGCCACGATCAACGAACCCTTGATGAGCTTCCAATGCCCACCAGCAAACTGGCTTTCATAACCATCATCATCCAGCCTTCCCGTCGACATCAAGTTGAGGCGAAGGTCTGGGATATGCCTCACATCCCTGAGAACCAATGTGCAGCCCACATCGGTCTTCACACAAATATCACCAACTCCCACGATTTTTGATATGCCAAAATTTCTCATCTTCACAATCCCATAGTCACCTGATTTGTAGCTTGTGAAGGAGTCCCTGTGTGGAGTCGCATGAAAAGAAGCTCTTGAGTTTATCACCTAGTCGGTGTCCTGACTCGTAGCCGTGAGACATACATCATGATCTGCAAAAAGAATAACTACCATGTCGCCATCTGAAGCGACCGCAGTAGAATCTGATTCATCTTCCTTCCATTTTCCTTTCTTATCGTCTTCTTACCACGACATTCATGCTTGTAGTGGCCCTTCTTGCCACAATTCCAGCAATCAACATCTTTCCTGTTACTCTCTTGCCTCTTGATTTATCTCGGGCCTTCCCGCCCTTTCCTGTTCTTTCCTCTCCCCCGTTCCTGTGTCACAAGAGCCTCTTGCTGAGTAGACCCCTGAGACTTCCTCCTTGTCTCCTCATTGAAGAGACAACTGGTTACCTGTTCCATGGATATCTTTCTGTCTAGCGCGGAATTACTTAGAGACACCACCAATGTCTCCTAACTGTCAGGCAATGAACTAAGCAATAGTAAAGCCTGCAATTCATCATCCAGGACCATCTTCATAGAGGTGAGTTGGTTCACTATATTGCTGACCTCATTCATGTGCTCAGCCACAGAACCACCATCTTTGAACTTGAGATTCACAAGTCGCTTTATCAGAAAATTTTTATTACCGGCTGTCTTCCTCTCATACAGCCCTTGTAATTTCAGCCATAGGCTAACAGCTGAGGTTTCTGTAGACACATGGTGGAACACAAAATCATCCAACAATTGTCTAATAAACCCCACCGCCTTTCGTTTCGTCTTGTTCCAATCATCATCAGTCATATCCTTGGATTTTGCTGATATGCCTAAAATTGGAGAATATAGGTCCTTGCAGTAAAGCAAGTCCTCCATCTTAGTCTTCCATATGGTCCAGTTAGAACCATTGAGGTTGATCATCCTTGATGAGCCACCTTCCATAATTCAAAAAACTGATCCTACCCGTTCAATGAACTAAGCTCTGATACCATTTTGTTGGGGGCCTTGCACAAAACCTTAGGATCTAACATCAATCAATGACACACACCACACAAGAGAATTTTACGTGGAAAACCCTCAAAGAGGTAAAAATCACGGGACCTCGTCCAGATCGGCAATCCACTATGAAGTAGAATGTTACAATGAAAGAATAAAGAAAAACTAGAGAGATCTCACCGATTACAAGGACGTAGAAGCGCTGAGACGACGGCTCCCTTCCACAAGCTTCCTCTCTCTCTTTTCTCTCTCTTTCTCACACCCTAAAACCCTTTAGGATATCCCTTGTAAAGCTTTAGGAAACCCTCTTGCATTGCTTAGAAAACCCTAGGCAACCCATTTTATAGTTTAGAAAACTTTCTTTCGTATCCCAGTTGCGAAAGGACTCAAATCCGCAGTTTCACGCAAAATCGCGGAACAAACTGCGTAACCTTCGACTAGTCCCGGAAATTCCAGGACTGGTCTTAGCCTCCTTCGACTGGTCGAAGCCTGTCCACGACCGGTCGAAGCCCACCTTCGATTGGTCCTGGAATTCCAGGACTGGTCTTAGACTCCGGAAAAAACAACACGAACACGCTGGACTTTGAGTCGTGCTAGGGCTCGAACCTACGACAGGTCGAGCGCCTCCCACGACCAGTCGAAGACGGGGAAAAAACCCCATCACCAAGCCTTTCCAGAGCTGTCCGCTGTTATCAACCCAGTTTTGTTGATGAATTTCTGCATATATTTCGCTTTGAACAATTTGGTGTTCAAGAAGAAGAGAGGAAGAAAATATTTTCAGACCGATTATTGCGAGTAGAATATTTTTGTATATTTTGAATTAATTTTAAATTATGATGCTTTGAATTATTGGAAGAGAGGATTTTTCTTCCCTCCTACATACATGAAGGTCACCTTTTATAAACACTTGAGTGAGAGTTTACATACGAGAGTAAATGCACTGCAATTTTCTATGATAAGCATTAATTATTTAGGAAATTCAAAAGACACTTTCTAAACTAAACTAAGGATAATACTCTCGAAATACTTTTTAAACTAGATTAGGAAGAATAATTCTTTTCAAATTATATTTTCAACATTTGGCCCCTAGAGAGTTTCCAATGAGCAGATTCCAACTCATTTTACATCGAAAAGCATAACTGGCATCGACAATCTTCCTAATCGCAAGCCCTCCTTCAGAGGTGGGGAGACAGATTTTAGACCATCTAGCCAGTGTGTTTTTCAAACTCCCTCCGAAGGGCCCCAAAAAAAATTGCAAATGCTGACTTTAAGTGATCCCAAGCTTTGTTTAGGATGTTGAAGGCAGATAATAGATACATGGGGAAACTTGCAAGAACATACTTGATGAGAACTAGTTTAGCAGTTTAATTGAGAAGCTTAGCATTCCAGCCTCCCACTTTATTGATTATCTTGAGCAAGAGGCGCTACACCATCAGAGTTCTGATTTTACCTTTGACTAGCAGAATGCCCAGGTAAGTAATTGAGAAGGAAGCTGATTTATAGTCTGAAAACTGGCTGATATCATGTGAGCCTTAGTAGGAATAGCTCTCTTTGGAAGATTGAAGGAGCTTTTTGCTGTATTAATTCTATGTCCAGCAGGGAATAAGTGGTTCCCTTGCCGCGAGAGGACTGGAAGAATCCACAAGGACGACCGTTAATAAGAATGAAAAACCAACTATGTATCCAGCATGATAGGGATGCATCTGTACCAGATCCTTACATCAGGCCTGTGATTAACGATGAATGGATTGTATCTTAGACATGTTGTCACGTGTAACAGGTACATGAGCTTTATTGTTACAACACGAGTGTACTTAGAAGAACTCTTGATTTCATGTATGTGATTAGGATAGCTTTATTATTAAAACACGTGTGTGCTTTACTTAAGATTCACTGGGCAAGGTAAATCAATTCCATATCATACATACGGCAACATGTCATGTTGGCATGAGATCTGATCCGTTCATCAGAGATGTAACATAGATACTCTATAAGAATAATCCGTACGTCAGGTCCATGTTCAAATTGAAACAATTGCAACGCGCTAGAAAATACTAAATAAAATGAATAAATCATTGTTTATCATTGATAACCGATAATCAGGTTAGCTCAACACTCAAACCACGAGGGAATGCTGTGATTTCTTGGTGATTCTTTCACCCTGACGAAGTGGGGATAAGATGAATGGATTGGGTGGCATATATAGAAAAACCACCGTGTCCCCTACACCAAGATGGTAATGCTTCTTGGTATCAACAGTGAAAATGGGGCAGTGTACTTAATATACAGTATGGATCTCGTGAATATTACAACCACGTGATTGGTGTAGATATAATTTCTTAAAACAATTTACTTCTCATTCTCATGCAATATTACAAAAATATTCTTTTAACCTTCAAATTTCAAGTTTACCATTCTACTTCTAAAAAATATTTACAAATGAATATATATATATATATATATATATATATAAAATTTTTCTTATCCTCAAGAATATTTACAAATTCCCGAAGAATATTAAAAAAATGAATAATAAAAAAAGAAAAATCCCAAAATACCCTTCCTAACCCTTCTTATCAGAGGAACTTCTCGTAAGATAACAGGTTTGCGGAGTTCTCGTCCACGAGTCATCTCCACCGTTCAAAGCCTCCAAGATCCGCTCGAAGAGAGAGACCCGACACGGAATTTTCAGGACGCCATTCTGGTCGTACACATACTCCTGAGCCAATATCTTCAGCGGCTCCACGAAAATCGGCCGGTTCAGCAACTCGGCGCGGACCACGAACCGCTTCATCTCTTCTCCTACGTACACGGGCAAGTGCCCCTCTGGGACAACGCGGGACCCGATTCGGTTTTTTCGGGTCTTGGTGGGTGGTAGTGTGGTTGGGGAGTCAGGTCTGAGGGGAATGTAGTGGCTGGACGAGTCGGCGATTCGGGCGAGCCGGCAGATGAGTTTCTTCATGTTGAGAGAGAGAGAGAGAGAGAGAGAGAGAGAGAGAGAGAGAGAGAGAGAGAGATATGGGTTTTGAGAGAGAGAGAGGGAGGGAGTGAGATGGGTTTTGACAGAGTGAGGTATGGCGTGCTTAGGAGCGGTACATGGTATTTATACAGGAATTCTTGCGGACGCAAAGCCTTTCGAAGGAGCTTCCTGCTACGGGAAGATAGGTGGGCCATGTTGGTGAGATATCCACACCGTCCATCCTATATGGGCCAAAAAATGAGGCCAATCAATATCCTAAGTTGGCCGTGCGATAGGAAAAGGTGTGCAGGGAAATGCATACCGTTGAAACTTTCCGCGGATCTACATTGATGTTTATATGCCATCCATACCGTTCATAAGCTCATTCCTATTGGGATGAACTAAAAATACAAATATTATAGCTTGATCAAAAAATTCTGTGGACCCACAAATGTTTCAACGGTAGAGGTTGAATCCTCACTGTTTCGATCGTGGGGTCCACTTGGGTTTTGGATCTGCCTATTTTTTAAGCCCATTTCCTAACATGATCCGGCTACATGGATGGACGCGGTGGATATCTCATAAACATCACGGTGGGCCCCACTTAGCTTCGTATAGCAGGAAGCTACTGCACGAGGCTTTGGCGGGCAATCGACGTTCCGGTTCTACTTCACGGTGCACTGAATGTACGTTTTGTATCCATGTGATTCATTTTGGATGAATATTTTTAGACAGGTGCCTGAAAATGAGCAGATTCAAATCTCAGGTGATCCACACCGTTGGAAAACAATGGTGATTGAAATCTCACCATTAAATTTTTATAAAGGCGCACTGTAATATTCATTTGCCATGCAATTGATTAGGTCATGACCGAACGAAAGAAAGCACAGATATAAGATTGATCCAAACCTTTTGTTTCCTGTGACATGGTCCACCTGAGATTTTGATTTGCCTTATTTTTTAACTCATGCCCTCAAACGAGCTGAAAAAAATGAACGAACGGAGCATAAAAAACACTTATATCATGGTGGGCCCACATTGTGCCGTCTGGATATAGGAAATCAATTGCGTACCGTGTTACTCACTACACTTTTATCGTACAGGGTAAATTTATTGGACCTGCATGCAGTGAATGCATGTAGTTTATCCATGCCATCCATCCGTTTTTCCCCATCATATTAGGGGTTGAGCCCAAAATTGAAGTATATCCAAATCTCAAGTGGACCATACCATAGGAAACAGTCGAAGTATTGATCACCACCGTTGAAATATTCCTAAGGCTCACAGTGATATTTATTTGTCATCCAATGCTGATAAGATCAGACATACATGATGAAGGAAAAACATAAGTATCAGCTTGATCTAAAAATTCCTTAGCCCAAGGGAACTTTTCAACAGTAGACTTTCAATTCACACTGTTTCCAGTGGTGTGGTCCACTTGAGATTTGGATATGCTTAATTTTTGAGCTAAAACCATAAAATTATCTTGTAAAATGTATGGACGGAGTAGATAATATGCATAAATTACGGTGGGCCCCACAGAGTTAATCAACTATTATATGTGGTGTGGCCCACCGAAGTCATGGATTGACTTGATTTTTAAACCCATGGTTCACCATGAAATGGTGCATCTGTATAATTGGATAGATGTTGGACAAACATCACAGTGGGACCCACACAGGTCGACCTCATGGGAACCTTGTCATTTCCTATATAGAGAGAGACGGCTACCCAGTTTTGTCCATTGGTCTATCCGATTATCAACCCTTTGGTCAGAAATGTACATCGAAAAGCTGCGCGCGAAGTAAATCCATACCTTCATTTCGAGGGAACCATCGTTGAAAAGATGGTCCAAGTCCTCTACCTTACTCGAATGCTAAGAGCCAGGAGTTGGAGGTATACTGATTACCATTATTATTATTATTATTATTATTATTATTATTATTATTATTGTTATGGGAAGATTAGAAACACCTAAACTCCGAGGCTTGTAGTCATTTAGAGCCGACTCGAAGCGCAAAACTAAGTTCGGAGTTATATTAATAGGCAAAGGCAAGACTCCTAATCTGTCATTCGTTATACCTTCGCTTCGAGGATCCGTGCTCGGATGACTGGTTCAACGTTTGGGGTGATCCGAGGTGATTGGCCCAGAGTGATTCGAGGCCGAGGTAGTCGGTTCGGGACTCAAATCGGAATCCGCTGATGAGGGAGATCTTGAGGTGTTCCATTGCCGCACGATCAATGACAGTTGCGCAACCACCTATGTCTACACGTCTGCCAAACTATTGCCCATGCCAACTCATCCGCAATACGTGGTTAGTGGTTAAGGACGGGCCGTGTATCACGGACACACCCATCCCAGGTGAAGGGTATAAATAGTCTCGATATGCAAGGAGACACATACGCAATATCTTGCACTTTCCATCTACCAATTAACTTAGACCCAAATTCCCTTGACTTGACTTAGGCATTGGAGGGTCCCCTGTTATCGCCAGGGTTTCCTTTGTTCACCGTTTCTGTGCAGGCTCAGGGCTCGGTAGGAGTTTGGAGCTCCGAGCGGAGAGTAATCTAGATTTTGGCAGCAACAATTATTATTATTATTTTCAGAAAAGGGAGCCATGCTCTTATAGTTTTGAATATATGAACAGGGACAGAAACAGAGATGCCCCTATAATTTTGAATATATGAACAGGGGATGTACAAAAACAGATATTTGGAGATTCAGATGGGCTTTGTAAAATTGACCTGCATTCATCATATATCCTTAAAATAAATAATAAATAAATAAATCCTGTGGCCCTCAAGCCAGCCACTCCTACTGACGAAAGAGCTATCTCGTGCTCCCTCACATACTTAGGATTGGAAGCATAGCCCACTCCTCATCCAGCGAACCAAGAAACCTAGAAAAAAAAATAAATCACCAAGCAGCCTCAAGGCCATTATGCCAACACAACAGTCCCTCCAATTGATCAATCCTCCAACCCAGGTCAATCATTTCCTAGTTAGACCAGAATCTTATCTAGCCCAGATAAACCATTTCCCAGCCGAACAACAAAATCATATCCAACAGCCCCTCCATAAGGACATCCAAGGGAGAAGAAAATCTGAATAGCACTTCTAATTGACTGTCAGCCACTAAACAACATACCACTCACAACTTGACTGAAGCAGCCATAAGAATGAGCCACCAAGACTACATGAAAACTGGTCATATCATCCCCGGTCAACCCCTTTGCACCTGACTTAAAATCCAACCATCTATCATTGAAATGAGTACCATCTGATTCTGAGCCTGATATGTTTTGTGATCAGTTGAGAGAGCCTTGATCTCTCCCAGGCATGTGCTTCCCGAATTTTTTTTTTTAAAAAAAACAACCATCCATCCATTTTAAGGCATGAGAGGGTGTCGCGCCCCCTCCCCTAGGAGGGGGAAATCGATCAGCAAATGTCGCCAGAGAAATCTCCCTGACTCAAAATGCTTATTTGTAGGTAATCTTCCGTTTAGCTATTCCACTGAAGATGTGCTGAAGATCTTCCAGAAATACGGGCGGATTGCAGAGGTTTAGCTTCCACTTTTTCGAGGTACATCCAAACCCAGGGGCTATGGATTTGTTCGATTCTGCTATGAAGATGATGCTAGAGTTGCAATGGGTGTCCTTCACGGGAAAAGGATCAATGGCAGGGAGGTCACTGTAAAGAATGCCCATCCGAAACCCATCCTGCGTTCCTCCAGCGGCATCGTACCTAATCCTCCAGTTACTCTACCCCGGCAAACAGAGCATGTCGAGCACAGGGGTGTATCCCACCTACCCCGTAGATGGGAACCGCAAGCTAAATCTAGCCCTTTGAATGATTAAGGAACCCTTAAAGTTACAGCTGACCCGACGCAGGTCTCCCGTGAGTTGAAAGATCTCGAACTAGCTCTGGTAGGCTCATCTATAGCTCCAAGGTGATTTCCATCCTTCAGATTATTGAGGCCCTCAGATCCTCCAAATTCATTGCCTTAGCGATTGATGTTGCCAGAATTTCAACCCATCAATTTCTAATCTCATTCAAATCCAGGAAGGATCTTTCAGATTTTGTTTCTGATTCATCTCTTTGGAAGAAAATGGGGCTGCAGGAGCTCCTCCCCTGGTCTCCTTCGCTTCAGGTAAAACAAGAAGAGTTTTGGATTCGATTTTTCAGAATTCCGGTGCATGCATGGGTTGAATCTATGATTTATGAACTGGGCAGTCTATTTGGAGTGGTGACAGGTATCGACACCCTATCCCGGTTTGGCATTTTCCAGATGTTTGCCCGGGTGAAAGTATCACACTTTAATGAAGCAGCGCTGCAATCTCCAATTCAGCTTCTTGCGGCGGGTGAGGTTTTTCATATCAAGGCCCAACTCGAATGTCAAAATGGAGCATCTCAACCTTTAGGCAGAATGCCTCAAAATCCTGCCAGGAACATGGCCCCTACTGTTGTTCCTGATTTTGATGAGGCCAACTCCAGTGCTGCAAACCAGCTGATTGTCTGTGCTGGGTCCGAAAAGGATGTTGAGGCTACCCAAAATCTATCAGAGGCAGCTGATCCAGACGAAAGTTTGTTTCACCCACAACCTGTTCAACAGAATGTCTCTACCCACCCCGCCTGCATTTCGTCGGATGGAAATTCTCCCCAAAGCCCTCTGCCTCAAGTTGAAGTCACTCCACAACATAGGCATTTGCAGTTGATGCTGATCCCCTTGCTGATCCTTCCTCTTCATCGGCTCTCTTTCAGGAGGCGATCCTGCAACTTCATCCTGAGTCCCACCTCTGCCGATCCAAGGTTGCTGCTACTAGACCCAAGAATGGTCTATCTGGAGAATCGTCCCCAGCTCTTCCCTCGGCAGCTTCTCAAGCCCCTGAAAATTCCACTCAGGTACAATTCTCTCCCTCTCTCTGCTCTATTGAGGCATTGCTGCCAGGTCATCAGGGAGCCGAAATTGTCTCGACTTCCCCTCCCGTGCCGACTTCCCCTGTGGATCCGCTGAGGACTAGCCTTGGTTTCCCTATTCTTCCGGGGAGTGCTCAGTCCCCCTGGAATTGGGGAACCTTGTGTAACCCTGTCTCATCCCCGGACTTCACCCCCAAACCTCAGATAGAAGCAGAAGTTGATCCCCTGACTCTGAAGGGGCTTATTGATGGCTGCACTTCAGTCTACAGACAACTGGATCTCTCTGTAGACCTCTCCCCTTACAAGATTGCTCGCTCGGATGGTAGGCTATGCTCCGACCCTCGATCCGGCTTGGAGGAAGGAAAGAGAAGATTGCTTCAATTCAAAAGAAGGGCTGAGTACACAGGAAATGTCTCTGATGGATAGCATTATTTCCTAGAATGCTCGTGGGTTGGCCAATGTGGCCACTATCCGTACTTTGAAAAGGCTTATACGCTTGCATAACCCTTCCATAATTGCGATCCTTGAACCCATGGCTAGAGACAGTCGGAGAGTGGGGATAGGGCTTAAACGGGGTTTCCACTCATCCATCTCCAATATCCCTGAAGGTGGAAAAATCTGGATTTTCCATCGTCAGGATCTTACCATTTCAGTCATAGGAAAATCTGACCAGTTGATCACTTTACATGTGCCTTTGCAGAATAATTTATCTTCTTGCAGATTATCCTTTGTATATGCTAAATGTTCTAGGATCAGTCGTAGATCGCTTTGGAGCTCCCTGGATTCTATTGCTACAGGATATCCCGGACCTTGGGCAGTTGCTGGCGACTTTAACGCTGTCATAGACTCTTCTGAGCGAATCGATTATAGGGACCAAGATCTGGGAAGTATGAGAGACTTCAGAGAAGCAATTGACAAGGCTGGCCTTTGTGATGTAGGCTTCTCAGGCTCCAGATTCACCTAGAGTAATAACCACGCTGGTCTCTCCCGCACTTGGGCCAGGCTAGACCGATCTCTCTGCAATATTGGTAGTTGGTTGCAAACTTTTCCGAATTTCTTCATCAAGCACCTCCCTAGACTCAATTCTGATCATGCTCCTCTATTAATGTCTTTCCCCTCAGCTTCCATCTTCAGCCCGAAACCTTTTAGATTTCAACAGATGTGGATGCTGGACGCCTCTTTCTCCCAACTGATTGAGAAAGCCTGGGCAATTGATCATTCCCCTTAGCCCATGATTAATTTGCTGCTGAAGCTGAAAGCAGTCAAACGAGATCTCCGCATTTGGAATCGAGAAGTCTACGGTAATATCTTCAAAAACATTCAACTTGCAGCCCAATCTTTGGTGTCTTTGGAATCTAAAGCGAAGTCGAACCCCTTCGTTCAGGCAGCTGAGATTGCAGAAGCCCATCATTATTTGGCTAAGGCGGAACTTGCAGAAGAAATTTTCTGGAAGTAGAAGTCCAGGAACTCTGGTTGGAGGAGGGAGATAAAAACACTAAGTTCTTCCATCTTCTGGCTACTGAATGGGTCAGAAGGCTTGGGGTTCAGGAAATCCATATTGAAAATGGTGAGCTTCTTTCGGACCAACCGGCGATTCAAGGCGCTACTATATCCTTTAATCCTTTATGTAGTCCCTGTTGTCCTCTGAGGCTGCAGCCTCTCCCACAACTGATTTTCATGATCTACTAGAATGTATCCCCCACATAATCACGGATGTAGACAATATTGAACTCATGAGGAAGCCTTCTCTTGAGGAAGTAAAATCGGCTGTCAACAAGCTCCCTAAAGACAGTGCGCCTGGCCCAGACGGTCTTTCTGGTGCTTTCTTCTCGGGATGCTGGACCATAATAGGAAAAGATATCCTTGCTGCTGTGGAAGCCTTCTTTCAAGGAGAAGATCTCCCCAGGGCCTTCTCTGCCACACTGATCTACCTAGTGCCAAAAAAGTTGGGAGCCAAATCCTTCTCAAACTATAGGCCGATTAATTTATGTAACATCGTATACAAGATTTTTGCCTCTATCATCTCGGATCGGCTGAGTCCTATCCTCCCGAAGGTGATTTACCCAGAGCAAGGGGCCTTTGTGTGGGGTCGTTCAATTGCAGAAAATATTGCGCTAGCCCAAGAGCTTTTCAGACATGTGGACCGAAAACTCAATATGGAGAAAGCGTACGACAGGGTGGAATGGAATTTTCTGCGTCAGGTCTTACTGAAATTCGGATTTTCTGCTTCCTGGGTCAAGTTAGTTCAATCTTGTTAGGGAAACAATTGGTTCTCGGTTCTTATCAATGGAGTTAGTTGCGGTTTCTTCCAATCCTCACGTGGCCTGAGACAAGGGGATCCCCTATCGCCGAGTCTTTTCATCCTTACTTTTGAAGTCTTGAGTCAAGGCCTGTTCAAGCTTAGCTCAAGCGGTTTATGCATCCCTTACAAGGTGAAACAGGGCTGCATTCTTATTTTCCATCTACTGTATGTGGACGATACTGTTTTATTCCTTAATGTCTCCAAGTGTTCCCTTCTAACTGTCAAGAAATTCCTCTCTGATTACCAATCCTTGTCGAGGCAAAGGATCAGTCTTCACAATCCTTTTTTTGTTCCTCAAAATTATCAAATGGTAGAATCAGAGGCATTCAGCAAACTATTGGCGTTAACAAATCTGCCACTAATCTTGTCTACCTGGGAGTCCCTATTTTCAAGGGCCGAGCTAAGCAATCACTCTTCGCCCCTCTCCTGGATAAGATGGAAGCAAAGATTCAAGGTTGGACTGCAAGAATTCTCTCCCAAGCGGTAGACTAGTGCTGAAATCTTTAGTTCTGAGTAGTATCCCTACCCACTCCTTAACGGCTATCATTATGCCAAAGCGTTTCTTGAAGGATGTAGAGAGGATGTTTGCGAATTTTCTTTGGGGCTGGTGGGATGGCAGGCCGAATCTTCATTGGTGAAAGTGGTCCTCCATTGCAAAACCAAAAGCGGAGGGTGGTCTCGGAGTCAGACAGTTGAAAGATGTGATGATGGGTCTTCATTTAAAGATGGCCTGGTCGATCAAGCAGATGGACAACATCAATTTATGGGGGCCGTTCATCTGATCCAAATACCCGAACTCCTTTCATCCCAGGTCGGGCAGTCAGCGTGCGCTGTCGTCTCCAATCTGGAACAGGATGACGAACCTTTTCCCTGTTGTTGATAAATTCGCCCTATAGATCCTAGGGCGGGGGGACTGCAATATGTGGAGTGCCAACTAGACTGGACTGGGCCCGCTTAATTCTCTCCCGTCTCTTCACATCTCTGCTTCCTGGAGACAAATGAGAGTGGCTGATTTCTTGGATGGTGATGGTATCAGGCTGGAAGCTTCCGACCTTCTCCCTAGCTGGCTCAAGTCCCACATTGTCAGCGGCGGTTTCTGCATCTCTGACGCAAACGATTCTCTTATCTGGCCTCTAGAGTTGTCGGGGCAGTTCTCAGCTTGGGAAATTTCTAGGGCTCGTGGCCGAGTTCTCCCTGGACTAATAAGATTTGAAATCTAAAAATCTCCCTGAAAATCTTTATTTTTCTTTGGAGACTGCTTCACGACGCCCTTCCTATTGATGTTTTGGAGCGGAAAGGAATCCATCTTGCGTCTGCTTGCAGCTACTGCAACATTGATTCTTCTGTTGGTCCCCAGTCAGAATCACTGTCGTATCTATTCCTGCGGAGCCCTCTTGTTGCCTCGGTCTGGCATTAGATTGCTGCTTACTTAGGGATCCAACTCTTCAATCATCTCTATATCTCCAACAGGCTTCATTGGTGGTGGCATGCAGAGACCCTCCCCCCTGGGAGTAGGAATCGGATCATCCGTATGGCTCCGGTTTTCATTTTGTGGGAGATTTGGAAGGCAAGGAACACAGCCAGATTCAACAACAGTCCATGCTCAGCCGTTGCTATTGTCTAGAAGGTTCGGTGGTGGCTGCATTTCATTTTCCCCCAGCTGGATAATTTCTTCCTGTTCCGGCGCCTATCTTCTCCTCCTACTTCCCACGCTGGCCCCTCTGCCGATTTTCCTGCCCGCCTCCCCTTTATTATTAAATGGATCAAACCAAGGGTTGGATTCTTCAAGCCGAATGTAGACGGTTCAACTCTAGCAAATCCTGGTCCTACAAGAGGTGGTGGGATCTACCGGGACCATCATGGCGACCCAATTTTCGGCTTCACAAGTGCTTATGGTACTGCCTCCAACAACACGGCTGAACTGCGTGCAATGCATGATAGAATTAAATTCTGTTTGGCTAGCGGGATCACAAACGTCACCATTGAATCCGATTATACTTTGGTGGTGTCCAGCCTATCTAAGGCTTCCTCCACTTCCTGGAAATGTTCTTATTGGCTGACAAAGATATATAAAACGTCTCTCCTCACAGGGAAACTTTCAGATTCTCCATGTTTTTAGGGAAGCAAATAGCCCGACTAACAGTTTGGCTAAGATGGGCAGCTCGGATCAGACTAACTCTTTCTTCCAAGGTCTCACTTCCCTCCCTCGTCTAATCAAGGGTCAGGTTACGTTGGATAAAACTGGTCTTCCTTACTTTAGAAAGGATTCGCACACATTACATGTATAGCACATAATAGGCAGAACTTCTGCTCGAAATAGGCGTGTAATTTTCCATCAGTAATGAAAACAGAGAGACATGCCTCTCTCTTCTTTTGGAAAAAAAAAGGTTGAGAGAGCCTTTCATCAGTTCCTGGTTGAACATTTGAGGTCGATGACAACCTAGTTCACTGAGGTGATAAATCCGTCGCTGCTCTCATTCCTATTACTCACCGCATTCTGTAAAGTAGCCTGGTTAAGTTCGCCACTGAGGGAAGCTAGCTGTGGAATGTTGACTGTGATTGTGTTTTCTGCTTAGGAGATTGCAGTTCTGCGTAGACAGGGATTGAATCATGTAGGCTCTCTCCAGTCTTCTTGGACCGATTGATACTCTCCATTAGATGGATATATTAATAAGAGGCGCAGGGTGGGATAAGGCCTTCCCGTGGCTTGATCCCAGAAATCTCTGATAGACGCATTACGAGTTGGTATGGAGTATGACTTGAGCTTGTGCTGGCTAGAAGGCCACCTCCTGTGCAGTTGTTGGTCCAGAACCTTAAGGTTATCCTCTCTTACTGAGCACCTCCACTGCAAAAATGAAAATAGTGTTGGGGTTCTTGCACAAAACCTTAAGATCTAGCCTCTCGAAACAAACCAGAATTATGGATAATAAAGCAATGAAATAAATCAAAGCATAAATCACACACCACACAAGAGATTTTTACGTGGAAAACCCTCAAAAAAACCACGGGACCTCGTCCAGATCAACAATCCACTTGAAGTAGAATGTTACAACCTTCTTCACTCACGCAGGAGTGGATAAACAATGAGAGAATAAAAGAAAACTAGAGAGATCTCACCGATTATGAGGACGCAGGAGTGCTGAGATATAGATTGCACCGTAGATCACCTCCACGAGCATAACCTCCCTTCTACAAGCTTCCTCTCTCTTTCTCTCTCTCTCTCTCTCTCTCTCTCTCTCACCTTTGATATCCCTAAACCCTTTAGGAAACCCTCTCGTGCTTTTTCTTCACCTCATCTTACCCTAGAAAAGCCCTAGGGACCCCTCTTTATAATTTTAGGAAACTCCTTTCCGCATTCCAGTTGCGAAAGGACTTGCGAAACGAAATCCACACAAAATCACAAAACAAATCTGCGTAACCTCGATTGGTCGTACCGAGTCCACGACCGGTTGAGCGCCACCCACGACCGATCGAGGACCTCCCACAACCGGTCGAGCACCACCGGAAAAAATAGTCCATAGTCGCTGGATTTTGAGTCGAGACACGACTCAACTCCACGACTGGTCGTACACCAGCCCTCGACCGGTCGTGTAAGGCTCACGACCGGTCGAGCATGGGGAAAAAACCCCATCAAATCTCTCCCTTTTTCACCCAGGAGGGAGTCACCTTCTTCAAGCCAGTCTGGTTTCTACAAACCTCAAACTTGCCCTTGAGTAAAGCCTTGGTCATCATGTCTGACCCATTATCGTCTGTGTGGACCTTCTCAAGTTGTAACACTTTCTGTTCCAAAGTGTCCCTGATCTAGTGATACCGAATCTCTATGTGCTATGACTTGGAATGCTGACTTGGATTCTTGTTCAAGTGTATAACACTCTGACTATCGCAATAGACCAAGTGCTCCTCCTGCTTTAGGCTAAGTTCCTGTAAGAACCTCTTTATCCAACGCATCTCTTTACATGCCTCTGTGACTGCAATGTACTCGATCTCTGTCATCGACAATGCTACGACCTTCTGTAACTTGCTCTGCCAAGAAACCGCTCCCCCTACAAATGTGAACATGAACCCTGATGTAGACTTCTTGGAGTCTATGTCACATGCCATATCTGCATCTGTGTAGCCCTTTAACATAGGCTTTCCATCACCATAGCATAGGCTCAACCTGTATGAGCCTCTTAGATACCGCAGTATCTACTTAACCGCTGCCCAATGTTCTTTGCCAAGATTGACAAGATACCGACTGACGACACCAACCGCATATGATATGTCTGGGCGTGTACACACCATAACATATATCAAACTTCCTACAGCTGATGTGTAGGGCATCTTCTGCATCTCTTTCACCTTTGCCTTCATCGTAAGACACTGTCTGTCGCTCAGTCTGAAGTAACCATCCAGTGGAGTACTGACTGGGTTCCCTACATTCATATTGAACCGCTCTAGGACTTTCTCAATATACCGCTCTTGTGACAACCAAAGCTTCCTACTGCTTTTATCACGGTTATCTCCATTCCTATGATTTGTTTAATTAGCTGGGCCCAAGTTTTTCATCGCAAATGACTTGCCCAACTCCTATTTTAGCCTGTCAATCTTCTTGACGTCTTTTTCCATGATGAGCATGTCATCAACGTGTAACAGAAGAACTAAGAAATCACCATCTGAGAACTTGCGTGTGAACACACAGTGGTCTGACTCTGTTCTGTCATACCCATGCTTTAACATAAACGAGTTGAACTTCTTGTACGATTGTCGTGGAGCTTGTTTCAGCCCATATAAGTTCTTCCTCAGCCTACACACCATATGGTCTTTGCCCTTGACTTCGAACCCCTCTGATTGGTGCATGTAGATCTCTTCTTCCAGGTCACCATATAGAAAGGCAATTTTAACATCTAACTGCTCTATCTCCAGATCCATGCTAGCCGCCAACCCAAGCAACACTTTTATAGATGTCATCTTCACCACTGGTGAGAATATCTCTTCGAAGTTTATACCTTTCCTCTGATCAAAACCTTTTACCACAAGTTTGGCCTTGAACCTCGTCTGTGAATTCTTCTACTCAACCTTCGTTCTGAACACCCACTTGTTGCTTAAAGCTTTCTTGTCCTTAGGTAATTTCATCATATCATAGGTATGGTTCTTATGCAAGGATTCCATCTCCTCTTGCATAGCTTTCAACCACTCCTCCTTATGCTCTTCGACTAGGGCCTCAGAATAATCTTCTGGCTCTCCCCCATCAGTTAGCATAATGTACTCATGTGACGAGTACCTCTTGGATGGTTGTTTGTCCCTAGATGACCTCCTCACCTATGGCTCAACAGGTGGATCAAGTGGGAGCTGCTCTCCTAGTTCATTTTCTAAAAGAATTTCATCGTCCTCTGCACCTTGCTGTACTCCCCCGTCATCAGGCATCACGAGAGGAATACTAGGATCCATGTCCTCTAGCTCACTTGAATTAGGCTGATTCTTCTCTAGCTTATCAATGTCTTCTATACACTGATCTTGAAAGAAAACCACATCTCTGCTCCTGACGAGCTTCTTTTGAAAGAAAATCACATCTCTGCTCCTGACGAGCTTCTTCTCGGTCGGATCCCACAATCTGTAACTGAACTTTTCATTACCGTACCCTAAGAATACACAATGCCTAATCTTCATATTGTAACACCCCGTACTTTCTAGTACTCGAGTGTTACCATTTAGATTAGCTTAATATAAATAAAGAAAAATAAAATAAAATAATATATATATATATATATATATATATATATATATATATATATTATGAAATGTTATTTATACATTTTATAAATATTCAAAGTCTCATATTAAAATGATATGTAACTAAAATCTATATATATGCGCATACTTACAACATCATTAATATAAATTGCAAGCTATAGGATTTGTACTACATAAAGATAAAATATATTGGAAAAACTTATAATGAATAACACAAACAATTTGATGACTTGCATAAAATTAAAAACTAACACACACACACACATATATAACTTTGCTTACTGATATTCATATAATTTATATATATTAACAATTGGTGATGATATAAATTATATATGAAAAAAAAATATGTATAAAGGAAATAAATAATAGTAATGATAATAACAATATATGATAAAATTATTTTAATAATAACATTTAGTGTTCTAAATGCATAGAACAGGGGTCCCAACTGTCTGTATAAATTCCTGGATCCTTTTCAACCGTTGTCATCCAACTTCAAAATCACCCGACCTTTAGATCGACGGAAAACCCCCATTAGGACTACAAATCACGTGGTGGGCCCCACCTAAGCTTTGGATCTGCCTGATCTTTGGTCAAAGGCTAAGATTGGTCCCACCAAGTGGAATGGGCGGAGTGGATTCCATCCAATCACGACCGTGGGCCCTGCCCTGATGGTGCATGTGCACAATTGGCGAGCACTCGCTGTGCACCGGGCAACCCAGGTCCGTCAGACCCATCTGACCCGTGTTTCATTGAAAAAGGGAAGCTTTCCCTCTCTTTCTGTTTGAAATCAACGGACGGACGTACGTTTGTGGTTGCAATCAACGACCCACCTACACGGACCCTATGAGCAATCCAAACCGTCCATCGTGTTGGGCGGATCGTTCCAGACAAAACCATGGCTTCTATACACATTCATGCAACCACACGTGCACACAATCCTGGGTGCAAACAGGTCCCACAAGCACACCATATTTCCAAAAACGGAAATTTTCTCTCCTTGCCACGCTGGCGATCCGTGCGAGCTCCCTTCCCCTCAATCCTAGCCGTCCATCCAAAGCAATCTCAGCCACCTAAGCCACTGTTTAGGGCTTCCTCCCATAGCTACGAGAAAACCGACCGGTTTTACAAATACCAGCTGTATTACAAGGAGGTTTTAGCAGATCTAATCCTGACCATTTGGATCCAATCCAACGGTCTAGGAAAGCCAGGTTTACCCATAAAAAGGGAGAGAAAATGACTCTCCACCGACATCTCTCAAAAATCCTAGAAACCGGCCGTTTCTTCCTCCATTCAAACCCACCACCCGGACCACTAAGAAGCTTCGAAAAACCACCTCCCTAAGCTCCCATGGACCTGTCCCGACCTTCTGACAGCAACCTCTTGAAGAAATGAAGCTCCATCCTGAATCTGCCATTGGAGCCTAGTCGTCTTCCTCGTCAAAGAATGGTCAAGTGAACCGCGGGTCCTAGCTCTGTTTCGTCCACCATGAAAGCCGTCCGAGTCTAGGGAGGTTGCTGCCTTCAGAAAGAAAAGAGAGAAGAAAGAAAAGAGAAAGAGAAGAGATGGAGAGAAGAGAAGGAAAACGGCGGCAGTGGTGGTGGGTGTCGCTGCCGCACTCCCACTCGAGCTCTGGCTGAGTCGAACTGACTCTGTTGGTTCGCGTCTACTCCAGGCCTTGCAGGAGCTCCAAAGAAAACAGAAATGGAGGGAGGAAGAAAGAGAGAAGAAGGGGGAAGGGAGAGTGGTGCAACTGTTGTTGCTGCTGCTGCACCAGTCCGACTCGGTCGAGCCATGGACCGAGTTGGGTTTGTTTGGCTGGGTTGTAGGCTGTTTCTAGGACGAGTCCAGGCGCTCCCAGACCTGCAACGGATGAGTAGCAGAAAGTAGAGGAGAATGAGAGAAAAGACTGAGAGAGAGGGCGTTATCGACTGAGTTCGGGCCGAGTCTAGCCCGAGCCGAGTTGATGGGCCATTCTGGAATCGGGTCAGCTCAGTTTGGAGGCTGTTACTGGTCATTCTCCAGTAAGGGAGGATAGACAGAAAGAAAAATGGGAAAAGAGAGAAGAGAGAAACAAAAGAGAGAGAGAGTGAGGTTGAGGCAGGGTTGCTGCCGAGTCAACTCGGCTGGAATTGAGTTTGACTCGGCCAAGATGGGTTTGGACCGGGTCCAAGTCTTGCTGGACATTTCAGTAGGTGAAGAAAGAGAGGGAGTGAAAGGAAGAAAGAAAAGAAAGAAAAGATAGAGGGAAGGAGAGAGAGAGAGAGTGAGCAAGGTGGTGGTGTGTAAGCCGAGTCAACTCGACTCGAACCGAGTCGACCTAGGTGAGCCACATTTCCCTTCCATATAAAGATTATTTTGATTATAATATATCATTACAATCTTCATTAGATTTGTTAATACCAAACATGATTCATCATTAATAAACTACATATACTAATGTTAGTTACAATGGTTAAATTTATGTGCTTCATTTGCCACTCCTAAACAATGTTATGATAGTTATTGATCATGAATAGCCATCACCACACCCTCTACGTTAATATTAGAAACTACTATCAAATGATATTAGTATGACGCCCATCACTTAAAATATATTACCATTAATAAATTATCCATACCGACATTGACTAATACATATGGAAGTTATCATTATTAAGATATTAGCATTTCATTTTGCCGTTCTTAAAATATTAACATTTACATTAGCACATACTATTTATTTACATCAAAATGATTATTAGTATTACGCTAGCTAATATTAATGATATTATTAATATTAATAATTGCCTTGAAACTATTAGCATTAATATTCATCGTAGGTTACGCTGGGTAATTCTAGTATGATAGTAGCCATCGTTAATATTCCTAAAACTAATAACTAATTTATTTGATTATTTTTATTCATTCATTATTCCCTCTAATAATATTGTTAATGACCACACAAGATAGAATTCAAATTTCATAATCAAACATAGAATCTAAACCTAGAATTAAACCCTAAAATGAAACCGTAAACTCTACATTAAAATCCTAATTATCTAGCCTAGAACTAAACTCTAGAATAAAATCCTAAAATCCGAGTACGGGGCTAGACTTCAGGATAAAACCCTAATTCCACATTAAAACCCTAAAAGATGACCTTAGGCGATGATCTTAAACCCTAGGTGGTATGTAGAACTTGGATCTAATGGTACAAGTTCATGAATTGTGTTAGGATATATTTCTAAGGGCGCAAGCACTTAGCGACACTAGAAGGCAATTCAAAGTATAAGGTGATGATTCTTCCCCTTGAGCTTTCCATCTTCTCATTAGCTTAAGTTATAGTTTTTATTTAAATTCATAATTAATATCTCTCTCTTGTAATCACATGTGTTAGCTGGTGGAAATTGAATTGCTATATTGCCTGCTAAATGTTCATCCTGCATATTTGTACATGCTTGTGTATTGCTTAGGGACTTTAAACTGGTACATTAGTGGGAAACCCCACCTATAAATGTACACCCATACTTGGGATGTAACCCGACTGGTTGTGATTAAAATGGACCTTCGACTTAGTGGTTATTGAGCGGTGGTCTAAATGAATCATTGATGAGGGCCTACCATCCAGGGTTGTTGTGCTCAGTGGTTTTTAAGGATGGTTTTCATCTATGGTTTTGATATTCGCCCTATGTGGCATATTTTGATATTCGCCCTACGTGGTTTTATTTGATATTTTCCTTATATGGGTTTGACGTTTTATACTGTGCAACCATGCGATGGTAAGCCCTATATACTGTAATATGATTGACCACTAGTCGACGGGTTTCCATTAAACATCCTAAGATGGTAGCCTCATGAGCCGGGGATGGTGGGAATGGGACACTATGCCCGAGCTGTCGGCCTACGCTGGGCCATGTGCTCCCCGTAGTGACCTTTGAGCTTATCTAAATTGGCTGGTTGTAAATGGACTAATAATGACTTGGTTAATCATGCATACATGGCACGTATTGTTCCGACTGGATGATATTTCCCAGGTTCGATGACTGCATGGGTGATGACCCACTGTCCGCACGGATGAGCATCCCCGGGGCGATGATTGCATTCATGCATTCATGCATTTAAAAAGACTGCATTTACTCTGTTTTAGTTGTCTGGAAGTTTTATAACTATGCTTACCTAATGCGGCGGTGTGTAATCTTGAGGGGAATTCACACTGAGTTGGCCACTCATCCATCAAATATATAACCGTACAGGTAGTACAGGTGACTTGAGAGATTTTCAAGTTCAGATTGATGACGAGCAGAGTACCACTGTTAAAGATGCATTATGGAATTGTGAAGAGTTGCTACATGTTTTACAGCCCCAGATTTATTATAACTTGCTTTGTTTACATGTAACACTATTTCACTGTAATTGTAAGTATCGAGACGTTGGTTTGTATAAGTCATTATGGGCGGCTTCTTGTATATTGAATGATAATGAAATTTTCCTTTATGTCGATTTGTCCACACTACGCTCATTTGCTTACTCTGATAAAAGAAGAAGAAAAAAATATTATGTCTGACCATCCTTTAAGGTTAACACTCGGGTTTTTGGGAAACGGGTTGTGTACTCGGGTCCTGAAAAGTCGGGTTGTTACACATATTGAGCTTGGACATCTCGTCATTTGGTACGTGAATGGATGCCCTGCATCCAAACACCTTGGGATGACTTTATGATGGATCTTGTTCAGTCCACACCTTCTCAAGTACTTCATTCAATGGGGCTGATGGAGACCTGTTTATCAAATACACTGCTGTGTACATTGCTTCTCCTCAGAACGTCTTGGTCAACTTCACATGGGATAACATGCATCTGATTCTCTCAACAATGGTGCGATTCATTTGCTCAGCTACACCATTATGCTGGGGGGTCTTGGGAACCGTCTGTTCATACCGTATACCCAGGAACTTGCAGTACTTATGAAAGTCGCCAATGTATTCACCACCATTGTCAGTGCGGATGCACTTCAATGATCCACCTGTCTCTCTCTCTCTCTCTCGACCATAGCATGAAACAATTTAAACGCACCACAAACCTCATCCTTGGATTTCAAAGCATAAACCCAAACCCTCCTAGATGCATCATCTATAAAAGTAACAAAATACAATGCCCCACCTAAGGTTTTTGTTCTCATAGGACCACAAACATCGGCATAAACCAAATCTAATGCATGCACTTTATTAACATGAGAAGCAGATTTAATAAATGAAACTCTATGCTGTTTCCCTGATAAACAATCAAGACGGGTTTTGAGAGGTGTACCTGTCACGTCTGGAAGGAGCCGCTTCCTCGCTAGTAGCTGAAGCCCTTTTTCACTCATGTGGCCTAGACGCTTGTGCCACATGTCAATAGCTGAATCTTCCAATACGTTCAACTCACCCTTGCACACACTGACACTTGCCTTGTAAAGGGTGCAACACTTCTTTCCTCTGGCTACAATTAACGAACCCTTGATGAGCTTCTAGCGCCCACCAGCAAACCGGCTTTCATAGCCATCATCATCCAACCTTCCCGTCGACATCAAGTTGAGGCGAATGTCTGGGATATGCCTCATATCCCTGAGAATCAATGTGCAACCTACATCGCTCTTCACACAAATATCATCGACCCCTACGATCTTCGATACGTCAGAATTTTCCATCTTCACGGTCCCATAGTCACCTGACTTATAGCTTGTGAAGAAGTCCCTACGTGGAGTCGCATGAAAAGAAGCTCCCGAGTTTATCACCTAGTCGGTGTCCTGACTCATAGCTGTGAGACATAAATCGTGATCTGCTGAAAGAATAACTGTAACATCGCCATCTGAGGTGACCGCAGTGGAATCTGATTCATCTTCCTTCTCCTTTCCTTTTCATTTTCTGTCGTTCTTCTTACCACGACATTCATGCTTGTAGTGGCCCTTCTTGCCACAATTCCAACAATCAACATCTTTTCTGTTACTTGACTTGCCTCTTGATTTATCTCGGGCCTTTCCGCCCTTCATGTTCTTTCCTCTCCCCCGTTCTTGTGTCATAAGGGCCTCTTGTTGAGTAGACCCCTGATATTTCTTCCTTGTCTCTTTATTGAAGAGACAGCTAATTACCTGATCCATGGATATCTTTCCATCTGGCGCGAAGTTATTTAGAGACACCACCAATGTCTCCCAACTGTCGGGCAATGAACTAAGTAAAAGTAAAGCCTGCAATTCATCATCTAAGACCATCTTCATAGAGGAGAGTTGGTTCATCATATTGTTGACCTCATTCATGTGCTCAGCTATAGAACCACCATCCTTGAACTTGAGATTCACAAGTCGCCTTATCAGAAAAATTACCGGTTGTCTTTCTCTCATACATCTCCTCTAATTTCAGCCATAGGTTAGCAGCTGAGGTCTCTGTAGACACATGGTGGAACACAGAATCATCCAACCATTGTCTAATAAACCCCACCACCTTTCGGTCCATCTTCTTCCAATCATCATCAGACATATCCTTGAATTTTGCTGATATGCCTAAAATTGGAGAATATAGGTCCTTGTAATAAAGCAAGTCCTCCATCTTAGCCTTCCATATGCTCCAGTTAGAACCATTAAGGCTGATTATCCTTGTTGAGCCACCTTCCATAATTCAAAACCGATCCTACCCGTTCAATGAACTTAGCTTTGATACCACTTTGTTGGGGGCCTTGCACAAAACCTTAGGATCTAGCCTCTCGAAACAAACCAGAATTATGGATAATAAAGCAATGAAATAAATCAAAGCATAAACCACACACCACACAAGTGATTTTTATGTGGAAAACTCTCAAAGAGGTAAAAACCAAAGGACCTCGTCCAGATCAACAATCCACTATGAAGTAGAACGTTACAACCTTCTTCACTCACGCAGGAGTGGATAAACAATGAAAGAATAAAAGAAAACCAGAGAGATCTTACCGATTACGAGGATGTAGGAGCGCTGAGATATAAATTGCACCGTATATCACCTCTACGAGCATAACCTCCCTTCTATGAGCTTTCTCTCTCTCTCTCTCTCTCTCTCTCTCTCTCTCTCTCTCTCTCTCACCTTTAATATCCCTAAACCCTTTAGGAAACCCTCTTGTGCTTTTTCTTTACCTAATCTTACTCTAGAAAATCCCTAGGGACCCCTTTTTATAGTTTTAGAAAACTTCTTTCCGCATCTCAGTTGCGAAAGGACTTGCGAAACAAAATCCACACAAAATCGTAGAACGAATCTGCGTAACCTCGACTGATCATACCAAGTCCACAACCGGTCGAGCACCACCCATGACCGATCGAGGACCTCCCACGACCGGTGGAGCACCCCCGAAAAAAATAATCCACAGTCGCTGGACTTTGAGTCGAGACACGACTCGACTCCACGACTGGTCGTGCACTAGCCCTCGACCGGTCGTGCATTAGCCCTTGACTGGTCGTGTAAGGCTCACGACCGGTCGAGCACAGGGAAAAAACCCCATCAAATAGCAGGGTTTAAGGGGAAACCTTCCCACAAGCCGCGAGATGATTAGAAGAATTCCAAAGGACGACTGTTAATAAGAATGGAAAACCAACTATATATCCGAAATTGAATTTCTGTAGCACCTTTACGATGATAAAATTTCATTCTTAAGCCATCATATGCTTTCTCCATATCAGCTTAAGGATCAGAATCCACTTCTTGGATTGGTTTTGCCAGCTCATTTTTTAGAGTGTTGGCCCAATAATTAACCAGATCTAAGTATCAAGTGGGCCACACCACTTGGAACAGTGGTGATTGAATGATCACCATTGAAAACATCAAGGGCCCACAGTAATGTTTATTTGTCATCTAAACTGTTGATAAAGTCACATAGACTAGGATGAATGAAAACACAAGTATGTTCCAAAACTTTTGTGCCCCCCAAGAACTTAATGGTGGGTGTTCATTCACGTTGTTTCTAATTGTGTGATCCACCTGAAATTTGGATCTGCTTCAGTTTTGGACTCATGCCCTCAGATTAGCAGGTAAAATGGATGAAAGGCATGGATAAATAACCCATACATCAAGGTGGGTCTACAATCATGGCCTGACTGACAGTACGCAATTCTTGCGATAGTTTTTTGAAAAACTTTCTGAAAAATGGTATGAGATATTAATTTTATATTAATTAGTTTTTTTTTTTTTTTTTTTTTTTTTAAATTCTCATATATATATATATATATATATATATATATATATAATCACAGAGAGGGGGTGGGATGGGGCTCATGGTGGATTTCACCGTAATGTGCATGTAAAATCCACTGTGATCATTTAGTGCATGATGGAAATTTAACCATATATAAGGCTAAAAAATAAAGCAGACATGTGATTTAGGTGGGCCATACAAGGATAAATAGTGAGAGATAGGATGCCTACTCTTTATTTTTATGAGGCTCACTGTGATATTTGTGTGAAATCTACTCCAACCATTAGTTGCCTCATAAAATGTTATGTATGGGTATGAAAAATTAGGCCTATATGCGATTTATGTGGGCCATACTAAATGAAACAATTTGAATAGTGAACGTCCCATCAATGTTTCAACTCGGGTGAACAACCTGAATTATGGATTTGGCTGATTTTTTAGTCCTACAGCTGAATTATCACCATACATCTTATGTCTGGAGTAGATTTCGCATACACATAATGACGGACCCCACCCTCAGCCCTGCCGATCTTGGTTTGACTACCACGTAGATTGTGTGGCCGGTCCTGAGGAGCATTGTGACAACGCTTTTTTTTTTTTTTTTTCTGAGGAGCATTGTGACAACGCTTGCATGGTGTGGATTCTATGTGGAGCACACCATGATGAATGTGTTTTATCCACCCGGTCCATCCGTTTTTCCATGTCATTTCTAGGCAAGAGACCAAAATCGAGGCATATCCAAATCTCAACTGGACCACACCACAGAAAACAGTAGGAAATGTGGCATCTACCGTTGAAACATTTCTAAGGCCTACAGTGATGTTTATATGTCATCGAACATGCCAGGCATGAAATGGAAACAGAAATAGCAGCTTGATCCATAACTTCTGTGGCGCCTATGATGTTTTCAATGGTAGGATTTTGATTCCTACTAATTTGGTATGGTGTGGTCCACTTGAGATCTGGATATACCTAAATGTTGGTCTCGTGCATTAAAATAAGCTGAAAAAAATGCATAGGACAAAGACAAACTGCGTGCGTCACGGTGGGCTCCTTGGTGTATTCACAGCTAAGTAAAGGGTAGTTTGCGCCTAAGGACAGAATTGAGAATTAAATTTATGAGTCATCCAGTAGGGTGGGCCCACTATCATGAATTTGTAAAATCCACTCCATCCATCAGATAAGTGACCCAATTTTAGGTCTCAAGTGGAGAAACCAACTCCATCCAACGGGTGTACTCGCATGGGTGTTTGTGCACCGGGTACTCAAAGGACTTTATTTGTACAAAAATGTATTCATATTTGCGCCTTTTCGTTTTGTAACAGAAATATGTGGTTAGTCGATTGGTCACACTTATTGGGTTTAAATCCAACAGACCAAACTCTTTTGAAATGTTGCTTAATGTACCATTTCGGAGTTTATATAAAGACTTCCATTCTGTTTTAAAAAATCAAGATTTTTTATTTTATTTTATTTTATTTTATTTTATTTTATTTTTTTTTTTTCCCTCTTTTGACAATTCTTTATTCCTTTTCTAGTTTACGAGTTTTGGTTGTTAAGTTTATTGCCGAGTTAATTCAACACTTATGGATTAAACTGTAAGTGGTTCGAGCCTGCGTATAGTGAATACACCGTTGAGATCGGGTTATAGTCGTTATATCATGGATGTCAATTGCTCTGAAAATGGATGTAGAGATGGACGTGATGAGGTCGATCACCATCTTCCTTGAGAATAATTAATCCAAATCCACGAAGTTTCTTTAGAATCCTCGTAGAGATTCCTCAAATCCATGAGGAAAAAATAGGAAAAATGAAAATAAATTCTAAAATAAAGTGATTGATAATAAAATGAATTTACAATCCTTTAAATAGTGATAACTAACCTAAGAATAAGTTTTAGAATCAAACTTTAACTCAAACTCCTTAGAAAATGTGTACTACTATAAATAGTAAACTTACTATTTATAGATGGTCATGATTTCTACTTGACTTCATGATTTTCGGTCAAAAATAGTAAGTGTCCAATTTGACCTAACCACATTATTCTCCTAATTTTTCTAAGCATTTTTTATGTTGGTCATAACTCCTAAACCTCAAAGTATCAAAAGTTATTATTGAACTAATATTTACTATAAATAGTAAATATGAAATTAAAATGGACTTTCGACCGCCGATCAGATGGAATATCGCAAATTCGGCATGGGCAACCCGGCATAGTGGGTTGGCTAGCTAAAGTAGCTTCTCTTACGCCAAAATAATATATGGTACGAAGAATAATTCATTCCAATTTGTGAGATACACCCACTTTAGGGTTCTGACAATCCTAATCACTTCCTAATCACTTCCATCTTTGAACGGGCCTTCTCGCCGTGAAAGTGTCCGCAACCCTCTCTACATCAGAAACTTGTTGCACTTGGCATGCTGTTCAAGGGGAGCAAATTTGATTTCAAGCTGAGTGACTCATGTCACGCTTCGACTCAACTCTATAAATCTTCTATCTAAAATTTATTTTCTTTTTGGTTTTCAATTTTAAATAGATCTATTTAATTCAACCAAATATTCCAACAATATCATAATTTAAAGCTTGTGGAGTTGACTCCAAACTCAACTGAGTTAACTGGACTCATTGAGAAATCAACCCAAGTCAGCCAGAAACTTTTTATTGAGTCTCACTTGTTTCAGTTTTTAAAAACTTGTCGAATCCAATAGTGGACTCGGTCGAGTTGACATGATTCATACTAAGTAAAGTTGAATCACTGGCCAGTCAACTCCTTCAACAGAAGCAAGGTTCTTAATTGATGGAATACTAATGCACTTGCAATTTTCTTTGGATACTTGTATTATTTAATAATGAAAAACATTTAATACTATCTTAATTTAAGATTCAACTGAGTCTTAGAGTCATCCCAACCCAGCAGGACATCGGGTCAAGTCGAGTTTCAGCGTTTCGAACTATGACACATACTGCCTGATAAGATTCATTCAACATCCAAATAAAAGATATGAACAAAGATTCATAACAGTGAGAGGATAACTTGAAGAAATGCATGCACAGCTTAGAAAAGTCGATCAGCCCTGTCTTTCTCCAATGATCTCTTGCAAAAATGGCTGAGTGGGCAGAGGCAAGCATTCCACAGGAGTAGGCCAGCTCGAATTGTTCGACATGTCACATTGGCCTTCCATTGTTATTCCCATAGACCCTCTTGACATATAGTCGCTCAGGGAGTTGGTTAAGTCATTGAATTGCCACAAAGTTAAGTAGCTGGGCCGCGATGTGACACTGCTTACTTCGACGTCACCTGATAGCATGGCCACCACACGCGACATGGGTGGGCGTAGCACTGGAGATGTTTGAGTGCACAAAAGAGCTACTCCGATCATTCTTAGCGCTTCTCCATTGTCAAATTCGGACAGTGTTGGATCGATCAGTTCCAATGGACGGTTAGCTTCGTGTAGAGTCCAAGCCTAAGAAATTATGGAATGATGAGGTATTATTAATACATTGAGTGAAAAAGTAATAATACATCGATCTTATGTCCACAAATCCATCATTGAAAGATAGCTAGTGATCACTTAGTAGAATGAATCGTGAAGAAAATTCATTATTTGGTGATTGAAGCAATGCTACTTTATAGATGTGCATCTGCAAATGCGAAATACAAACACCCCACATGTGCCTATATCTCACATGTGAGCGAGATATGGACTGTTCATTAGGCACGTCCTGCAATGGATGTAACCTACCTGATTAGGTAGGTCACTGTGTATTTAATTTAAACCATTAGCTATCTTTTGTGGTCCATCTGAAAAGTGGGCTGGCCTTATTTTTTGGCTAGGAAACAGTTTCCATGGAACCTACTTGATTGATGACCCAGCTCTTGCACACATAATCCCATGTCGGCACACATAGGATGCTTGTGTTTGGCCCATTTACATGTTGCATTCTTCTTAGGTTGTGTTTGGATGCACACGCGAATTGAAATGCAGGCATCAGTTTAACCAAAATGGCAAAACGACAAAAGTTAACTGACGCTTCCCAGAGTCTACATCCAGGAAGTAGCCCCTCGAATTGCAATTACAAACTTTGTAGTCCAACTTGAAAGTAACACAATTGTGATTTCGTTCCCAAAACTTCAATATGGTGGGAAGGAAATTACTATCTCGTTATTTCCACTTTATTTGATACATAATCGTGATTCCAATCAATAGTGCTCCAAACACAACCTCAGTGATCATCATTTGAATCATAACCAATGAAAGCTAATAGCAGGAACGTGAAACACTGAGCAAGATAATGAATCTCGACAAACTGTGTGTGTGCCCATAACCTGTGTATCCTAATGAAAGAATCGAGGGTATGCTAATGAAAGAATCGAATTACTAGCCTACAGACTCTTATTCCTATACGGTGATTAAAATGTCATACCCAATCGAGGAGATATTTATATTGATCCAAGCTTGTATCTGTATTTGGCCTCCCACTAAGAATCTCAAGTGCGACGACTCCAAATCCAAACACGTCAGCCTTTTCTGTCAGATGCCCAAGCAAGGCATACTCCGGTGCAAGATACCCACTTCAAGAATCCACACAAAAAACAACTCATAATGACCAAATTAGGATGTGTTCTGGATGCTCAATTGAATTAAATTGCAATAATCAGCTTATAAGAAATAATCAAAGTCGGATTGCCATTTTAAAGAGTCCTGTGATAACTTGAAGTCCTTTTCGAGTCGTGTAAGAGAAAGTAAGCATAAGCTCTTTACTGGTGGGAAAGGATCAAAAACCTCATCAGTCAGCTTGAGGTGTCTATAGCGCAGTGTCCTAGGGAGGCAAATGGAGTGGCCGATGACTTAGCACGTAGGGGTAGTAATGGTCAAGCCAATAGTCTGTTTTTCTCAACCACGGGCCTGCCGCAGATGACTAGAGGACTTCTATTTCATCATAGAGTGGGGCTGGGAAATCTAAGGGAGGTTTGATTCCTCAGTTTCCGTCGAGTCTATTTTTGTATTTAGTGTTCTCTCACGATAGGCGGGCCCTTCCCCTTTTTGTTGTTGGGCCCGCCCAAAGTCTTGTAAAGCCCTTTGTTATATGGAAAAAGGTTTTCAGAAAAAAAAAAAAAAAAACACATAAGCTCTTTACTATTCAAGGCTTATTATAGAGGAAGACAATGATCTTCTCCTAATCTTTTTGCACATTCCTACATTAGGTGAGGCCCGGTGTTTTGTGTGGAGCCCGCCTGAAAGTCTAGTTTGTACATTGTCTGTTCATATTAACAAAGATACAAAAAAAAAAAAAATTAAAAAAATTAAAAAAAATAGTGCCCTAAAGTGCAAATGATGAAAATGAGACTCCCCTTACTCCATTCATAATGAGGTACTAGCCCCTTAATTGGAGCTGAAGTTGTTCCAGTTCCAACTTGAAATTCATGGAATTGCAATTTGGTGTTTACTCATCATATAATTTAAAACGGCCATCCCACTTTGATCATTTCTTATAAATTGTTAGAATTTAGTTGAATTGAGCATCCAAACGGATCGTTAAGTAAGAGATGTGAATGTAAACAATTGAGTGTTTCTTACATTGTCCCTGCAACCCGTGTGCTGATGTGTGTCTTCTTATCATCATATAGTTTGGCCAAACCAAAATCTGAAATCTTAGGATTGAGATCAGCATCAAGCAAAATATTACTGGCCTTGATATCTCTATGTACGATTCGGAGACTTGACTCCTCGTGGAGATAAGTGAGGCCTCGTGCCGTACCCATGCATATTCTGTAGCGGGTGGGCCAATTTAGATGCAACTTACTGTCTCCTGCAAGAAAATGACACGCATGTACATTTCTTATATTTTCAAATTTGCCATTTTAATCCTTGAATAGGCAACCATGCATCTTGAATCCAGAAAATTGAAATCATTCCTACTGTCTATTTATTTGTGTGTGTGTTGGTCCACTTGATTAATAAGATTAGGAACATAGAAGTGGGAAATGGGGATTTCATCAATTTTTAGGCCATGTCAGGTCAGTTCAGGTCAGGTCAGGTCAAGACCCAACCAAACTTTTCCGGCTTGGGCTTGCGCTTGCTGTGTTAAGCCTATATTGGGTTGGGGCTAGGCTCAAGCCTTGGACATTTATTGTCGAGTCTGGCCCGGGCCTAGCTTGACCTGACCCAAACCCGGCCCATTGCCAGCCCTAACTAGCAATTCCCCCCACATGTGCGAAATTGCTAATGTGGAATGTATGTGCGAGAATACAGTCTGTTCATCAAGTGGGACCCACCTTGCATTTGCCATGGCCCAAAAAAACAAAGGCCGGTTCATTCATCAAGTGGGGAAAAGTGTATAACAAACGTGGATGTTGGTAATTTTTTTAATTGTCCATTTGTCTTATAGACATGTTGGTCTACCTGATGATGACCAGAGTGCCTGGATTTGGGCAGTTGCAGATTCATGTGGGGACCACCAGATGAATGGCCTGCATGTCACACATACATGCTACATCGGCACGTGTGCTTACCCAAATCCTATCTCTTACCAATGGCCATCACATTCATCATTTTGGTCATAGCTCAAGAATATGGTTGTACAGAAATAGGAACACGTTTCGTACCGAAGAGTGCATGATCAAGACTCCTGTTTTCAAGATACTCATAAACCAAAAGGCGCTTATCTCCATCAATGCAGCATCCATACAGCTTCACAAGGTTCCGGTGCTGCACCGCTGATATGGTAACAATCTCCGTTACAAACTGACGATTTCCATGATGAGATGCCACTGAGAGTTGCTTCGCAGCTACTATCCTTCCATCTGAAAGTGTGCCCTATAAAAATACCACAATTCAATAGAAGTAAATGAATACTCCAATATGTATTTATTTGTGTACATAGAGGGTACTGGGTAGGTGTACATGCGGTTGAACATTATTGCAGTATAAAATGAGCCTGAGTCACCACAGAGAGAGTTATATAGAGGCCTGCTTGGATGTCCCTAAAATTTAGGATTTGTTCATCTAGACACGCCCTCAGCTCTCAATTGGCGCTTTGTTTTCCTCTGTCATTCACATTCATATTTACATTTACATTCATATGACACATTCATTTCAGATCACAAAATAAGAAAAGTACCTTATAAACAGCCCCAAATCCTCCCATTCCCAACTTATTTTCCAGACTGAAATCTCTGGTCGCAGTCCTCAGTTCGGAATAACTAAAAGTGTTTGGTTTGGTACCCATTTCTAGAAGCTCTGTGAATTCACATAAGTGAGCAGGTTAGGATCATATATCTAATTAAATTGACTACAAAACTTAAATGCATGCTCACATCTTTTTCTTTTTCTTTTTTTCATGAACTTATTAGATAAAATTTGTATGATTTCCCAGTTGGAATTTCTATTCACTTAATTGATGATTTTCTTTATAAGTGGTGTGTTTGAATCTTGCAAGCATTCATTGAATCAAGAAGAAAGTTTCTTTTTTTTTTTTCTTTCTCCAAATAAACTTAGGGTACACCCAAGGTATTCATCTTCTAGGCTCTCCGAGGATCTTCCGTGCTTTCCAACTACTCTTCGGCATTCTTTCATTCTTTAACTACCCAAAATTTCATCCCATAGATGGTATCATGGCTATTTAATAAAAAAATTCATTATGTTTTGATCTGTAGATAGTGACCGTATAAAAAGTCCAGAGTCCAGAGGCTCCACTTCTTCCACTTAGATTGAATCCTACGAGTATCAACCTTTCTAATTGCTCTGCTCTCATGAATTATCAACCTAAGATATCCAAAATGATAATTAATTTTGGGTAATTGAACAACAATATTAACTAATTCCTTGCTTACACTCCTATTGTTACTAAAACTTCCATTCCATATTATTTTATTTTTAGTCAAATAAGTTTTAAAACCTTTAGATTTTAAACCATGCTTCTATACTTCTAGCTTTGTGTTTACTCCCGCCCTTGTCTCATCGATCAAAAGTAGCTAGGTCATCCATAAATGACATATACCACAGGACCTCTTCTTGTAATTACCTAGCTCATTAACTCGTCCATACCTAATGCAAAAAAGACATTGACTCAATGTTGACGACTTCTGGTGTGATCCTATGCTAATTGGGAATTCACTCATCTCTCAGCTAATGGTCCTAACATTTGTTACTGTTCCCTCATACATATCCTTAATTATATAAATATGTCCTTTTGAGACTACTTTGTTTCTCAACACCCCTTAGATTAACTTTCTACGGACCTTATCTTAAGCTTTCTCTAAGTCGATAATAACCACATAAAGATCCTTCCTCCTCTCCCTATATTTTTTTATTAGCTAAATAGGAGAACAACCTCAATAGTTGACCTTCCTAGCATAATTAAACTGATTTCTAATACATACATCTCACGCCTTAACTCTTTACTCAACCATTCTGTCCAAAGTTTCATAGTATGATGATTCATAAGTTTAATCCCATGACACTTAAAATAATAAAAAAAAAACCTTGAGATCTTTTATATCCATCTGAGGAAATTACAAGAGATTTGGGTGGGCTTCACAAAAAGGAGCGAAAGCCTCACCTATCCTATCAAACGAACTCACAAATACTTACAAAGAAGGGAAGTTAAAAAAAATTAGACAGCTAATTACATCCGCCCAATCGAATTGCTCCTAATCCCACCTTATCAAGAAAGTAAGAGCCCTTAGCGAGAGGCGAAAGGTCAGCTACAGATATGAACTCAGTCCAGCCTGGGGTAGCGCTGCCAAACTTGGCCAGGCTGTCCGCCACTCCATTAGCCTTCCTCAGCGAGAAGGAGATCCTGAGGGAGGCCCGCCTTAATACCATGACACTTAGTGCTGCTCTATATGTCTAATTTATTTTGTCAATAGGTAGCAAAACACTTTTCCTCCATTCTTTTCGCATTTTCTTCAATCTTATATGATCTCCAAATCTCTATCGGTATACCATATGGTCCAAAGGCCTTTCCTATCTTCATCTTTTTCGAAGCATCTTTCACTTCGGAGTCCTAATCCTATGAAAGTATCTATGCTCTTTGAGCTCATTTGAGCTTATAATTCGATCTATCCATGTGCTCTCATTGTGGTCATCACTTCCAAGTTCTGAAAATAGCTCATCAACCTTTCATTGATCTCATTGTACTTGATCAGTGCTCTCTAGTCATTGTTTTTAAATGCAACTATTATTATTAATGTCCCTGCCATTCCTCTCTCTCATTTTTACCAGTTAATTTGGAGACATATTTCTCACTACTCTTGCTTCCAACCTATCACACTTACTGTGATATGTCTTAAGTTTAGCCTTACTACTTAGTGTTCCTTTTGGTGTTTCCATATTCTTCTAAACTTCTCAAGGTCCTAACTGATTTGTAATGTTTCAATTCAATAAAATAGAAAATGACCAATGTATTTCAAGCCGATACATTGCAATTACTACATTTAATTTGGTACCCAAAATTACAGGCACTAGGGTTTTTTTGATGAAACAATGTTTATCCATTCAGATGCGTGTTTGCAACAAGACTGAAAATGGGATGTCCGGTATGTCAAGTATCAATTTTCCACCTTTTCTGCACCAAACCTAAGATGTTTCAGGTCCTGCTTGAGATGTTGTGAATATTGATTTGGGTTGAACAAAATCCCGCTTACATGGATATCTGAATATGGCCTAAGAAATCTAATTGGTAACTAGAAATTTATCAAAGAAAAATTGCGATAACTCCTGGTTGAGAAAACTTAAACCAAAGACTTGAATCCACCCTTATTGAGTGGGTTTTCATATTTTAGGAACATAACATGTGAGTTACAATTGTCTGAGTTGAGTTTCAATACATATCAGTTAGATTGTGTTTCCCTGCTAAATCGAACAGAATTGTGGTAGTTCAATTCAATAAATAGAAAACGACCAAAGTGGGGCTAGCCCCCAAATTGCTATTACTACTGTTTCAAGTTGTTATATGACTTAAAATGATTCTCTGCATTGCATTTAATGAATCGCAATCCAGTTCAGTTGAGCATCCAAACACACCCTAACTTAGCAATATTGGTATTACCTTTATCTTCGTCAATGTGCCTGCTCCTTTGTCTCCAAATAAATATTGCAAAAATGGATATAAAACTCAAAGCACCAGCACCAATTACAATCCCAACAATCAAAAGAGTCATGTTCTTCTTTCCTGCTTGCTTCGGTGGGAATTCTAAAAGTAAAGCCAAGAAATTCATCTGTTAGTATTGAATATATAGAAACTATAGAATTTAATTCTAATACTCAGTTCTGAAGATATATTACGTGGAGTGACGTTGATGGCCGCAATGGATGGCCCATAAGTACCCTCAGCAGGTATGCAACAAGTCCCTTTTCCAGCCCAAAAGAGATGGATGTCAAGGAAATTCTTAGATACATTAACCTTGAAACTCTTCAAAACTGCTCTATTAGAGACTCCACCTGCCGTCTTTCTTATATCAAAATCTTTCAATTGGAGATTACCCTGGAAAAGCAATTAACAGAGTATCAAAACTAAATGGGAATATGGTCATAATGAATTCCCAAACTGCATAAGCAGAAACACATTCGCAAAGGGTGGTGATTTGATATGTTCGGGACTGCCCAAACATTCATACTTCAGGAAAGCATAAACATTTTCTTTTTCACCATCTTAAGATTGCTGGACCTAATCTGTAAGAGGGGGCCCATTGGCCCAATCCATTATGATGATCCATCTCGATGTCCCTGATGTACCAAAGTGGATAAAATTGATTAACCTAATGACTGTACCCTATCAAGACTCAACCTGGCCCAATCAAGCCGACGGGCCCTACCGATCAAATCATTAAATCCCCGGTCAATCAAATTGGACTTATAGGGATCGTACTGATGCAATGGATGGATTCAAATGGGCCCGATTGATCATATTCAAGCAAGCTTGATTGATCAAACCAACCAAATCCCCGTTGTAACCAATCAATGGAATGGATGGGTCCAATCATCTCATGTGGTTCTGATCAGTGTAATGGATGGATCCGATCGTCTCATGTGGTCCTGATCAATGTGACGGATGGATCTGATCATCTCATATCGTCCCAATCAGTGTGATGGATCATCTCATGTGGTCCTGATCATCTCAAGCGGCTCAATCAATGCGATGGATGAGGCCGATCAGTTCCGGCAGTCTAAATTGATGTAGTGGATGGTAGGTGGGCCCA
>JAJHSJ010000017.1:54493432-54682103 GCA_021015155.1 Magnolia officinalis | reverse complement strand
GCCTTACTACTTAGTGTTCCTTTTGGTGTTTCCATATTCTTCTAAACTTCTCAAGGTCCTAACTGATTTGTACTGTTTCATTCAATAAAATAGAAATGACCAATGTATTTCAAGCCGATACATTGCAATTACTACATTAATTTGGTACCCAAAATACAGGCACTAGGGTTTTTTTGATGAAACAATGTTTATCCATTCAGATGCGTGTTTGCAACAAGACTGAAAATGGGATGTCCGTATTTCAATATCAATTTTCCACCTTTTCTGCACCAAACCTAAGATGTTTCAGGTCCTGCTTGAGATGTTGTGTATTGATTTGGGTTGAACAAAATCCCGCTTACATGGATATCTGAATATGGCCTAAGAAATCTAATTGGTAACTAGAAATTTATCAAAGAAAAATTGCGATAACTCCTGGTTGAGAAAACTTAAACCAAAGACTTGATCCCCCTTATTGAGTGGGTTTTCATATTTAGGAACATAACATGTGAGTTACAATTGTCTGAGTTGAGTTTCAATACATATCAGTTAGATTGTGTTTCCCTGCTAAATCGAACAGAATTGTGGTAGTTCAATTCAATAAATAGAAAACGACCAAAGTGGGGCTAGCCCCCAAATTGCTATTACTACTGTTTCAAGTTGTTATATGACTTAAAATGATTCTCTGCATTGCATTTAATGAATCGCAATCCAGTTCAGTTGAGCATCCAAACACACCCCTAACTTAGCAATATTGGTATTACCTTTATCTTCGTCAATGTGCCTGCTCCTTGTCTCCAAATAAATATTGCAAAAATGGATATAAAACTCAAAGCACCAGCACCAATTACCATCCCAACAATCAAAAGAGTCTTGTTCTTCTTTCCTGCTTCTTCGGTGGGAATTCTAAAAGTAAAGCCAAGAAATTCATCTGTTAGTATTGAATATATAGAAACTATAGAATTTAATTCTAATACTCAGTTCTGAAGATATATTACGTGGAGTGACGTTGATGGCCGCAATGATGGCCCATAAGTACCCTCAGCAGGTATGCAACAAGTCCCTTTTCCAGCCCAAAGAGATGGATGTCAAGGAAATTCTTAGATACATTAACCTTGAAACTCTTCAAAACTGCTCTATTAGAGACTCCACCTGCCGTCTTTCTTATATCAAAATCTTTCAATTGGAGATTACCCTGGAAAAGCAATTAACAGAGTATCAAAACTAAATGGGAATATGGTCATAATGAATTCCCAAACTGCATAAGCAGAACACATTCGCAAAGGGTGGTGATTTGATATGTTCGGGACTGCCCAAACATTCATACTTCAGGAAAGCATAAACATTTTCTTTTCACCATCTTAAGATTGCTGGACCTAATCTGTAAGAGGGGGCCCATTGGCCCAATCCATTATGATGATCCATCTCGATGTCCCTGATGTACCAAAGTGGATAAAATTGATTAACCTAATGACTGTACCCTATCAAGACTCAACCTGGCCCAATCAAGCGACGGGCCCTACCGATCAAATCATTAAATCCCCGGTCAATCAAATTGGACTTATAGGGATCGTACTGATGCAATGGATGGATTCAAATGGGCCGATTGATCATATTCAAGCAAGCTTGATTGATCAAACCAACCAATCCCCGTTGTAACCAATCAATGGAATGGATGGGTCCCCATCATCTCATGTGGTTCTGATCAGTGTAATGGATGGATCCGATCGTCTCATGTGGTCCTGATCAATTTGACGGATGGATCGATCATCTCATATCGTCCCAATCAGTGTGATGGATCATCTCATTGGTCCTGATCATCTCAAGCGGCTCAATCATGCGATGGATGAGGCCGTCAGTTCCGCAGTCTAAATTGATGTAGTGGATGGTAGGTGGGCCCAATGCGAGGTTGTCGTTTAAACCTGCAGGCATTCTAGATCACATCCAACAACCAAGATGGCCCGATTTTTCAAAAGATTGTGATTTTCCCCACGCCTAAATAGGGCCCACCACATGATGAGTGCAATAGGAAAGGATGCATGCATGATTAGGGACAAAAAGTGCAAAGGGTATCAATTGGCTCGATTGACTGATAGTCATGAAAAGTAGGCCCCACAATTGGGTTATTCAAAAGAAGAAAACTAGCCCTATACAAGAACCTATCAAGTTTGGATTACAAACTCTTACCCCCAATCCTACAGAAGGAAAGAGAGTATGGACTTACTAATTGACACTTGTAGAATTAAGTCCCTTTGATGTGTCGTCTCGGGTTGCTTAATCGATGTTCTCTTGTTCTTCAATCAACTCTCCTTTTGCTCCTCTGATCGTTGATGCTAATGCTTTGCCAATGCTTCAGCACCAAGATCAAACACCTTACATGCAATGCTCCATTGAGGTGACTAAGGTGATAGAATGTTGGTAGAATCTCCTACGACTAATGGGATAGTTAAATTTTAAGGGGATTCACCTAGAATGGTCTTCTAGATGATTTAAACAAATGATATGCCCAGATAATTTGGTCTAATCTTTAAAAAATGGTGGAGTTCAAGTACATCTTCTCATAGGAAGTTGAAATCCTCATTAGAGTGTTAAAACTCATGAAGATGACTTGAAACTCATGGGATTAGAGGTCTAGAATATGAGATATTAATGTGGAATAACCTAGCCTTCTATTGCACCTAGAACCCCTTCATTTTGCCAAAAAACCGAATGCCATTTTTATTTTATTTTATTTTTTGAGAAGTAACCGAAGGCCATTTTATAAGAACTTGATTTGCAATAGCTATAAAATGGCTAGTTAATGATTGTTGATAGGATGGAAAGGCCATTTGATAAGATCGAATAGTCAATCGATCCCATCGAGAAAATCCAGAATTATATTTGTTGGGTTGTTGGACTCATTCTTCGATAAGAACGAGTGGTCATTCGATTCCATTGAGTCCTATTGACAGCCTGTCGATAGGATCAATGACTACTCAAAAACTGCTGTTTTAGGCATATGATTTCACAATAACTTTGTACCTCTTTTAGCCTTACTTATCATGTTTCGATTTCAGTTATAAGGCTAAGAGATTATCAACAAGATTTACTTATAGGGTTAGGATCATTTAGAGGTTTAAGAATTGTTTTATGTCAAGGTTAGGGTCACCAAGGCACTTCATATACCCGTTCATTACTTCCTTGATGCTCCACTCTTCATGTGTCTTCGGTTTTTACCTTCCAAGGGCTCAACCATTTCTTTGATGCACAATACACGTAATTGACAAATAAGGTACACAAATCAATGCATTAATAAAAACCCTCCACTGCCAGAAAGCTCGGTATTACCTCTAGAGGAGCCATCTACATTAATTTTGATCTAGTCATCCTCCGGTGTGTGCTACTTAACCATGCTAAAGAGGGCGAGTGGGGCTGCCTTGGAAAGATACCCATGGCTTGCAGAGTTTGCTGATGCAAAGCATGGTTGTCCCTAGGCTGAGGAAGGAATTGCCCAATTGCTTGAGCCAATGCTGGATGCGAGAGATGATTTTAATCGGGTTCACTGGCGAACCGTCGAAAACAACTCCCACTTTGCTCCTTCCAAGTCCCTAGAATATGAGGGCAGGAGGCAAACTTGTTAAATCTCCAAAACAGACCGCAGACAATGCTTTCCTCCACCAAAGAGTGGCTCAACCCAGGATTGAAGGCTGGCCAAGTAAGGGTACATCCCATTGCTTGGAGAAAAACTCCCACCCCTTGTATGCAAAATCCTCTGACATGAAGAGATGATTCAATATTTCCTCAAACGAAGGGGATTCAGGACCACAACAATTTCACTTTGATGCTAGCTGAACCCCCCTGGAGCTGATCCTGTTGTTAACCAACAGTACACACTGTAGGAGCTTCCACACCCACCTGGCCCAAACTTTCCTCGTTTCCTCCGTTCTGATTAGGTGCCACATTGAGCCTACCTGGAAGTCGCCAGACAGAGATAAAGGCCATACTTGCATATCCCTCCTCTTAGACATGCAGACCCCTTCTTCGGAGAAGCTCCCATAAGCTATTTGGCAACAGCGACGAAATGAGATTCGGAGCTACGACACCAAATGGCCCAAGAATGTCTTTCACTTGAAGACCTTGGATCGAGACCAGAATCTAGTCGACAACCCACGCATCTAGCTTTCTGAGGCCGGACCAGTCGTCCTTCCACACGTTAATATCCTCGCTACAAACCTGCCACTTGACGTGGTTATCCAGCAATGTTTTAATGCCTTTCCATCCTCTCATAGTAGGACATAGGTGAGCTTCAGGACTGGATCCATGGCCCATTTAGTAAATCAGTCAGGCCCCAGCTGACCAGAACCGGAACGATTGCCACCGCTAGAAAGGAATGTAACCACACCTTTTCAACTATATACACTACGACATTCACTTTTAAACTACGTCGTACGCACCTGGGAAAAAATGTCGAATACACGCCTTCCTAAGGCCTTCTGAGTATTTGAATCTGCAGAAATGTCCAATACACGCCTTCCTAAGCCACTCTGAGTATTTGAATCTATCAGGTGTATCTCAGCGAATTGTAGAGTCACTTTATATTCTCCGTTCACAAGCCCAAGCTTGTAGTATCTCAGCGATCCTTGTGATATCCTTGTTGTCCGAAACAGCTCTGGGTCTGAAGTATTCGTAATCTGAGACTGATAGTTTGCAGTCTTCAAGTCATTTTCGTTGTTACGATGCACCATAACATTACTGACGGCCACCCTTCTCACGTTGTCAAGATAATATGTTGCTGGACCGAGAGCATCGACGTCACCATCATACACCATTCCATCTTCCGATGTTATCTCTGGACCGCCACAATTTATTGCAAATGCAGAATCTGTGAACCAAATAGGGACACTGATCAAACGCTGCGTTGCATGAATATAGTTATGTGCCTCCGAATCAGAGACTGATATGGAGTGTCTAATTCGGCAAATGCAATACACGGGTTCCGCCATATGTAATTGAAAAGATTTTTTATTATTATTTTTTTTAATTTTTTTTTTTTGTCGTTGTACAGCTTTGCTAATATTCCTACCTGCATGTCTAAGGTGGCCCATATGCATGCCATCACATGTGCCATATACAGCCTGTCCATCAGGAGGGTCCCAGGATGTAAATGCTCGGCACCAAATCCAGGATGGTCAACTCACAGTGCCAAGACATGCATGCCTAGATAAAACTTGAACAGTTTAGTTTATTTATTTATTTATTTATGGGGATTTTAACGTTACTGGTACTGTGGTATGGTAATTTCCAAAAAGAAATGGATGTTTCAAATATTCATTTAAAAAAAGAAAGGGATGTTTCGAATATTCTTATATTAGTTGGATAAGTCTTGAAAACATATTTGCCGTTGCACACCAAGAAAAGCAATGATGAATGAAGAAAGGACATCGGCTCTAAGTCATATGCTGGATGGTAATGTACCTAGCTATGGCTCACTGTGATTTAAGTTTTTAATCTATACCATCCATCAATTATACCAGCTCATCGTAGTATAAATCCCAATAAATGAAGTTTACTTATAAATAAAGTGGACCACACCATAATAAATAGTATGAGTTGCATGCATGCAACCATTGAAAAATACCATGTGGGCCATAGACCTTTTCAATAAACATGATATCTGTGCTTTCCCTTCATCCATGTATCTGTGATATTATGAATATGTTAGATGACATATAAACATCACTGTGGGCCCCACAGAGTTGACTTTGTACTGTTCGCGGTTAATCACATGTAGGTACATCAAAAACTTACGTGAGTGTTACAATTCCCAATGCCCATAAAAAAGGTCTATCTAATCCGTTTGTTCACGAGGCCCATCAAAATGTAGATCTAATCCATTGATAATATTCGTGGATTATGATTTTCATAAGAATGTGTGAACTTTATGCTGTTTCAAGTTATTACTAACCCATAGTGAGAAAAAAATATCAACGGTTTGCTAAAATAATACCTAATGTCTTGTTGTGTTGCAGGCCACCAGATATGAAGATTTGGTTAATTCTCTAGACATTTACCTTATTCAAAATTTTGGAGAGAACGGACGGAGCGGATTTGACCAAAAGTTGAAGATGGGACCTAAAGATGTACAGAAAGGAATTTATAATGCCAAAAATGACTGTGGGGCCCCACTTTGAATCTCGACCTCAACCCTACCTCTACCTTTTGAAGTTTCTTCTCTGGACCCAACTCCACCCCTTCCGGCTCTGTTATTTCACCATCTATCATCATCTTTCCGTCTCCGGCTTCTTGTACTTTTCGTAAAATGCATTCTTTCACAACCGAAAACTGTAGAAATGGAAAACGAAAGTATGTGGACAATATTTGAATTTTTTACTATTGTAGGTTGTGATCATGTGCTTTAGGGATGATGACAACTTGTATCACTTTAGATCGAGGTTGTCAATAGTTGGCAGGATCGAGGTTGACATATAATAATGTTCGAGGTCGTCAACATTTTCTTTACATTGAGATTGTCAAGGTTTGACAAGGTCAAGGTTGACATACAATAACAGTCGAGGTTGTTAATATTTAGCACGGTTGAAGTTGTTAATATTTGGCATGGTCGAGGTTGGTATACAATAACAATCGAGGTTATCAATATTTGACATGGTCGAGGTTGGTATACAATAACGATCGAGGTTGTCTTACAATAATGGTCGGGGTTGACATCTGCTAATGGTCGATTATCAGTGTGAGAACCTCGACCTAAATGGAAGATAGTCAATCTCGACCCTTATTGGATAATAACCACGACCCTTAATGTCCATTGTCAACCTCAACCTTTAGTGGATGACAATCTCAACCTTTATTGGATGACAACCTTGACCCTTAACCAAGTGGATGACAACCTCGGTCTTTAGTGGATGATAATCTTGACCTTTACTATCCCATTGTTAACCTCGACCCTTATTGGAACGTAGGTCGAAAAAAACTAAGAAGATCACTTGCTTGGACTACGAGAAGGCAACAATCTCTTTAAAGTGTTCCATTCAGTTTTTGAAGGAATACATGTTAGATGATTTTGACAACAATTCTACTAGAAAAGAGATGTTTAGGAAGAGTTTTGGACATCTATTGGATTTTTCGGTAGCTGGGTAGATAATCTATGGTAAAGTAATCCACTGTCTAATGCAGAGACATATTGGTCACCTGACTTTCGAGGTAGCATCATGAATTTGACTGAGCTGGACTTTGCCCTCATTACGGGTCTTAAGTTTGGACCTTTTAGATCAAGTGAGTCTGGAAAGGGTCAAACAACAAGGGAAAATAAAAGAAAATGAATTAGGGAGACGTACTTGAAAGAAGGAATTGTGACGAATGATGATTTGAAAGAAGCTTATCTCTCGCTTTGTGGGAAAAAGCAACATGAGGATGCATTGAAGCTGGCATTTCTGATTTGTGTGGAGAATCTGATAGTTGCATCTCCACAGAAGAATGGTTGTGTTGATAAGTATATTGAATTCATGCCGCCCAATCTCGACCATTCAATTTTTTACTGTCAAGCTCAACTCTTCAATTTTTTACTGTCAAGCTCGACCCTTAGTGGATGATAACCCCGACTCTTATTGGATGATAACAACACCTTTATTGAATGACATTCTACACTATTACCTCTTTTCCACTTCGACCTTCCTTAAAACAATGCCAAAATATATCACAACTTGGTCCCTTAAAAAATAATATCGACAATGATCTAAGGTTTTATTTACCTTCATAAATGACTAACACTATTGTTTACTACGATAGAAGGGACATCGGAGAACTGCACGATCATAGTGGTGGGAGTGGTGGATGAAGCTTCAACAAAAAGAAGTTTTTGGATGAACGCCGAAGAATGCTAGATAGATGGCAGAGGAGAGAAATGGCGAAGAGAAACGAAGGACTTTAAAAAAGAAAATTTTTTGGATGAGAGAAATACCGGAGAGAAACGACATAGGGAATGTGATAGTGGATTCCATGATATTCACTTTTCTAAAAAAGAAGGACGACCTCTATATAAAGTGAAAAATGCAGCACTCGACCCTTTCTAAGGGCGTTCGTACACCATCTGTGGGGTCCACCATCGTATATGTGTGGAATCTATTCCATCTATTAACCTCAAAATTTCATGGAAGGCCATGGTTGGAAGAATGATCAACATCCGCCAATCACATTGGCCACATCATGAGAAAATAGTTCGTATCGAATAGATACTATTATAAGTTATCAGGTTTTATGGGGCCACACAGAGATCATGTCAATAAGAAGTTAGGATCTTCACATATAAATAGAGGGCCATAAAGAAAATGAACGGATTGTATCTAGGTTCCAGTAGGCCCAATAACCAATTCCGTCGATGTAACATCCTGGATTTTTGTTATTTTAGATTTCCAAAAATCCTTGAAATTTTTTATTCTAATTAACTTATATTGTCACTTACTAACCATTAACACTTTATGTTAGCCTATAAGCGAGTGGTACCAATAAAGAACTACACCAATCTGATTAATCAACCGTAGGAAGCCAACGAATCCAGCCCGATCACTTAAGTATCGAGTTTAACCTCGTGACTGGTTCACATAGGGCCCAAATCTAGCGGACCTATTACTAACTAATCAAGACTACCACAACTACACTAAAGATCCACCCAAAGACGAGACAACTAGGGGTCGGATCGTAATTAACAAACCTAATCAATCCAGTTACTCTTTTAATCTAAATAGGGTTATTAAGACTGAATCGTCATTTTCGCTAATTATAAATAGGCGACACTATGAACGTAGTTAATCTAAACCTTAATACTTACGCACAAGAAATCTTAATCCCCAATTTATTACAGAAATGCCCCAATTTTTTGAACAAGTTTTAGACCGCTTGTTAGTGGGCTACTAGTTCTGAAACTTTACAATAATGTCTATCTCATTGCGCTTGACGTCCATCGCGGGTGGAGAATCAAGATAGTACCCAGAATTGCATAACTTGGGTCAGAGGCCAAGTGCTTGAAATGCGTAAATACCCTAAGCTGAAGCCTGAAACTTAAGTGAAATAGACTTTCCACTCTTTCGCGAACTTGTAGATTTCCGACCGTTAGATCACAATCAAACTCGAGGTATGAGTTAATGATATTTCCCTGCTCATATCTGTATAGCCACTGCCTCGATCGACCATCGGTGATTATTGAACAGACTTTTAATCATATCTATCGATCGACGCATCTAAATGGCGGGACGATCATATCCATATGTAGATCATCATTAGGGCTAAATATCCTATGGTGTATATCGGCATGTACACCCCATAATGGGCCCCAGATGTTAGGAAAACCCTCCTATAGGGCTAGTATAGTAAAAACCCAGCCCTTGAGGCCATTTACACCAAATCTAGCACTATATAAAGGCTTCATTTGATCACCCCATCTCTCCATACGAATTTGCATTTTCTAAAGGAGAGAAAAAGAGAAACAGAAAGAGAAAGAAGAAGAAGAAGAAGAAGAAGAGTGAGAGTAGGAGTTGAAGGTTTTGGTGCTTCCTTTCATCGGTCTCCTTCAGCCGAGGCCCTAGCCTCGACCATTTTCCTCCACCGAATCCACCCTACTTGCGATTGGAAGGTAAGAAACAAATCTTATTTTCTAACCTAGGTTTTTCTAAAATGAATTGCATAAATCTCATATAGATCTTAGTGTTTATATAGGAATTTGTGATTTTTCCCAAACCCCTAACCCTAGGAGCTCAAAATCGGATATTCCTTCTTAAGGTGCGGACCATTATCTTAGGTTATCATTTATTGACCCTTGAGGGTCTCAATTAATGATTAGATGCTTGTAAATAAATTTGTACGTGCTAATATGTAAATGTTTTGATTTGTCTATAATATATGTTATTCGTTGGATATGGATGCTCACATGTTTGATGAAATGCTTGAATGGTGGAATGTATTAATTTTTTGATGCTTATGTGCTTGATTTAATACTTAAGTGATTGTATTACTTTATGCATGCTCACATGTTTGATTTAATGCCTTAGTTAACATAGTACCCTATGGATGCTTACATGTTCGATGAAATGCCTAAGTGATTGTGTAGTAGAACCTATGCTATAATTACGTGATGTAATGTTTAATTCATATCGATACATAGGATTGCTACAATGTTGGGTCAGTTGGCTAACCGCCCGAACTAAAGGGGTGGCCCAAGTTAGGGTGGCCACCTTAGGCTTATTCGATTGACCCAGGTTGAACACGAACGACCGACAGTAGTTGGAGTACACGAGATGCTTGCACTCAGTGCCGGTTGTGTCGGAGTTTTTCCAGGTCAATCGAATTAGTCCACTAACTGACTCATCATATATGTTCACAATGTATGACACGACCAAATCGAATCTATAATACCCCGTTCCCAATGGATGTGTCCATTCATAACCGTTAGTGCAATACAATCCTACTAAGACTCATGAGCCGGGCATGGTGGTATAAGACATCGTGTCTGAGCTCGACCTATGCTGGGGTGACGAGCCTCCCCATAGTAACCAGTGAGCACTGATGGAGGTGATAGACCATTGTTCGAACGACCTCTATCAAATTACCCGGCCGATAGTTGCATGCTAGAGTACCATTAGAACGACACAGGCGTGAATGGAATTAGGTTTTATGTGATAAACCTGCACCTCCGTAACACCCAAGTCATTGTTCATCCAGATTGTGGTCCGAGCTGGGTTGTTATCCGGGTCCATGTGTGGGATCGGTCGAGCTTCGAAAATAGCGCTCCAGTCAGTCAGGACAGTGTGCTATAAGCTATTACAACCTTAGAACTGAGTGATCATACTTGGTTTGGGTGACGATCCATACCAGCTTGATCCTCATACATTTAGGTATCATAACGTACTTTTGAAATTATTAATTTGTGAGATAAATGAGTGACATCTAAATTTGGATCAAGGGACACGGGTAAGGAGTCGTTATGTGCGGCAACGAGCCACATGATCCGGATAAGGACTCATGATATAACGCCGGTATCCTAGCTTCGCCAATATGCTGGATGAATTGAACTTAATAATTACTTGGCTAACATGATCATTCATTGCATCGCATTATATTAGAATATAGCGAAACAGGCATTGAAGTCGCATATTGAGAAAGTGCTGTCATTTTCAAAATAGGTGGTCAGAGTTGCGTGTGAGGGAGTGTTGTTTGGAAAGGGCATGCATCATGTCATATCTTTATATGCACATTTAACAAGAGTATTTAGGAATTGTTTGTTTCTTGTTTATCATTAACTACATTGATTGTGTCGATAACATGTGTAACTTAGAACTAATGGAACCATTGAGTTAGTTACTCACTTCCACCTGAGACGGTGTTTTAAAACACCAACCAGGCGTATTATTGATGCAGGTTCTATCGAGGCCTCCGGCAGGTAGGCTTAGATCGACTTGTGCAACCACCATTATGTTTTACAAGATTTGGAATAAACTGGAAACTTTACACTTTAATCATCTTTAGTATATATATTGTGGCTTGTATAATCTCATTTTGGGTGATCATCACAATTGGAACTTTATTTTTAACTCTTAGTCATATATTTAATCTATTGTTATCTCTACCTCGCTTTGGATCCACTAATTCGAATTACGCTACTCTGATTATCTGTGTGTGAAATGAATTTGAATCTGAATGAGGACACACGTGCATTCTCATTAGGTTAACACCCGGGAACTCAGGATCGGAGTCTTTGTATTTGAGTGCCGATTTTTGGGGCATTATAGTTAATGTCACTTTCTCGAGATTGAATACTACGTAACTTTTTTTCACTCAAAATCCATACAAATGTTGATCAAATGACAGGGAAAATTTGGTCCGAAAATTATTTCAAGATGTGTTAGATGACTAGTCTAAGAATATTTGAAACATCCCTTCCTTTTAGGAATTTGACCATACCACAGTGCTAGTAAAGTCTAAATCCCTTTTTTTAATATATAAAAAGAAGCAAACTGTAAAGAGTGTACAAAACATTTAGGAGATCCATGTACTCTAAAGAAAAGCTTTAACATTTTATAGCAAAGTAAAACTAAAAGGGTGCGATTGGATGTGCTCGAATTGAATTTTATAATTAGTCCAATAAAATGGGACAGAAGATACTTTGTGTGTAACTCTGTAAGTATAAGGAGGGTGTCACTTTCTCTAATGTAAGGGAAACAACTTTATGTGCATGATACACCCCATCCATCAAGTACATACACACATCACGTGCACCAGAAACCAGGCTAATTCAACACTCAGGTGGGAAACTCCATAGGAACCATATAAATATATACCTAAAACTTTTGAATTCATGTGGTATGACCCACATGTGTTTTGGAATGGTGAGGCTGTCAATGGACTAGACTTGGGTGGAACAAACTCAAAAATTTGAGTAGGCCTCGCCTGTTGACAGGCCTATGGAATAGTGTGATTTTTAGAAAATTCTTTCATCTCGATGAATCATATCACATGAATGGATTAGATGATATATAAACATCATTGTGGACCCTAAACAACTAATGGTGGGTGTTTCCATCACATCTATTTCCTATGGTTGTCCTCCTTGAGTTTTTGGATCTTTATGTTTTTGGGTTCCAAGTGAAGATGAGGCAGCTTACCTAGTGTATAGGTGGATCTCATGAAAGTTCCACCCATGTGGCGCTCAATTAGTGAAAGTGAGGTCATCCATTTACTTACCTGAGGTAAGATAGTTTAGTCTATTGATCGAGTGCCTTTAATTTGGTGCAGTGCAGTTAGGTCGACCGAATGTTCAATTGGGTCGATCAAAGCATGTTGTGATGTTTTCGAATGATTAAGGGTTGTTTTGGTTGATTGACATGCTCTATTGATATCTTGGTTGACTGAAGGTGTGACCAATGGAATGCACAAGTTTTTTTTTTTAGAAAGTGCAGGTTTTGTTTCTAATCTTTTACGGGAGTATATAAGAACGTCTCTAAACTCGATTAGGGTAGAACAAGGAGAGCGTACACAATTTTTAGGATTTTGCATAGGGAAAAGGTAGGGTTTTCTATTCTGTGAGTTGTTCCATCAATTGTAATTCATCGTTCATAGTGGATTGATTGTCACTTTGTGTCGTGGTTTTTCCCACAAGGAATTTTCACGTAAAAATTTCTATGTTCTCTGTGTTTACTTGTTCTTTTTCGTTCTCTATAATGTATTTGATTTGTTATGAGGTTGCTTTCGTGCCCATTAAAGGGTTTCATCACCCAATAAGTGTTATAAGAGAGTAGGTTGGGTTATTAGATTGAATCTGAAAACATGGCATTGAGGGGATCGAATGTGAAGTTCAAGACAGAGAAGTTCACGAGTAAAAATAATTTTGAACTATGGAGGTTGAAGATGAAGACCCTCTTAATTTAGCGAGGGTTGCAGCATGCACTCCTTGGGAAATCGAAACGTTCAGAATCGATAAAGGAAGATGATTAGGATGAACTTGATCAGGGGTGATTAACACAATCCAATTGTACTTGGCCGATGAAGTCCTATACAATGTCATTGATGAGACGACTACCGCATGATTGTGGGCGAAGTTGGAGAGTATCTATATGATGAAATTACTCTCTAATCGTCTGTATCTGAAGAGACGGTTCTATACTCTGAGGATGGTGGAAGGGTTGGATCTCTCTGAGCACATCAACGTCTTTAACAAACTGGTTTGTAAACTGACAGGCGTGGAGGTGAAGATCGATAAAGAAAACAAAGCCCGAATCTTGTTAACATCTCTCTTGGAGTCCTACAAGTACCTGGTGGGTATTTTATGCTACAGTAGGGATACCTTAGACGTCGATACCATTATATCAACCCTTGAATCGAAGTAGTTGAGAAGGAGGAGTGGAGGCGAATGTACTTTTATGAATGCATTGTTTGCTCGGGGAAAAATGTTTGAACGAGAGAAGAGGAAGAACAATTGAGTTTCATGTCGAAGGATATATATATATAAAGGGAAGTTGAAGTGTTGGAATCGTGGAAGGATGGGGCATGTTGAGAAGGACAGTCAAAATCCCAAAACCCATACAGAGGAGAAATCAGATGATTCGCCAAAGGAAACCAATTCAGTGGAATTTGGTGAAGGGACGAGGAATTGTGACATGTTGTTAGTATCCAAGGTCGGTTACATATATCAAGAGTGGATTTTGGATACGGTGGCATCATACCATATGTGTTCTCCTCAGAGTTGGTTCACCACATATAGTGACTATGATGGTGGCTTAGTTGTTATGGACAATAACCATACCTGAAAGATGATAGGAATTAGTTCAATTTGCATCAGGATGTTTGATGGGATGGAGTGTGCTCTGACCGATGTGAGGTACATTTTGGATTTGAAAAAGAATATGATATCTTTGGGAGCTCTTGATGCACGTAGGTGAAATTTTGCCAGTTATGAAGGTATTTTGAATGTTTCAAAAGGGGACCTCATTGTTATAAATATACAGAGGAACAAAAATATTTACAGGTTGAGTAGGAATACTATACCAGGTGGAGTTGCAATGACTATAGTGGAGTCTACGTCAATATGTTTGTGGCATGTGCGCCTAGGCCACATGAGTGAGCACGGTATGAAGGTACTTCTTGATCGTCAGTTAATTTCTCGTTTAAAAATTTTTTATTTCGATATATGTGAGCATTGCGTATATGAGAAACAATCAAAATTATTATTTAAAAGTGGGAATTCATGTTAGTAAATGCTAGCTTGATTATGTGCATTCAGATATCTAGGGGTCATCGTCAGTCTTTTCTAGAGGAGGGTCACCATTCTTTGTTACGTTCATTGACTATTTCTCTAGAAAAGTGCATATTTATTTCATGAAACCTGTTGATGCAGTTTTCCGGTAGACCTTTCTTAGTTGACTCTTCGGAACCTGCAGAGGTGAAAAGAGCAGACAAAGGAGACCCTAGCTAGTACAAGGGACCCTCCGATGCCTAAGTCAGGACCTTGTGTCTTTTAGGGAGATGATCTTTAAGGAAAAGAGTCACCAGTCAAGTGTTAGAATAAGTGTACATACCTTACATTGGTTGAGGGTACCTTTATTTATAGGGGGAGAAAGACAATGGCATGAGGAGTCTTTCCCGATATGTTTGGCACGAATCCATTAAGAGATTCGCTCGAGATTTCACCGAGATTATCATCATCCAAGTTTCTCGGGATCTGATCCAATCTTCCGAAGATCTTGGGAGAGATCTTCGGGCTATTGATCTGAGGGTAGATTGTATAAGCCATGCTGAACTTTCCGCTGAATCAGCGTTTGCCTTGTTTAAAGGCTATCCCGAGCTATTATCGAGCTCTGGTCGAGCTACGGTCGAGCCATATTTGAGTTATTGGTCGACCTATGGCTGACCTATGACCAATCTATAGTCGAGCTACAACCGACCTATGGGTTAGGTTGGCAATTGGCCATTTGAGTGGACTTACAGTTGCATTCTCTTTTAGTGTCCTTGCAGTTGTATCGATCTCCTTAGAGATTGGCCTGTATTTAGAAGTAGTTGCCCCTTAGGGCTCGAATCTCAAAGGGTCCGTGTTGTTTAGTAGAGTTGGTCCATTCCATAAGTCGACTTAACCGACTTAACTATTTTTTCACCCAACAGTAAGCTCCCTTTACTTTTCAAGTCGATCTGAAGCGGCTTGGAAAGTAAACCCGACGCATTTTAGGTCAGATTTAGGTCGAGTTATGTAGTCATAAATGCCAGGTATGGTGGCCAGCACGGTGCTCGAGGCATGTCAGTACTTGAACATGGCATATCGTTTCGTGGTTCGAGGTCTCGTGGGGCGTCAGGCCACCGTTTCAGTCACAGACCAATGAGGGCGCAACACGTGGTTCAATACTCGATATTAGGGTCGAGTAGCGCATGTGGTCGCACCACGTGTCGGTAGGGTGTAGTCGAAACGATGTCGTACGGCCCATCATTGATGGTCGTACTCAAATGACGCCACATGGCTTCCCTATATAAGGGAAGCCCTCACCTTGGGTCGTCTTCGCCCACGTTTTCGTCTTCCCCAATCTGCCATCTCCCCTAGTCATTGAACGAGCAATGTCCCGCGACTAAAGCTACTGGCGTAAGAGTGAACGTCGTCTTCTCTGGTGAGCTCCAAACTCCATTCGCCGGCCCCCTACTTTCTTTTTCCCTTTTAATCAACGACTCTCAACATCGATAAAGAGCTGCAATGTCAGACTCTTTTAGTTCACGTGAGGGGGCCTCCGGCAGTGACAATGGGACCAGTAGCTTCCGAGTGATGTCAAACCCACTGTCGCCATTGGTGATTATGGCAAATGTCAATTTCCTAGCATCTCGGGTGACGAAAAGGTCCCCAGCAAAGAGGCCGGTAGACGTAGAACATGACCCTTCTGGTGAGGAAGAACCAGATGGGTCCGCTGGTGAGGAAGGTTCAGGTGGTCCCGTGCCGTCAACTCTCATAGAGGAGGAGCTAGCTCAGATCAGACTCAGATATCATATCCCAGAGTCTGTAATCCTTCGGCTTCCCTCACCAGACAAGCTCCTGGACCGACCTCCAGAAGGAGCTGTCGCGATCTTCGAGGTTACTCTGCAATGCGGCCTGAGGCTTCCGCTGCAAGGTCTGGTGTGGTGCTCACTCACTCACTTAAATTTGGCCCTGAGACAAATGATTCCCAACGGATGGAGGACTTTGATCGGCTGCGCGGTCCTGTGGTCTGAGCTAGAGCAACCCGAATTGACCGTTGATGAGTTCCTTTATTTGTACCGAGTGAAGCCGAACAACTCACAGCCTAGTTGGTACTATCTTTTCGCATGGCGAGGGATTGGGGGGAGCCTTATTACCGACCTCCGTTGTCTAACAAGAACTGGAGGGATAAGTGGTTTTGGGCTTCTGGGTGTTGGGAGGTAGTCGACCTACCTCTAGCATCGGATCACCACTGGGTCCCCTAAGTGTTCTCCAAGCCAGGTTAGTATACTTTGGATGTAGTTATTCTTTAGCTTGTCCATATTTGATCGGTCTTCAAATCTACTTAACTTGTTCAGATATGTCCTTTGTCGCATTTATCCCCAAGCATGCTCCTTTGCTTGATAGCGAATCGCTTGCTCGAATCAAGGGAGCAAGGGTGCTAGGAGAGGAGAAAAGGTCTTAGAGAGTGTTGCTCTAACCTGAGTTACTTCTTAAGTCGGGCTTGGATATCGCGCTTACTAGTAAAACCTTTGGTAAGACTTCTGGTCGAGCTTTAGGACTTAGGAAAATTTTGTGACTTCCTCTAACGTAGTTTTTTTTTTTTGTGTCGATGCAGAGATGCCTGAAGCTCGTCCTTTTCTATGGCCCGCTTCTAAACTTCAGGCGCCATCCCAGGAGGAGTTGGCGGCGCCGAAGAGGAAGAGGCAAAAGACCTCCTCCAAGAGCAAGGGGAAGGTCGACCCCTCTTGCCCTATTGTGGTGGAGGCAGAAGGAGAGGGAATGGAGGTAGAGCCCTCCTCTGATGCTGCTGGAGCAGTCGGGACGACTATTCAGGAAGGATACGCCTCTAACGAGGCACAGGGAGCTTCGAACTTTCTATGAAAGTTTGATCTTCAGAGGTAAAAGAGATTGCTCGCCCTTCTGGAGCCCAGTAGGGGCGCAGTAAGGGTCTCCACCACACTGTCAAGGAGATCCTTCCTTGGGCGGACCGTCACATGCCCGAGGCGAAGTTTAGAAGCTTCTTCAGCTCCCCAATGGAGTTGGCTCTCACACACGTAATGACGAGTCTCCTTGGGGTTAGGATATTTTCTAGAGTTAGGTTGATCTTGGTTTTTGGTTGCTCGCCTTCACCTAACTTTTTTGTCTTGTAGATCACCCCACACATGCTGAAGGCAGTGCTGAGTTTGCTCAGTTGTGTGAATAGGTAGGCGAGACTAGCTAAAAGCTCGCCCAATCGGAAGCTCGGGCCTTGACTGTAGAGGCCGAGCTAGAGGCTACGAGGAAGCTTCTTGAAGAGGCTTATGCACAGAGGAATGAGTTAAAGGTGAAGCTGGAGGGAGCCAAGGGGAGGCTCAGGGACTGCAAAGCGAAGCTCAAGGAGACTGATGCAAAGCTCGAGGAACTCAATGTAGGAACTCGAGCTGTTATTGCTCAATCTCAGAAGGATGTCATCAAGGAATTTGAGTCTTCTCAAGCGTATATAGAGGACATAAATGCCCTCTATCGTCAGGGGTACGCCAAGTGCGTCGAGCCATGAAGGAGTCCTTCCTAGAGTTAAATCTCTTTGGCTTTGACGATTTTGAGTTGGGCTTTGATGCATCTGGTAATGAGGCGGTCCCTAAAGCGGCTCTTGAAGTGGCTCCCGAGCATCCCCCCGAGGCTTAAAGATGACTTTTATCTTTTTTCCTTGGTTGTGCAATACCTTTCCTTGGCTATACAATTGTTGAGGGTCAAATATTGCATAGTAGACCCCAGTTATTACCTGATTTTACAAACATGATACCCTTTAATGCCCTATTTTAATCATGTTTGTGTTATAAGGTGAATTTACGAGCGTGGACTGAAAAGGATGCTAAAGGCATGAATTTAACGTTTAAGAATCACCAAGGAAAGGGACGGACCCTAGGGGATCGAGATCAAAGAATTTACACGCTAGAGATCTTAGAAAATTAAGAGATCGACGATAAAGAGGCCTGAAAGTCGTCATGAATGCAAGATCACAGGGTTCCTACCATCCGTTTCATTTGAAACTTTATATCTGGCCTGAGGACCCCAAATAAACCGAACACGTCGAATTTCAGCCATTGGATCCTTGTAGAAGTGGCCAAAGGACATATCAACACATAATACTCTAATTTAGGACCCACCTGATATCTGGATATACTTCAATTTTGGTCTCAACCCCTTAAATGGGGTGACAGAACAGATGAACGGAACAAATTTCTCATAAACATCAAAGTGGACCCCACCTTGAGTGGTGTGTGCATAGTGCACTAGCCGTGCACCAAAAGCCGAGAACGGGTTAGCGCATGCTGACCCGTCTCCTTCCGTCTCTCTCTGCGTAGAAACACAACGGATTTGTTTAGTGGGCCCCACCCATCTCTCATTTGGACGATCTGGACCGTCCATTGCGTCAAGAGGGGGGCACGACCCTAGCCATGATGGCCTTTTAGCCCCATGCATACATACACACGTGGATCATCGAAAAATGTAGGATGAACGATGAGTTTATTTTATACACTGGACAACACCAAAACTCGACCAAAACCACTCCTTTCCGATTGAAATTTCGCCATGAATCTAATGAACGGGGTGGATTTCATCGAAAACATCACTATGGGGCCCACCAAAGACGTCAGCGCCGGTCCATTCGCACTATACGCACGTCCGATTTTTTCAGACATTGCGGGGAGTTGTCGGCCACTATTTGTGGTTTGATGGGTGATCCAAACCGTTCAGAACCTTCAGAGGGGGGTCTTTACCCTAATTATAGAGTCCAAATTGATTTCTTAGACGTCGATTGGCAAAGAACTCGGTCTGAACGCAACATGTTTTTGTTTTTGCGACTGCCAACTGTGTAAATAGATTCCACTGACTGCCAGCCCTCTAAACCGTCCCTGGGGCCTATTAAAGAGGGAGAAGGACGTGGGAAAGCATACTTGGATCCTGGCAGCCATGGAGGCATCTTAGAGCATGGGAGCACAAGAGAGAGAGAGAGAGAGAGAGAGAGAGAGAGAGAGAGAGAGAGATTGTGGAGTGGCCAGCCTTCAACGAGTTTCTCCTTCATCTTTGTTTTTCCTCTTTTCCTTTCATGTTTTTCTAGTTTTAGCATGATCATGTCAGGCTAAACCTCTTAGCTAGGGCTAAGAGGTGAAGCTTGTAGCATGATGGGTGGCCTTCTATTGCTTTGATTTATGTTACACTGAACTCTCTTTGATTATAGTTTGATATTAAGGAATGCTTTTGGTTTTAATGGTTAGTTGTGACTTAAATTATAATAGATCTGCAATGGCTTTGAGTATTCCCTTTACATTATCTTGATTATGAATTTAGGAATCCCTATTGTTCACCATCATCTCCTGGCATGGTTGGATGATGGAACCCTTCCTAACATTCATACATCTCTCAGATTGGTTGTGGATTGGTTAAATTCTGTTGTTTGCTTTGTCTCATGGGCATGGTTTGGTGATGGAATCAATTCTAATTTACATCCTTCTCATCTCTTGAAAATTACATTAAAGGAAGTTTAGATTTGATTTTTAATGAAATATCTTCCAACTGGATGAAGATGAGACTCTAAATCTAGTTGTGTTCATGATTCAAGATAGATCTCCCTGATCTCTACATGTGGATCCTTGACACCCTAGTTTCCCACATTTGAATTTTACAAGTTTTAGTTTATTCATTCACCATTATCTTCTTAAATCCTTCTGATTTAGATTTCATCTTATTCTAGTTCTAATTACTTTCAGAATAGGTATAAGGTTCAGTCACTATGGATTTGACTTCGGTCTTACCGAGATTATTACTACACCGCGACCCTACAATTGGGGTTGTGAACAATAATACCTTTTCCTTTTTCAGTAGATCTAGACTGATGTAGATGTGCTCTCTGGGGTTGGACCGATGCAAACTTTTGATTGATGTAAACGTGCCCTTCGGGGCTATATCAATGAAATCTTGTCTTTTTGGAAAGAACTTCTTTGTTGCAAAATTTTTCCCAAGTCAAGTAGATCGCATTCAATCTTGTATGGATGAATTAGTTTTGAGTTAGGTAGGACAAATCCTAGTTGGATCTCATAGGTTGGACAAAGGTCGGACTTGGTCGGACCAAATAGGTTGGACAGAGGTTAGTGTAACACCCTGTACTTTCCAATACTCGGGTGTTACCATAAATGTATAAATAATGCAACCTAAATGTATACACTATGAAATGCATGTACTTTGTAAAGATTTAAAACTTCATGATAAAATGATATGTATGTATTTAATATATATAAGATATTATAAAAATAATATTATATTAAATAAATATAATGAATAATGGTTTTATAATATATAGTTGAATTATAAGTATTAAGGTAGTATTAAATATCTTTTATAAGTATGTATACAAAAATCATTAGATACTTTAATGAAATTTTATATTTAACAATATTATTAAATACAAATATAATTTTAACTAAATATGATATTGTATATTATGAATTATGTATATTAATGAATGTGGGAATAGCAGCATGTAATTAGTGGTATGTTAATATTAAAATTATATTTATATATATGTATGAGATCTTAAGTATTGCAATTATAAGTAATATACAAAAATAATAAAAATTATATTAATATTAGTATCGGTTAGTATTATATGACGAAAGCCTTACAAATGGCCCATTAAGATCTTTTAACCATTGACGTCCAACTTCGGAATCATCGGACCACTAGATTGACGAGAAACTCATCACCATGACCTAAATCAAGTTGTGGGCCCCACTTAGACCTTAGATCTGCCTATTTTGGGTCAAAAGACCTGACTGACGCTTCCAAGAAGAATGGATGGTGTGAATCTATCACAAACACCATGGTGGACCCCACAGGAAATGGGCGCACACCACAGCGGTCCGTGCACAGTGCACCAGATCGTGTCGTTGGTTCGCTGACCCGTGAAATTTTGAAAAAAAAAAAAAAGAGAGGGAGAGACCTCCCAGCCCCATGCGTTAAACGTGATGAACAGACAGAGTTCGTTCATCATGCGATGTGACCCACCATCATCCGTGTAATCCATACCATTCAATATCGGTCTTGCAACATCTAAACGACCAGACCCATATCAATCCACCAGGTCCATGCAACCTTCCACACGTGTAAGAGAGGATCGACTGAGGAACGTTCGCTGAGAACGACTAGTGGCCCACTCCGAGTCACCCTTCATCCCATTTAAACCGTTCATTGGTCAGGGACAGCCTGAACGACCAAATCGACGAAGCCTGAAGGGATCCATGCACACGTACGGGTGCTCGTGCAACAACAGCCACGGATGGACAACTGCTTTCTCTGGAAAATAAGACCGTTGGGGAACCCTCCACGTCAGCGATCCGCATCCCAAGCTCTCCCTTGATCCCATCCGTCCCTCAGAGTGGAGATTCGGGCTTTCCATCCATTGCCAGAAGTAAACAGGCAACTGCTTGCAGGAGCAAACGGCGTGGGAAACATTCCCACTTCGGGAAGGGTACGCTGGCACTATCCGAAGCCTCCAACAGGCCATGTGGAGTGCTCTCCACCGTCTGCTGTAGGGTTGCAACATTTCTCTCAGCAGAGCCACCCATCTCGCGAGAGAAGCTTTGGAGGTAGAATATCTTGCGGGATATTGAACTCAGACGAATTGCGAGAGAGAAAGTGGGTCCCACACCAATACCATGCCCCATCTGATCCATCCAGATGGATTAGATGGCTGTTTTAAACGACCCATACGAAAACGCCATTAGAGGCAGCGTCATCTTCCCCGTTAAACTGATCAACCCACCATGATCGTGTGGACCCCACCCACTAATCCAGATCACTATTCTAGTGGGCCTTGATAAGTGGAATCCATCCCTCGTGATGGATTTCCCCCATGCGTACGAAAATCGAGGGAGTGTGCGTGAGTTCGGCCACCAGATCTTGACCTTTGGCTGGGCCATTCGAGCACGCTCCGCATCTATAAAAAGGAACCCTACTCCCTCGGGATTCCACCAGATAGCCTGAGAGGAAATAGGATAAAAAATAGTGAGAAAGAGAGAGAGAGAGAGAGAGAGAGAGAGAGAGAGAGAGAGAGAGAGAGAGTGTGTGTGTGTGTGTGTGGGAAGGCGAGCTCGGTGCCGCACTGCACCAAGACGACCCATCTGACTCGGGTCGAGTTGGCTCAGTGCTGGCCGTTGTAGCCATTGTAGGAGAAAGAGAGAAGGAAAGGAAAGATGAGGGGAGAGAGAGAGAGAATAGAAGGAGAGAGTTGGGAGTGAGTCGTCGGCTTCCTATGGGCCATGCCAAGTCGCAGCGGTGACTCAAGCACTCAGTTGGGATTATTGGGTCGATAGGTGTGGACTAACTCGATCACAGTCCCACCTTCTGGCAGCCATTCATCCATCCAGGAGCCAGACGAAGGCCGGACCATCACCCTCAGGTAACTGTTTTAACCCCATTTCATGCCCATGCGGGACACCTTTTAGCATCACGCACTGTTGAGTTATCCAAGCTGTTCACCATTATCCTTTTTGTTGAATTCATGTGGTTGGAGGATGGGTGTTCTCATGCTGCGTGTGAGTTCTGCAAGGGGAGATTCCAACCATAGAGCTGGGGGTTAGAGGCACCCTTCAGCAGGCCTCGACTAAGATAAATCTCAGTGGGCCGCACCACATATCACAGTGGGCCCGCCTAATGCAAGCTCAGTGGGCACGCCCTGTATCAGCTGGGGGCCACAATCAGGGCCGAGATCATGCCGAAATGAGCTGAGATATAAGCCTTCATCAGGCCATGCAAACAGCTGACAAAAGGCCTCAACTGGGCCGTTACCTGAGCGGAAAAAGACCCTCAGTTGGGCCAAAAACCGAGCAGAAATTGGGCCATTTAATGGGCCACGACCTGGGCTGAGATCAATCCTAGCAACAGGCCAAAATCAGCCCAAGATCTGGCCAAGATCAGGCATAATGGGCCTATGCGGTTCCAGACATTAGTGGACCACGTCTCAGCTAGCCCTGTGGGCCTCACCACACACCACAGTGGGCTTCACCAAGTGTACGCCTAGTGGGCCACACCTGAGATGTATCCCAGAGGGCCGCACGTGAGATAGGTCTTAATGGGCCACACCATAAGTCCTGTTAAGCCACGTCTGGGCTGGGGTCTGTGGGCCACAATAATCATGGGAAAGCCCAGTTCCCTGGATCTCCGTTGGATAGTGAAAGGGTGGGCCGAACCAGGCAAGTTCAGTCCTAGTTTTTGGGGCCGCTACCGTACAACAATGGTCGGGCCAAACCAAGCCCAGTTTAGGCCTTAACTAGGGGCAGTCTCAGGCCTAACCTAGGCCACTTATGGATACAAAATTTGGTAGGCCTATTCACCCTAATGATGGCCCAAGTTCCCTTGATCATTGGGTCCTTACAAACCCCGTTCATTCCAAGGACTTGAATGCCTTCTAACACAAGTTATTATAAATGAAATTACAATTAGTAAATAGTTGTATTTTACTTACCGTTCTCAAATACTACCATAATAGTAGATCATAATATTAATTATCATCATAATGATTGCTATTAATATGTTACGCTAATATTAGTTATTAGAAATGAAATGATGTTAGCATGGTATCCATCATTTGAAAATATTATATTTAATAATAGGATAATTTCCTTACAATTGTAATACTGATTATTACCATGGTCACAATTAATAGTTATATCATTAACGTTAAATTGTAACTAACAATATTATTATTATTATATTGTATTTAAGCTGTACATACATCATAGTTCTACTCCTAAAACTAAAGCTTAGGATGAAAACCCTAATCCTACGTCAAAACCTTAAAAGTAATCCAAACCATAGGTCGTATAAATCTTGACCAAAGACACTTGGTAGAACAGTGATCTCATGTACAACTTCGTCATCTATGGTAGGACTCAACTTTGAGGGTACACGCACTTTCTAGCAACGTCAGTTAGCAATTCAAGTATAAGGTGATGATTCTTTCCCTTCAGTTTTTCATCTTTTCATTAGCTTAAGTTATAGTTTTTATTTAAATTAATATCTCTCATTTATAATCACATGTGTTAGCTAGTGGAATTTGAATTGTTGTATTACATGCTTTATGATTAACCTGTATAATTGTTCATGCTTGTGTGTTTTTTATGGATTGCTTATGGAACTTAAACTGGTACATTAGTAGAAAATTCCCACATGTATGTACACCCATACTTGAGATGTAACTTGACTAGTTGTGATCGTAATGGATCTTCGACTTGTGGTTATTGGGTGATGGTCTAGATGGATCATCGATGTGGGCCTACCATCCAGGGTTGTTGTGCCCAATGGTTTTTAAGGATGGTCTTTATCGTATGGTTTTGATATCGGCCATATGTGGTAAATTTTGATACTCGCCCCGTGGTTTTGTTTTGATATTTGCCTTAGATGGGTTCGATATTTTATATAGTCCAACCATGCGATGGTAAGCCCCATATACTGTAATATGATTAACCACTAGTCGATGGGTTTCCATTAAACATCCTAAGATGGTAGCCTCATGGGCCGGGAATGGTAATCATGGGATACTATGCCCGAGCCGTCGGCCTACGCTGGGTCATGTGCTGCCCGTAGTGACTGTGAGCTTACTTAAATTGGCTGATTATGAATGGACTAATAATGAGCTGAAAAATCATGCATAGTTGGCATATTTTCGATGACTTGGATCACTTTGCCCTGTGATTACGCTGAATGTTGCGCTTATGACCAATCATTCGATTTATGATGATAACCTGGATCTTCATGCCCATGTGATTACGTCGAGTGTTGCGCTGATGACCAGTCACATCCTTGGGTGATGACCCCATTGCCTGTCTGGATGTTTTTCCCGAGGCACAGCCCATTTGGATGTTTTTCCCAGGGCACAGACCGTTTGGACGTTTTTCCCAAGTCTATGATTTCATCCATGCATCCATGCATCTAATAAGACTTCATTTACTTGTTTTGGTTATCTGGATGTTTTATACTATTTCTTACCTAATGCGGCGGTGTGTAATCTTAAGGGGAGTTCACACTGAGTTAGCCACTCATCCATCAAATATACAACCGTACAGGTAGCACGGGTGGCCCTGATGATGTTCACACTCATATTGGTGAGGAGCAGGCTATGGTTGACAAGGGTGCATGATTATATTTGCTAAGGGTTGCTACAGGATTTCATATCTCAAATTTGTTGTAATTTACTTTATTTCACATGTAATATTATTTCATTTTGTAATGGTAAGAATGGGGACATTGGTTTGTATAAGTCATTATGGGCAGCACTTGTATATTCTAAATAAAATTTGAAATTTTCCTTTATGCTTACTTGTCCATTCTACGCTCATCTGCTTACTCTGATAAAAGAAAAAAAAATATTTGACCATCCTTTAAGGTTAACACTCGGGTTTTTGGAAAACAAGTTGTTTACTAGGGTCCCGAAAAGTCGGGGCGTTACAGTCAGATTGGATAGGTCAGATAGAGGTTGGACCTTGGTCAAACCCGACGGGGACGGCAGACCGAACGGGAACCAAGTTGTGACAATGCTCTTATTAGTACTTAATCTGAAGTTGATAAATGTACAATGAGCTTCACACTGATCTATTAAGGATAATAGATTTTGAGATGTTTAGCATTCCAGGGATGTGGTAAAAGTTGGCCATCCAGATCTTCCAGTCGGTATGAGTTAGGTCGGATTGTACTCGTTACTACATAAGGTCCTTCCCAGTTCGGGCCCAAGGTTCTCGATCTCGGTTCCTTGGTATTCTAAAAGGTCTTTCGGAGGACTAAATTGCCAGTTTGAAATCTTCTAACCTTCACCCAAGCATTGTAGAAACGCGTCACTTGTTGCCGACGAATAGCGGTCCGGATCCGAGCTTGTTCCCTCCATTCTTCAAGAAGGTCGAGACTTAATGCCATCAGCTTGGTATTGACTTGTTCATTGAAAGACTCTGTCCAAGCTGTGTGGGTAGTTTGATTTTTATGGAAATGACCGCTTCTGCTCCATATGCTAAGGAAAAGGGGGTTTCCCCAGTAGCTGTTCAGGCGGTAGTTCGGTATGCCCAAAGGACTTTAGGGAGTTCCTCAGCCCAAGCTCCCTTAGCATCTCGAGTTTCTTGATGATCTTGTTGATCGCTTTAACTTGTCCGTTTTCCTGCGGATGTCAAGGCGAAGAGTAGACATTGCGAATTCTGAGGTTATCGCATATCCCTTAGAATTACTTGTTATCGAATTGTTTCTTGTTATCGGAGACAATGGTTCGAGGAATTCTGAATCTGCATATGATGTTCTTCTAGATGAAATCGGTGATCTTCTGTTTGGTTATGCTCTTTAATGGTTCAGCTTCAGCCCATTTTATGAAGTAGTCAACAGTTACAATGACAAACTTGGTCTGACCTTTACTAGTTGGGAGGGGACCAATGATGTCAATCCCCCACTGAGCAAATGGCCATGGCCTGGTCATAGGAGTGAGTTCCTCAGGTGGCTGCCGAGGTATATTAACGAAGTGCTGACACTTGTCACATTTCTGAATGAATTGCTAAGCATCGGTTTGGATGGTCGGCCAATAATAACCTTGTCGGATCACTTTGTGAGCCGAAGCTCGACCTCTTGAGTGGTTTTCGCAGATCCCCTCAGGGGTCTCCCTTAGGACATATTCTGCTTCTTCTGGTCAGAGGCATCTGAGGTAGGGGAGATAGAAACCTTTCTTGTAAAGGATGCTATTGAGTATGGTGTATCATGCGACTTTAGTTCACAACCTGCGTGCCTCCATTCAGTCTTCGGGTAACCTGCCTTCTTTAAGGTAGACGATGATTGGATCTATCCAAGTTGGTTCCGAGCTTACCGAAAGGACTGATGCGAGGTCGGCTTCGTCGATACTCGGCTTTGCAAGGAACTCGATTGGGATAGATCTTAGGATCTCATCCTCATCTGCAGTAGCTAGTTTTGCCAGTATGTTAGCTTTGGAATTCTCATCCCGAGTGATTAGGGCAACACTACAATTTTGAAACATTCCGATTAATTTTTGGCCTTCCATAGATATGCTTTTATGCGTTCCTTTTTGGCTTGGTATGCCTCGACTATTTGATTGACGACCAATTGGGAATCGCTGAAGACTTCGAGATGTTGAGCCCCCATGTTGGCTGCTAGTTTAAGTCTGATGAGCAAGGCGTCGTATTCCGTTGTATTGTTGGAGGCTTAAAATCCGAATCTTAATGCATATGCATGCATGTATGGTTTAAGGTCTCCAGATTATCCTGGCCCCACTTTCCTTAGAATTGGATGAGCCATCAACGTAGAGCGTCGACTTGGTTGGGACGGGAAGAGCTTGGGTGTCGGACGATTTGGCAGATTTTTGGTCGGGTGCTACACTCAAGATGAGCTCTCGCTGAGGTGAGTTGGTGGCTTGTTCAGGCACAGGAGTTAGCTCGATGATAAAATCTACCACTACCTGACCTTTGATGGCTGCTCGGGGTTGATACTTGATGTTGAACTAGCTTAACTCGATTGCCCACTTAGTCAGTCGTCTCGAAGCTTTGGATTTTTGGAGCACTTAACATAGTGGTTGATTGGTTAAGACGATGATGGTATGAGCTTGGAAATATAGCCGTAGGCGTCGAGAGGAAATGACCAAAGCCAAAGCTAATTTTTCCAAGGTTGGATATCTTGTCTCGGCCGAAACTAAGGCTTTCCTACCATAGTATACTAGGAATTTCTTTCTTTCGTGTTCCCTAATTAAGGCCGAACTAACTACTGTATCAGAAACGTTTAAGTATAGTAACAGGGACTCTCCTTGCTCGAATTTAGAGAGCAGTAGTGGCGACCTTAGATATTGCTTGAGTTACTAGAAGGCCGCCTCGCATTCATCCGTCTAGTCTACCACTTGTTTCCCCTTCAACTGTTTGAAGAAGGGAAGACATTTGTCTGTAGCTTGGGACATGAAGCGATTGAGGGCGGTGATCCTTCCCGTAAGTCGTTGAACATCTTTGATCGTCTTTGGCGATTACATATCAAGGAAAGCCTTAGTCTTATTGGGATTCGCTTCAATTCCTCGCTGGCTGACTAAGAAGCCAAGGAACTTTCCCGAGCTAACCCCGAAGGCACATTTGTTCAGGTTTAGCTTCATTCGGTAATTGTGAAGAATGAGGAACATTTCCTCGAGGTCGGCAATATGTTCTGTAGCTTTGATGCTCTTGACAAGCATATCATCGATATAGACCTCTATTGTTTGCCCTATCTGTTGGGTGAACATTTTGTTGACCAATCATTGATAAGTAGCACCTGTTTTTTTCAATCCAAAGGGCATGACTCGATAACACTAAAGACCTTTGTCGGTGAAGTCGGTTTTTGTTTTATCATTTGGATGCATTACAATTTGATTATAAGCGGAGTATGCATCCATGAAACTCAGTAGCTCATGCCCCACTGTGTTGTAGTCCACACAGACCTGCCATTTCCCATTAGCTTTATTTACCAACACGATGTTGGCTATCCAGTCCGTAAAACAGACTTCCTCAATAAACTTAGCCTTCAGTAGTTTGTCGACTTCTTCTCCGATCACTGCGTATCTTTCGGGACCGAGCGCACGACGCTTTTGTCGAATTGGTTGGTGAGCGGGGTCGGCGTTCAGTCGAGGTACGATGATCTTGGATTTGATGCTAGGCAAGTTTTTATGAGACCATGCGAAGACGTTCGCGAATTGTCGGAGGAGAGCTATCATGTTATCTCGTAGCGGTGCTGTTAGGGACAACCCAATTTGGACGGTTTTGGATGGGTCAGACTCGTCCAGTGGAACTGGAATAAGGTCTTCCATGGGGCGACTTCTTTCCTTGGATTATTCACACGGATCCAAAGAAGTAATAGTCATTGTTTGGTACGGGGTTCTTAGTGCCATTCCGTAGCACTGTCTGGCGTCATGTTGGTTGCCCTTTACTAACCCGACCCCTTGATCGGTCGGAAACTTCATGGTCAGGTGATAGGTTGAGACCACAGCTCGCAGGGCATTCAAAGATGGTTGGCCAAGGATAGTGTTGTAAACGGACGCGCAATCTACTACTAAGAAGTCAACCATTGTGGTGACTTAGTTCGTCTGTCCCTAGCTGAGAGCAGAAGCTGAATTGCCCCTTTAGATATGATCTTCCCACCTGAGAAACCGAGCAACATGGTTCTGATGGGTCGAAGTAGGGATCGACCTACTCCCATCTTGTCGAAAGCCTAGGCGAAGAGCACATCAACAAACGATCCAGTGTCGACGAGGATCCAAAACACCTTTCGATTGGCTATAGTCAGGGTGACCACTAGAGCATCATCGTGTGGGTGGTGGATTCCTCAGGCATCTTCTTCAGTGAAGGTCATGCTATGCTTCTCCACCTTTTGTTCTTTTAGAGGTCTCCCAATTAGCAAGACTTCTTCTTCTGGACGACCAATGGTTCTGGCGTATGCCTTTCAAGCAATTTTCAAGTCACTCCGCCTTCATGGCCTTTGAAGATAGCGCGGATCTCCCCAATTGGTTCATTGTTGATCGACTACTCATCTGTTGCTACAACCTATCTCCTTTACGGTTCACATACTCCTCGAGATGGCCGTCATGAATGAGTGCTTCGATCTCTTGCTTGAGGTTGAAAAAATCGTTCATGTTATGTTTGTGATCTTAATGGAAGAAGCAGTACTTGCTTTTGCTCCTCTTATCAGGATTGGACTTCAACTTGTTCGGCCAATGGAGGATACACTTGTCTTTGATCTCCTTCAGAACTTGTTCTGGTGTTTTGTTGAGAGGGGTGTAAGTTTTGAACTTACTGTCGGGCCGCTTGTTTGGACTACGGTCGTCCCGCGATCGGTCATCCTTCCTCTTCCTACTCGTATTGGCCAAGCTTGGCTTTGCCTTTACGTGTTGTTCATTGGTTGGAGGAACCTTGTTCTAAACGGTGTCTCGTAGGATCCGAGACTCTTCAGCATTAACGTAGTTCTGTGACCGATTCAGTAGTTCAACCACTGTTGCGAGATGATTCTTGTCCAGCGAGAAGAGGAACTGATTATCCCTCAGCCCACTCATGATAGCGTTGAGGGTGACCTCTTCCGTGTGCTTACGGACCTGTAAGGCTTCCAGATTGAAGCGCTTGATATAGTCTTTTAGAAGCTCACCATCTTTCCGCACGACAAGAAGGAGATGGGCAGGTGCCTTGAGCCTTTTCTTTCCTTCGACGAAATTTGTGATAAAGGCTTGGCCGAGTTGAGAAAATGAACTGATGGAGTTCGGCTTCAACTGCTTGAACCACGGTCGGGCGGCTCCAGCCAAAGTTAAAGAGAAGGCTCGTCACATGACTTCATCAGAGACATCGTGGAGTTCCATGTAGACTCGGAAGGACTCTATGTGCTCTGACGGGTCGGTGTTCCCTGAAAATGGAGTGATCCGGGGCAGCCGAAACCTGTCCGGCAGCTGCACCCGCATGATGTCGGCTGTAAACGGGGGCTCAGACTCTTTCACCGTGCCATGTGTTGGCGCATTAGCTCGATAAGCAAGTTCTTTACCTCGGCCTCCCAAGGCTCGCCACTCTCAGCAGTAGTCTCTTTTTTTAATTTAAAAAAACATTCCATATATAGGCGACTTTGCTTTACATCCTTAGAAAACTAAAACCCTTCAGCAGCATCACACTGGGGGCCCAAATTGGGACAAAACTACAAACAAAAAGGAAGCATAAAAAAAACTCTATACAGGGGAAAACAATGGGAAAAAGGCTCGCCTAAGAGGACCTGATGGAGCCCAGCCCAGGTTCGTCCAGGAAGATGAGGCCCCGGATCTGAGAAGGGTGATCTCTCACTGAATCAAAAACCCGCATAGATTGTGAATGGCTTCCCATCTGGGCTAAGCCGTCTGCCGAGCCGTTCCCCTCTCTCTTGATAAGATTGAAGGAAATGGTGGCCTTGCTCGAGAGGCTGGCAATTCTGGCCAACCAATGCTTCCACTGCCAAGAAGCGGAAGATCTCCCCAAGAGGACGTCAATGACGAATTTCGAATCCGATTCAATCTCAACGTGAGAATACCCTTTGGGGAGATAGAAGAGGAAGCCATCATGTACCACTCTCAACTCCGCTAAGTTGTTAGAGTCCTTACCATACCCAACCACAAAGCCAAAAAAGAATCCCACCACCTCCCGATAGACCAGGGTTGCCTCTGGCCGAGCCTTCAGTATTTAGCTTTACCCACGATGTAGGAGGCTTAACCCACCGAATTACTTTCAACGTAGGCTGCTTCCTAGGGGCAACTTGGAGGCCTAGATCGGCCCAAATTTGTTGCTGCGATAGCGAGGGAGAGACAGGCAGAGATCGACATCGACATCTGATCATATTTGACCGCGTTTCTGGACCGCCAAACTTCCCAATAAATCACTCTTGAGAGGCTTCTGCGAAATGAGATAGGAAGACCGCTAATGGCCGATGTCCTCCACCATTGGCTGAAACGCTCTCCAACAGACTGATCTTCCATAAAGGAGATCCCGAGCAGATAACCAAAATGGCTCCAAATTTGCCGAGCTAACTGCCCATATAGGAAGAAATGAGTGATGGATTCCACATGAGTGTGGATTTAGTGGCCGAGATCGCAGCAAACACATCGGGATGCCAAGGAAATTCCCTTCTCTTGAAAACGAGCATCCACTGCCACAATACCCTGAAGCAATCTCCAAATGAATATAGCAATTTTCGGGGGAAGTTTACCTTACCCGATCCAAACTGACCAGCTCCTAGGAGGGTGTTGCACCCTGCTAATCTTCCATGCTGACTTCAGCAAAAAACTGCCAGAAGGATCATGAGACCAAAAATAACCTTCATCCCCAGGGGAAATGGCGAATCCCCCTTGAAATATGGAATCTAGAGCTTCGTGGGGAAGAATGGAGAGCGCGGAGCACGGGGGAGCGGACCCGTAGGCCCCAAGAAGTCTTTGATAGGCTGATCAGCGATAGAGGATGGGACAGGGCTTGTGGCAAGATGGAATAACGGGCCCAGCCCAGACCAATTCGCCTTCTAGAGGCTTCTCTCGCCGTTGCTCACAAGCCACTGAACAGAATCTTCAAGTACTGGCAGCATGACTCTGACTTATTTCCACAATGGGGAGGCTGCCGGATGAGCTTGGATGAGCTGGGACTGGTCGATGTCAAGAGGAAACTTGGCTCTCATAAGCTCGGCCCAGGGACCCCTGGAAGCCCTGAATTTTACTGCCTAGGCCATTTTCATTCTCGTGGCGGTAACCACTTCTTGGAGCTTTCTAATACCCAGACCTCCCTCCTTCACCGGCCTAGCTACTTTTTTCCAGGCTAGCCAAGGGAACTTACATCTCCCCTCGTTCCAACCCCAGAAAAATCTAGCAGAGCATTTCTCCAGCTTAGCTAAAACCTAGTTAGGGACCTCTGCTGCTGCCAAAACGTGTAGAGGGATGCTCCCAAGCACGTGCCTAATTAGCGTAGATCTGCCCGCTTGTGAAAGATGCTTAGCTTTCCAATCGCTGATTTTTTTTCTCCATCTTATCTAAGAGAAACTAGAAGTCTGCTACCTTTGCTCTTCCCCTGACCAGCGGCACACCGAGATAGCGGACTCCTGTATTGCCCCTTCTCATACTCAGGAGGAGTTCAATGGATCTGATTCTACTGGTCGGGAGGTTGTCAGAACAGAGGAAACAACTCTTTTGATGGCTAATACGCTGGCCTGAGGCTGCTTGGAATGCAGAGAGAAACTCATTCACTTTCTGGATTGACCCCCTGTTGCCATTGAGGAACAGAAGAGTGACGTTTGCGTAAAGGAGATGGGACGGGAGGGGACACCCTCTTCACAGTCTGAATGGCTAGCTTTTACCACTACAATCAACTGTCTGAAGGACCTGGAGAACGCCTCAAAAGCTAGAAGGAAAAGAGCAGGAGATAGGGGGTCTCCCTGTCGGAGCCCTCTAGAGGATTTAAAATAACCGGCTGCCTCGCCATTGATTAAGATTGAGAACCAGTTGTTGTCCCAACAACGTTCCATCAAGGAGATCCAGGAAGGGCGGAAGCCAAATCTGGTAAGGACAGACTTGAGGAAGCCCCAGTCTACCCTGTCGTAGGCCTTCTCCAAATCTAGCTTAATCACCAAGTTCCCTCCTCTTACCTTCCTATTCATTTCTCTGAGCACCTCTTGGGCATAAGTTATGTTTTCAGAGATTTGCCGACCTTGCACGAAAGCTCCTTGCTGCAGGGAGATCAGCCTGGGTAGAAGCCTTCCAAGCCATGTAGCCAGGATCTTAGCGAAGATCTTATAGATGACATTGCACAGACTGATAGGGCGATAATCTGAAAATGTCGCAGCAGAGTCCGTTTGGGACAAGATAGATTAAAGAAGAAGAAAACGCTCTAGGGAATTCTTCTCCTTTGAACAAGGCAATCGCAGCCTTATGCAGATCATCGCGAACTATCAGCCAACTCATCGCAAAAAAGGCCCCTAAAAAGCCATCCGGGCCTGTTGTCCCATCTTGGGGAATCGCCATCGCTGCCTGGTGGACTTCCAATTTTGAGGGAGGCAGCATCAGTTCAAAGTTGTCATGGTCCGAGAGCAGCAATGGGATGGCTTGCAAAAGGGCTGGGTCAGGTGTTGTAACTTCCGCCTTGAAGAGGGAGGAGAAAAAATCTACCGCCGCTGATTATATGGCCTCTTGGCTATAGATCGCCTGCCCCTCCACATCTAAAATGGACGAAATTTCTGATCTCTTGATTCGTTCTGTGGCTGAAGCATGGAAGAACTTGGTGTTCTTATCTCCCTCTTGCAGCCAATGGGTTATGGATTTTTGCTTCCAGAACATTTCTTCCATAAGCTGTAGCTTAGCTAGCTTCTGCCTAGCCGCGGCCCAGTCTTGCCGCGAATCAATGTGAACTTCTGCCTACATTCTGATCTCGATGTCTGCTAGCTCGTTCTCTGCTTGCTTGGCATTCTGAAAGACATTCCCACAAACATCCCTATTCCAGATCTTGAGGGCCGTTCTAACTCTTTTAAGCTTTAATTGAATGTTGATCATAGGAGAGGAGGATAGCTCCCCTGTCCATGCTTCCTTGATTACCTGAAGAAATCCTTCATGAATCGTCCAGAATCTTTGGAACCTGAAAGGCCTAGCAACTGACGGAGATAAGCCTGGGAAGGACACCAACAGAGGGGAGTGGTTAGAGCAAATTCGGGACTGGTGATTGACTCTAAATCAAGGGAATTCAGCTATCCAAGAGTCGTTTAACAACACTCTATCTAGCCTAGCCCAAATACGAGTCAACCCAAACCTGTCGTTGTTCCAAGTAAACTTGTTTCCGGAGAAGCCTGCATCCAGGAGGCCAGCGTCATGATTAGCTGCCACGAAATCTGCTAAAATACCCGAGTTCGAGCTGCGAGAACCCAGCCTATCCTCTGTCGCTGCTACTGCATTAAAATCCCCCTACTTCCCATGGGCCCTGAATAGATCTGCTGAGGCTGGACATGTCAGCCCACAAATTTCTTCTGAGAGAGCTACAACAGCTCGCATACACTACCGATAGCACCATGGGGACCCTATGGGTCTACAAACATAGCTGCAGGGACATCATCTGGTTAGATTTAGCAATAACTGAGACATTAAGTTGGTTATGGAAAAATACCCATATTTTGCCCCTGACGTCCAGATTAGAGAGCGAGCAATGGAAACTGAGTTTCAAGCCAATGCCTACTCTTTTGTCGTCTCTCATCATGGGCTCAAGAATAACCACTAGCAAGGGCTTATGGGCTCTTATCATCTTAGAAAGACAAGCTTGAGTGGATTTATTCTCCACTCCCCGGGCTTCCACAGAAGGAAATTATCCATCAGTGACACAGCCCGAGTTCACAACCCTTCTCTTCAACTTCCGCAGTCTCTAGTACCATTCTCCTTCCCCATACTTTTCTGAAATTTTCCTGCACTTCAGCTTTCTACCTCTGTCAGTAATAGTTTTGGGAACTGATGAAGTAGATGAGATAGTAGCATTGGGGTCGGCCAGAGCCTCCACAACCCGGATAGAAGGATGGGAGCTCTCATACTGACTGGGGCCTTGCTGTGCCTTTTCTGATCTAACTCGTGGCATAGATCAGAGGCGGGTAAAGGCACGGTCACTAAAAAGGTAGGTCTGGCCGAGCTATGTTGTTGGCTCCTGTGAGAGACACCGCGCATGCAGGAAGGTTGAGGGGGATTGCTGCTTGGTTCCCTTCTTTGTACAGCTGAGGTTGTAGTTGCTCCAACATCTGCTTAATGTAGCTCACGTTTTCCCTTATTTCCCCAACTTCTTTTTCAAGGGTGTTCAGTCGACCTCCCTTTATGCAAGATAACTGCCCCAGTCTACCGGAGCCAGAATTGGCATGAAGCTATGAGGGAGAACCTCGATGACTCTCCTATTGTTCAGGTTGTTCTGGTTCAAGGGGCGGTGGTGTACGATTAGGTGTAGGCAGGGTTACAATTGGAATTACAACTGGAGGGGACTGAGCTTTCTTCTTCCCTCTAACCATTGTAGTATCGTCTGGAGTTTATCTAGTAAAGCAGGAACGACTTAAGACATCGTTCCCACAGACGGCGCCAAACTATTGATGCAGTTTTCCGGTATACCTTCCCTGATTGACCCTTTGAAACCTGCACAGGTGAAAAGAGCAGACAAAGGAGACACTGGCTAGTACCAGAGACCCTCTGATGCCTAAGTCAGCACCTTGGGTCTTTTAGGGAGATGATCTTTAAGGAAAGGAGTCACCAGTCGAGTGTTGGAATGAGTGTACGTACCTTACATTAGTTGAGGGTACCTTTATTTATAGGGGGAGGAAGACAATGGCATGAGGAGTCTTTCTCGATACGTTTGGGATGAATCCGTTTAGAGATTCGCCCGGGATTTCACCATGATTATCGTCGTCCAAGTTTCTCGGGATCCGATTTAATCCTCCGAAGATCTTGGGAGAGATCTTCGGGTTGTTAGAAAGATTCTCGAGCTATCGATCCGAGGGTAGATTGTATAAGCCATGCCGAAATTCTTGCTAAGTCAGCGTTCGCCTTGTTTAGAGGTTGTCCCGAGCTATTACCGAGCTCTGGTCGAGCTACGGTCGAGTTATATTCGAGCTATTGGTTGACCTATGGCCGATCTATAGCTGAGCTATGGGTTAAGTCGGCAATTGGCCATTTGAGTGGATTTATAGTTGCATTCTCTTTTAGTGTCCTTACAGTTGCATCGACCACCTTAGAGATCGGCCTGTATTTGGAAGTAAATGCCCCTTGGGGCTCGAATCTTAAAGGGTCTGTGTTGTTTAGTAGAGTTGGTCCATTCCATAAGTCGACCTAACCAACTTAACTATTTTTTCACCCAACAAAACATAAATCTAATGTTTTCGCCACTTTCAAGATATGGACATCAATGATTGAAAAACAAATATGGTGGAAGGTGAAAATTAATGAAACAGATAATGAAAAAAAAATTTACTTCTAGGGAGTTTAATTAATATTCTAAAACGAGGGGATAGTGAGGCACAACACAATGAGGTCTACACTAGAGTAGAATGATATGGTTGAGCATATGAATCACTCTTTTGGAAAGGACCCAAAGTATGTTGAGTAATACTGGGTTGGGCTAGGAGCTATGGGTTGAGGCCATTTCTACGACTTTCTATTTAGTGAATCGATTTCTGTCTACACCTGTTGATTGTAAAATTATAGATGACGTATGGAGTGGTCAAGTAATTGATTACTTGGGGTTGCAGATATTTGGTTGTGATGCTTACTCTTATCTATTGCCATTTGAAAGAGATAAGCTGGACCAAAGAGCTAATAAGTGTACTTTTGTTGGTTATGATGATGAGGGTGAAATCATACAGATTGTATGACCAGGTTTCATGAAAAATCATATTTAGTCAGGACGTCAAGTTTAATAAAGGTTCTTTATTTCGGAAGGATGAGAACAAGGAAATGGAAAATCAACGATTGATGTTGAAGCATACAAAGTTAAAACACTTGAAGAAGTTGAGCCACAGATAGATCAGGTACAAGAAGAGGTGGTGCCACCATCAGTTAAGAGAAATTCACCAAGGGGTCGCATATTACCGTTGAGTACAGTGATGACTCAAATGTTACATTTGCTCTCATTATGAATGAGAGGGATCTGTCTTCTTTTTAGGAAGTAGTTGAAGATCGAGATGCAGAGAAGTGGACGGTAGTGATGCATGATGAGATGACCTCTCTATACAAGAATGAAACGTGAGATTTGGTGAAGCCGCCCATTGGGTGAAAAGCAATCTGGTGCAAGTGGATTTTTTAGAAAAAACTGGATATGTACAGGGCTAGAATGGTAACGAATGGTTATACTCAGAAATGTGTCGACTTCGGTGAGATATTCATGCTTGTAGTCAAGAAAGTATCTATCAGATTTGTATTGGTGTTGATTGCCCAATACAATTTGAAATTGGAACAGTTAGATTTGAAGACTGCATTTCTACATAGGAAAATAGAAGACCAAATCTACATAAAACAACCTAAAGGGTTTGAGGTACAGGGAAAGTAGAATATGGCTTGTAGGTTAAAAAGGTCGTTGTACGGCCTGAAATAGTTTCCCAGGCAGTGGTACAACAAATTTGATTCTTTCATATTGAGGCAGGGGTTTATCATAAGCAAATTCAATCATTGTATATGTTTTAGATCACTAAATGACAAGGAATTTATCATTCTGGTGTTATATGCTGATGATATGCTTGTCATCAGATATAACATATCTAAAATCAATATATTGAAGATTTGGTTATCCTGGACATTTAAGATGAAAGATCTGAGTGATGCAAAAAGTATTCTCATCATTGATATATACCGAGATAGGGAAAGGAACAAGCTATGATTGTCTCAAGAGGAGTATCTTGAAAATATCTTAGTCAAGTTTGGATTGAAAAAGGTAAAACCGATTAACACACCCCACACTGCTCATTTTTGGCTTTCTTCAGAGCAATGTCCTTCGTCAGATAAAGAAAAGCGGCATATATCTTGTGTTCTCTATTCGAGCGTGGTCGATAGTCTTATTACTGTCATGGTCTGTATTAGATTGGATATTACATATGCAGTAGGTGTTGTGAGTAGATACATGTCAAACTCCGACAAGCTACATTGGGTGGTAGTGAAATGGTTACTTTATTACATACGAGGTATGACAGACTGCGTCCTGACATTAAAAAATTCTAAGGAGATACTTGTAGGCGAGGTTGATATGTATTATGTAGGAAACATGGATAATAGAATGTTGAATTCTAGTTACTCGTTTATGTTAGTGGGTGGAGCAATCAGTTGGATGTTGAAGCTTCAGTCGGATGTTGAAGCTTTAGTCTGAGGTTGCTCTTTCTACAACTGAAGCTGAATATATGGTAGTGATGGAAATTACATTCAAGAAAGTTGTATGTTGAAAGGGATGATGAATGAGTTAGGGTTTCACTAGAAAGTTGTGCCTATGTATTATGATAATGAGAGCGTTATCAATTTGGTGAAGAACTCAGTGTACCACTCTCGGACTAAACACATTGACATTCGTCATCATTTCATCTGAAAGATGCTAGAGGAAGGAGGTGTTACTCTTGAGAACATTCACACTAGTAAAAATCCTTCTAGCATGCTTATGAATGTTATTCTACAGAGAAGTTGAAGTTGTATTCGACTTCTCTAGGCTTGGTAAAGAAGAAATGAAGATGGAGTGTGCATGAGAAGTGACGATGATTGTGTTATAATGAAGATGATTAAAGATTATGATAACAACTTAGAGCAATGGAGCTAGATGATTAAAGCCACGGTGGGCATTATTGATCAAGTGCCTTTAATATGGTGCAGTGCAGTTGGCTCGACCGAAGCATGCTGTGATGTTCCTAGTCAACCGAGGTCTGTTTCGATTGACTGACAAACTCTATTTATATCTCAGTTGACCGAAGGTGCGACCAATGGAATGCGTAAGTTTATATATATATATATATATATATATATATATATATATATATATATATATATATATATATATATATATATAGAAAGTGTGGGTTTTGTTTCTAATCTTGTATGGGGGTATATAAGTACATCTCTAAGATCGATTAGGGTAGAACAAGGAGAGCCTACATGATTTTTAGGATTTTGCAAAGGGAAAAGCTAGGGTTTTCTATTATGTAAGTTGTTCAATCTCTTGTAATTCATTATTTATAGTGGATTGATTATCGTTTTGTACTATGGTTTTTTTTTTTTTTTTTTTCCCTCAAGAGTTTTTCAAGTAAAAATCTGAGTGTTATATGTGTTTGCTTGTTGTTTTTCATTCTCTATTGTGTGTTTAATTTATTCTGAGGTTGCTTCCGTGCCCATTAAGAGGTTTCAGCTCCCAACACAATCAAGTGAAAAAAACCAGTTTTTTTGGCTTCCTCTCTTAGTATTTATATTGAGGGTCCGGTGTCAATTGGTAATTTTGTTGCTTTCAGACCTACAAGAAATTTATTTGTGATTGCCTACTACTTCCTCGTTACTTTTTCTCATTTCTTCTTGATTAAAATAAATGCTTTTCTCATTTCTTCTTGATTAAAATAAATGCTTTCAGGTCAATTCTCTCGTGCATTCAAATGTAGCCAAAAGAAGCCTATGTAGTAGATAAGAGTGTGTTTGAACATTGATGTCAGGGGTTCTAGCCCATGTATAACTTACAGAAAAAAGATGAAGAAGAAAAGACGGCTTACCGGTTAGAGAATCTTGATAGCATGAAAAGTCCCGTTGAAGACAATTCAATCCCGAAGGCAAAGAAGTACTGAATCTAAAAGAATCAAACACTTAAATGCCACTAATGGACTGAATTTCTTATGAAAAAAAAAGATATACAACCAATGCAGGGATTGCGGGATCATTGGACAGTTACAAAAAGTGCATAGCTATGCTTTTATTTTGTCGAGATGAGTAGAACGGCATCATTTGTAAAATACCTGTTATTAAAACTATTAACGTCGAAGTTGTTAGCAACCAGGTTCCTGAAAAGGAGATAGTTTAAGGAGCTTATGGTCAATACTGCATATATCGTTGGAAGTAGTTCAAAGAGAAATGATGAGGCTATACACAAAAGGAGAGATTGAAGAGGAGATCCAGAGTGCATGTTCTGGCGTGGTGCATGTACAAGAGATCATTTTCACTCATTAGATGGGGACCATTGGTAGCATGCCTTGGCCCAGACATCTAATTTCTTATCTCATTAGGTGTTCTGCACATGTAAGTTGAATAGATAGCATTCGTCTTTTTCCAACTGTTCATTTTTACTCATACATTAGGGTGCAAATGGGTTGGGTTAAATAGGACGTCTGGGTCTAAAATTTGGATCCATGGAGCAGGTCTGGGTCTATCACTGCCCGTCTCTAGCCCCGAATGGGCAAACGGACCACCACGCTCGGTGGTCTGTGGGCCCCACCACCATGAATGTGTTTCATACATGCCCTCCATATATTTTTCCAAATCATTTTATTGTATGAGACCCAAAAATGAGGAATATCCCAATCTCAAGTGGACCACATTACAGGAAACAGTGTTGAATGAGTGTCCTAGACCATTAAAAACTTTTCGGGGGCCATAAAAGTTTTGGATCAAGCTGATTTTTGTTTTTCCCTTCATCTGTCTTTTTATGACCTAATCAACATATTGGATGTCAAGTAAATAGTACAGTGGGCTTTAGGAATGGATCATGGGTGTCAAGTAGTAAAGGTTGAGGTTGTCATGTTATATGGGTCGTGGTTATCATATTATATGGGTCGTGGTTCTCATGTGGTATGGGTCGCGGTTGTTATATATTCACTTCCTTTACTACCAAACGAAGGGATAGACACTGGTACCATAGCCTAAGGCCCACAATGGAGTGATCCGTTCCGTCCACCTTGTCAGCCTATTCATCATGGGCCCAAAAAGTCCTAAATTGGGTGTCATTGTCATCATTATTTTCTATTATGTGGCTCACATGAGCATTGGATTAGGCTGATATTTGAGCCCTAGCCATAAAATGACACGACAAAAAGGATGGGTGGCATGGATTATACACATACATCAATGTGGGCCTTAATGTATGGTTAAATTCTCAGGTCGTGGTTGTAATGCAATACGGGTCGTAGTTGTAATGTGGTAAGGGTCGTAGTTTTCATAGGTTGTGGTTGTTATGTTATATGGGTCGCGGTTGTCATATTATATGGGTCGTGGTTGTCATAGGTCGTAGTTGTCATGGATCGTCGTTATCATGTTACATGGGTTGTGGTTCTCATGTTATATGGGTCGTGTTTGTCATATTATATGGGTCGTGGTTGTCATGTTATATGAGTCTTGGTTGTAATGCGGTAAGGGTCATAGTTGTCATGGGTCGTGGTTGTCATGTTATATATATGGGTCGTGGTTGTCGTGGGTCGTAGTTATGATGTTATATGGGTCGTGTTTCTCATGTGATATGGGTCGCGGTTGTTACATGTTCACTTCCTTTACTACGAAATGAAAGGATAACCATTGGTACAATAGCCTAAGGCCCACAATGGGGTGATCCGTTCCGTCCATCTTGTCGGCCTACTCGCTGTGGGCCCAAAAAGTCCTGACTTGGGCAGTGTACACTTCTAACAAACATCACAGTGAGCCTGAAAAGTTTCAACAGCGGGTTCCATTGTCACAATTATTTTTTATTATGTGACCAACACGAGCTTTGGATCAGTCTAATATTTGGGTCCTAGCCCTAAAATGACACGACAAGAAGGATGGGCGGCATGGATTATACACATACATCAATGTGGGCCCCATGAGTTTGGTCCTTGCCCATGTGCAAAAAAAGGTTACGTATACATCACTTTCTTGGCATTAAATACGACGTAATTTCTTGTTCCCTAGAAAACCGTACACACATCACTTTCTTGGCATTAAATACGACGTAATTTCTTGTTCCCTAGAAAACCGTACAACTACTCAAAAAAGGATAAGGGCATTTTGGTCCGAGTAATTTTCGGAAGCTTGTCAGAAGGCCACTTTTAGGATATATGGAACGTCGTAGCTTTCTAGGTAATTTGCCTAAACTTCGAGGCTAGTATGGTCAATTTCCCTTATTAGGTGACTACAATTTGGTCATTTCTTCTCTACTAAACTAATTGCAATTATATTCGATTTCCCTTATTAGGTGACATCCAATGCACCCTTAATGCATATAGTGAATTGTTTGATCACTAGAGAAATGAAGATGAAAATGGAAAACTTTGTGCTTCTTTTGGACATACAGTTGCAAGCCTTCTGTAATCCAAGAGGGAAAGCTTCCTGATAATTGATTGTATGATAAATCTCTGCCAAAACAACACAACACAACATATAAGAAAATGAATTAACATACATTTAATGCAAGTTAGCAACAGAGCCAGAACCAACAAAATATGTTAGATATAAGATTAGCCTTTCATCAGATACCAAACGGCGTTCTAATTAAAGAACAAAAAGTTCCATTTACTTTTGTAGAAGAGGAACATCAAGATAAACATAATGAATCAATTGAATATTCACAACTCAATCTTTTATGCCTAGCTATAAAAGAGAAGAAACAAAAATATAAAAGCAATCTGGACAATATCTAAGGATGCCTTTGGTTGTACAAATGAATTGAATTGCAGTAATCAGCCCAATAGAAAGGAAAAGGCCACAGTATAATTGTAGTGTTATGTATCTTAGGAAGTGACCTTCAAATTGCAAATGAAGTCCATCTAACTCGAAAGGAACTTTTTTTTCTAAGGATAATTTCATTAATGCAAGAGGCTATACAAAGATTCAGGCTCTGTTGTCAACAAAAACAAAAGAACAAGCGATGCCTATTGTGAGCTGAAAAAGGAGGCTTAACCCTCTCTTAAATTGCCTAAGCCTACTCTATCCAAAAATAGGAGCCCTCTAACTATAGAAGGGAGCTCGGACTGGGACCGGTAGAATGAGGGTAATTGAAAGAAACCTAATTGCATTTTGGAGCTGATTCTCTCAATATGAACGCCATAGATGGTAACCATAGTTTGGCGATTTCCACTTTATTGAACTAGTTACTGCAATTCAATCCAATAACACATCCAAAGGCAGCGAAGTGAGAAAAATGCAATTTTGGTTACAATTCATTATAATTAAGTCAGATGAACTTACATGGTCTTGAGGGATGAGCTTTTACTAGAAGGAAGGCTACCAGATAGATTATTGTTTCCAAGAAACCTGTAGAATGAGAAACCCAAAAAAAAAAAAAAGAAAATGCAACATCAAATAACACTTAAAAGATGTTATATTTCATAATATGAGAATGAGAAACAAGGAAAAGTAAAGAGAGAATTACTAGGATCAGCACTAAAACAGCTTAAGCATAGAAGGTGTTTTACTCTTACAAGTTTGATAGCGAACTCATATCGAACAACGAACTTGGAATTTCACCAGTTAAATTGTTAAAGCTTAAATCCCTAAAAAACAATTAAGATAAAACATTAACCAAATGTAGTTGAACCTCATTTTTAGGGAAGTGGCCTAATCCATGGCCTATGCCTATTCTCAGGCCCAGAGAATATAGATCGGCCGGCTCAGACACATATATTATAATTTTTTTGTTTGATGCCCAGCATCAGACAATACCCTGGCCTATCTATGGCTTTCATGGCTAGGTTTAGGCCTATAATTTATGCCAAAAAACAAACAAGGTGGGCTGCGCTGCCCCTGGCATGACCCAACTAAGTCCGTCAATGGGTTGGGCCAGCCCACGGGCGCAGGTTTTTAAGCAATTTTTGGGCATGCTTTCTATGCCCATGGGATGGACTTAGGCTTAGATATGAAAGCCTAACAATTTTGGGCTGAGCATGGACTACTCCGGCCTGGGCCTGCACACGCATACATGTATATCAAGTCCAACCGGTTGGATGATACAATCACTTTGTAAGCAGTGAAAAATTATTCTTCTTAGTATTGATAAATGATAGGTAATAAATAAATGAATGGAAGGGAAAAGGTCCACAGCTCAGGTAAGCTCTACCATGGTGTTTATGTGAAATTTACCCCGTACACCAAGTGCATCACCCTTTTTTTTTTTTTTTTTTTTTTTTTTTTTTTTTTTAACATGATCCAGGCTTGTGCTAGCCTAGTGAATTTTGGGTTGAGACTAGGTACGCATAAACCCCAGCCCAATCTAGCTCATTGACAAACCTAGGCCCAATCCGTGCGCCAACATAAGAGATTGTGATGTGAACAACTTACAGATATTGTAACGATCGGTACTCTCCAATGTTGAATGGAATTGTGCCTGATATCTTACTATTTCTCAAGATTCTCCAAAAAAGGAAACATTTTGATTATATCACAATGACAAGAACAACAATGATAAATTAGAAAATTAGCATTAATACATAGATACAGGTACCATGATTACTTACAAAGTGGTTAAGCTCCTCATGCTCTTGATCAATGCCAAAGATGAGATTCCGCTCGTTATTTCACCAATTCGCCTATGCAATCATTGGATAGTCAATTAAACAATTGCAATGATAATTGAAAAATAAACGAAAATACTTACAAATCAGTTAGGGATGTTAAATTGGAAAAACTGGAAGGTATCGGACCTTGGAAAGCATTCCCATGCAAATACCTACATAAGCATTCGCTAGTTAAAATTGTCAAGCGAGCAATCAATCAATGTTACCAAGGAAAACTTAATGGGCCAGTCATGAGCCTGATATATAGGTGAAATGGTCCATTTGGGTCGAAATGACAACATGTACGGGCAACAGTGAAGTTGATGGAAGTCAGCGTGGCCACGTTTGCAACGTTAATTCAAAAGGGGATAACTGGATACCCTGCAAGTGCCTCAACAATAGATAGCCAAGGCAACTCAGCGTGGTGACATGGCATATATTGCTGGAATTTTAGGAAGAAGAACTCATATTCCAGTAACATCAAAATTCATTCAAAATTAACTACTAGCAATTTAGAGATTACACCCTGTTGGCTGTACTAGCCAGAAATTCTCTTGGCTTTACAAAGCCTTAGAACCGAACACACCACAAATATAAAAAAATAATTTTACTTTGCTGCACTGTTTTTGTAATCGGACGTGCCTTTTATAGGCTTTTGCACCAACTATGAAATGACTACAATACCCTCACTAGACTCTTCCATTATTTAATATTCCTAGAAACTGACATTTGGCCATTCATCTTCCAAAACAGCTCCTTTAGAGCTTCAACTGTTATGCATGGGGAGTTCAATGGTCACCGGTTGTTGCTGGAAACGGCTGTTTGGGTTTGCTGTTTTCAACACTCCCCTTCAAACTAAAACAGGTTTCATTCCAAGCATTGATCTTAGTCGTCTGAATATATCAATCGGTAATGCCTTGGTGAATATGTCCGCGACCTGTTCAGTGGTGTGACAATACTCCAATTTCACCACTTTCTGCTTCACTTGATCTCTGAGAAAATGGTATCGAGTATCGATGTGCTTGCTCCTTCCATGCTGCACCGGATTTTTGGCTAGCTCGATTGCCGACTTATTATCCACATATATGACTATGGATTCTTCCTGCAGATGCTTCAGCTCCTTTAGCAAGTTTCTCAACCAAATCGCCTCACAGACTATGGACGATGCTGCCACATACTCTGCTTCACATGTGGACAAAGCAACAATACTTTACTTCTTTGAGTTCCATGTGAAAGCAGTCGACCCGAGATAGAATACATATCCAGTGGTGCTTTTCCATTCATCTTGATCACCTCCCCAATCACTGTCTGAGTATCCATACAACATTGCTTCATCATCGTATGGATAGAAAAGACCGAATTCCATTGTTCCTTTGACGTACCTGAGGATTCTCTTTGCGGCTAGCCAGTGTGATTCTTTTGGCGCTTCCATGTACCTACTTAGAAGCCCAACACTGTAGACGATATCCGGCCTTGTGATTGTGAGATACCTTAAGCTTCCAATCAGACTCTTGAACAGAGTCGAGTCCATGCTTCTTCCTTCTCCTTCTTTTGTCAGCTTCAGGCCTGTTACTACAGGCGTGTTCACGGCATTGCAGTCTGCCATCTTGAACTTTTTAAGCAACTCCTTGGCATACTTTTTCTGTGATATATAAATGCCGCCAACTTGTTGTTTTACTTCGATGCCCAAGAAGAAGGACATAAATCCACCATCAGTCATCTCGAATTCATTGAACATAGCATGCTTGAATTCTTCAAATATCGCCTGATTATTTCCTGTGAACAGCAGATCATCAACATATAGGCATGCTATGAGGATGTCGCCATGAGCATTTTTCTTGATGTAGACAGCATGCTCATATGGACATTGAGCGAAGCCGTTCTCTTGAAGATAATTGTCGATGCGTGCATTCCAGGCACGAGGAGCTTGCTTCAACCCATAAAGAGCTTTCTTTAGTCGATATACTTTGTGTTCCTCCCCTTGAACAACAAAACCTTCAGGCTGGTCAACATAGACCTCTTCTTCCAGAATTCCATTCAGGAATGCAAATTTCACATCCAGTTGGTAAATCATCCAACTGTGATGGGCTGCAAGGGAGATAATCATCCTCACAGTGTCAAGGTGAGCAACAGGAGCAAAGACTTCTTCATAGTCCACCCCGTACTTCTGTTTGTAACCCTTTGCTACGAGCCTTGCCTTGTAGCGATCTATTTTACCATCAGCATTTCGCTTGATCTTGTACACCCATTTGACGTCAATAGTTCTTTGGCCTTGAGGGAGTGAGATCAGCTCCCATGTTTGATTCTTCTCGATAGCATGGATCTCTTCTTCCATAGCCTTTCTCCAACATTCTTCATTCACGGCCTCCTCGAATGTGAGAGGCTCATGGTCCGCATACAAGCAGAACAAACTTATTTCCTCAGTTTCGGCGTATATATCATTAAGGCTCCTCATTTTGATCGGAGCCATGGGTGAGGGAGAACTGGATGATGACGTGCTGGCTGAATTTTGATTTGATGGAATACTTCCAGAGGAGATGGAACGTATCGCTGGACTTCTGCGTGCAGACGGTTCGGCGAAAGAGGGTGTTGCAGGTGTCTGTTCCTGGTTCTCATGCTTATCTTCTTCATGTTCTTCAACCTCGACTTGATTTTCTTTGGCCGAATCTTCCTCGTTCCATTTCCAGGCTTCTTCCTCGCAGAATACAACATCTCTACTTACCACCACTTTGTTAGTTAGTGGGTTGTAGAGCTTGTATGCCTTCGATACTTCACTGTAGCCGATGAAGATGCACTTCTCACCACGATCATCAAGCTTCTTTCTTCTTGCTTCTGGAACTTGAGCGTAGGCGACACACCCAAAGATCCTTAGGTGCGCTACGCTCGGTTTGTAGCCACTCCATGCCTCCTGTGGTGTCATGTTTCTTACGCTTTTGGTTGGACACCTATTGAGCAGGTAGGCAGTACATGCAACTGCCTCTGCCCAGAAACTCTTTGGCAGGCCTTTCTCTTTGAGCATGGTTCTTGTCATGTCAAGGATGGTGCGGTTCTTTTGTTCCGCAATGCAATTCTGCTGTGGTGTGTAGGCTGCAGTGTGTTGCTATTTGATGCCTTGTTCCTTGCAATACTCTCGAAAGGCATTTGAGGTGTACTCTCCACCTCTGTTAGATCTAAGAGTTTTGATTTTAAGACCACTTTCTTTTTCTACAAGGGCCTTAAAATTTTTAAAAATAGTAAAAGCAGCAGACTTTTCTTTGATTACATACACCCACAATTTTCTACTGAAATCGTCAATGAAGGTAATAAAGTATTTATTACCTCCAAGAGAGATTGGTTCGAATGGTCCACAGATGTTAGTGTGAACCAACTGCAGTGGTTCCTTTGCTCTTCTGGACACTCCACTTGAAAAGGAGTTCCTTTGTTGCTTGCCGAGTGTGCACGCCTCACACACATGTTCTGGAACTTCAATAGTCGGCAAGCCATGCACCATGCTTGATGAGGATAAGAGTCTAAGACCATTGAAATGAAGATGCCCAAAGCGAAGATGCCATCTCCATGAATCATTCTTCACGAGTCCATAGAGGCACTTCTTAGCCTTTGTGTTAATATGGAGCGGAAACATGCGATTCTTCGCCATTTGGACTTGAGCCACAAGTCTCTTGTGTGCATCTCTTATAGAGAGAGAATGGTTTTCCATGTGTATGACATACCCCTTCTCAAGGAGTTGGCTGATACTGAGGATGTTACTTTTCATGTTTGGTACGTAATATACATTGGAGATAAAATTCGGCACACCATTCTTCTGATAGATTTTAACTTTTTCTTTACCTTTCACAGGAACTTTTGATGAGTCTCCTAGACTCACGTTGCCACGAGCATCTTCTGCCAGTTCCACAAACAGCTCCTTCTTTCCACACATGTGGTTACTTGCACCAGAGTCAAGATACCACACGTCATGTTGATCACATGCTTCTTCCTGTGCAAGAAGAAGTGTGGAGTCTTCCTTTTCATGATTTGATGCTTCTGCATAATTAGAATGCTCATCTTGATCTACTGGTTTACTCCAACAGTTTGAAGCATAATGGCTAAACTTGTTACAATTGTAACATTGAATATTTTTTGTATTTCCACGTCCACGCATGGAACGACCTCTACCATTTCCTCTTCCACGGAAATTGATAGTCTTTTGTTGATTTTGTGATTGGCTTAGATAATATTCACGTCCTCTGCCTTTTGCAAAATTGCTAGTGCCACGGCCGCCTCGTTGTGTATGACCATTCTTTTGTTCATTTAGAGTCAACTTAGACTCTAAAGCATGTTCAAGTATTGAAGCGGCATTCTTTTGCATTCGTTGCTCATGCACTTGCAACGAGCCCATCAATTCTTCAATGGACAGATTTTTTTAAGTCCTTTGATTCTTCTATGGCAACAACTACATGTTCAAATTTACTTGTGAGGGATCGAAGTACTTTTTCAACAACCCGTACATCTTCGATCTTTTCACCATTTCTTTTCAAGTTGTTAACAATAACAAGTAACCTTGAAAAGAAATCAGAAATGGTCTCACCTTCCTTCATGTGTGAGGTTTCGAATTCGGCTCTAAAAGTTTGGAGACGAACCTTCTTAATTCACACGATCAACTCCTTTGAAGATTGTGCTAAGAATCTCCCATGCTTGCTTGCATGTTGTCGCTTCAGCGATCCGTTCAAAGGTGGACTCATCCAACCCTTGATAGACAAGAAATAGAGCCTTCTTGTCCTTCTTTCTTTGATCTTTGAGGACCGCCCTATGATCAGCGGTGTAGAGAGCTTCTTCTTCTGTTGTGGGTTCTACATACCCATCGGTAACAATCTCCCATAGATCTTGTGACCCAAATAGTGCTTTCATCTGGATGCACCAGTTTTCATAGTTATCCTTGGATAACTTTGGAATCTGTGGCTGGATCGAGGATGCCATCTCTTCTTTTTTTAAGAGAAGGAATGATTGATTTTATTTTATATGTAAGGGAGAGAGATGAAATTGAAAACAGATTTTTTTTTTTAACAGATTTGTTTGGCTGAAAAAAAAACAAAATTTCTGAAATCTGATTTTTTTTTTTAACAGAAATTTTCTTTTCTAAAATTGCTGACAACTTCAACAGGGAACTCAAAAAAAAACTTTCCTTTGCAACAGATTTTTTCAGAAAACTCTGGACTTGGCTGAAAAAAAAAAAAATATGCTCGAAACTTTTGTAGAAAAAGAACCTGGGCTCTGCTATCTGAATTTTTTTCGAATAGATTTTTCTTCAGCCCGATTTTTCAAACAGATTTTTCAAACTTTGGCTATGTAGAAAACAGATTTTTCTTCTCAGAAAAAATCTGTACTTCGCTGAAAAACCTCTTGAATGCTTCTTCCAGGAAAACAACCGAGGCTTTGATACCAGTTTGTTGGCTATACTAGCCAGAAATTCTCTTAGCTTTACAAAGCCTTAGAACCGAACACACCACAAATATAAAAAAAAATAATTTTACTTTGCTGCACTGTTTTTGTAATCGGACATACAAGGTGCCTTTTATAGGCTTTTGTACCAACTATGAAAAGACTACAATACCCTCACTAGACTCTTCCATTATTTAATATTCCTAGAAACTGACATTTGGCCATTCATCTTCCAAAACAGCTCCTTTAGAGCTTCAACTGTTATGCATGGGGAGTTCAATGGTCACCGGTTGTTGCTGGAAACGGCTGTTTGGGTTTGCTGTTTTCAACACACCCATTTATAGAGCTTAAAAATAAAGATAAGAATCCTATTACCTCTTTCCATTCTAATGAGATAAGAATTTATTGATTTGGTAAAACTAATTAAGATTGCTACAAGGGACTTCAAGTAGGACTCTAATCTTCGATGATCTAGAGTGGGTCCCACCAGAGAGGACTGATATGAATTGCAGGCGGCTGCATCAATCAGCCTACTTGTTTCATGGTTCTAAATATCATCCAATATCAAGTCAACTCCAGCTTTGTGTTAGTGGATAACAATACAAGTCATTGGGAGAATCACTCTTAGAAACCAAACTGAGTTGCAACGAGTCGGGGTGAGTTATACCAGTTTCAATCTCTAGATGAGTTCCAATCCAAAATCAATTTTAAAATCATGGTTGGTAGCCCCAGCCTGAATTTTAGATTTGATAAGTAAACTAACCAAGACCAGACCCATGTTCGACAACTATCGAGGCCTAGCACCACGGTCCAGGGCCAGGCCGAACTTTCAGGCTAATATATAATTGGTTCGTTGACAACCCTAACCCATAAATAAGAAAAGATTCAATTGAGCGAGGAAAGAGAAAATCTCATTATATTCGCTTACAAAATTTTAAGCTTGCTCCAATTCCCTATGAAGTCAGGTATGGTGCCCGTGTGCTCATTATCAAAGACCCACCTGATCACAACATGCTTTACATTGTAAAATAACATTAAGGTTGACGATATTTTCATTGCTTGGAAGCAAATAAGAGAGAGAGAGAGAGAGAGAGAGAGAGAGAGAGAGTACTTACAGTGTCTCCAAGTTTACTAGATTGGCAAATGTTGAAGGAATTGGACCACTCACACCGATACTGTCCAAGTAACTATTGAAGTTTATATGAACAAATGGTTGGAAATTGATAACACCCAAAACAAAAACAAAAACAAAAACCTCGTCAATAGTGTGTAACAGGTTATTAGTGTATAGTGGACCTACAACCATCAGATTAGACTATGATGGTGATCAGACAGTTGGGCCCACCAATGATAATCTAGGTTCATCATCCAATTTGTCTGTACAGTTCATTTACTACACATCTAGTAAACTTAAAAAACTTAAAGAAGATAGATTTAACTAGCTAATTCACTTATGAAATCAAATTTCAGTGGTTGGTGGGCCTGACTGTTTGATCACTTTAAAATTCGATTTGATTGTGATCATTTAGCCGTACAAAGTTCCCAGTTTATCATGATGCCCATATACCAGACAATGCTTTGATACAACAATCAGATATAAAGGGTCGGACCATTGAAGTATCTACCTTTATACTGGATGTGGGCCAATGCAAAATCAAGCAAAATAGCTTTCCCCATCCATATGTATGTTGCGCAGCATGCCAACAACGGAATGAACCAAGATGCAATCTCAGGTCTCACCCACAAACGATAAACAAGAAGAAATATAAACTAGAAGAATAATCAAAGCATTCCAAACAAACCACAAGACAAGATATAGGTGGAAAAATCCTAACAAGGGGCAAAAACCATGGATGCAAACTTCCACTATGAAGAAAACAAAGATTACAAGGCAATATACTAACCTCTTCCCTTGGAAGTACAGAGAAAACCCTTTGCCTACACCTTGGAATAACTCTCATAATAATACCTAGAAAAGTCCTAGGGACCCCTATTTATAGTTTAGGCAACTACCCTTTCGCACCCTTACGAAAACCAACTAAAAAATCCGTAGTCCGCATCAAATCCGGAAACAAATCTGCGTAACCTCGATTGGTCAAGCAAGGTGCTCGACTGGTCGAGCGGACCCTCGACGGTCGAGCATGGGCCTCGACCGATCGAGTACCACGGAACCAAAAAACTGATGCTTGCTGGACTCTGAGTCAACCCAGTCCTCGACTGGTCGAGTGGGCCACTCGACCGGTCGAGCAAGGCACTCGACTAGTCGAGCGGCCCCCAGATGTGGCTCCACATCTCAACAATGCATTCCCTGTGCTATGACTCTACAGGAAATAACGAAAAATAGCTTCCACCATCTAAATTATGTTTTTAGATTAGATTTGACATTGTTTGAATTAATTATATCCAATCCTGTACATGTCTAAATGTGTGGAGCAAGAGTGAAAACCCAATAACACCGCTGTATACTAAATAAGTAGATGGCTAAAACAACTTTCTTTAGTTTTTCATTAACAATGTACATTGTGGCCCACCTGATGAGTTGATCAGCCATTTTTTTTTTAGCTAGGTTATCAACACGGAGGCCCACCTAATGGATGGAGTGGATCTTGCTCATGTAGACATGCTGTGTTATACACTAGATTAAAGATATGATTAAGAACTTACAGTGCTTGCAAGTTTACCAAATTCCCCATCTCTGGAGGGAGTGACCCACTGAAACTATTGGTGCCCAAACCCCTGCAAAAGAATGAAAATTCATAATAATTAACCAAGATGATGAATGCAAACGACTAAAAAATGTCATATAGTCTCAGTGGTTTTAACTATCAAATAAAACTAAGCTAACTCGTCTGGGTCGACTCAACATTGGTCTTGAATGATCCCAGTCAATCCCTGTTTTTAGGCTTTGACTCGTTCCAGACATACTGACTCAGTTTTGATATGGAACTAAGTCACATTCCAATACCAGAGACAGGATAATTAGTCAAATACCCACCTGCAATGTCACTAAGGAAATGTTAGAAAATCGGGAATGGATCCCATGTGTGTACTTGACCATCATCAGCTCATCATGTGACTAAGGTTTCCCTCAACACGCAACTCAGTAAAGCATTTAAAGATGTTATATCTCGATGAACTTAGAACATTGAAAAGATCATTATTAAAAGCTCAAATATGAATGAATAGGTCAAGTTCATTTTTTAAAAATGATTACATCATTATAGCTCATTTATGAAAGTTTGTGCAGAAGAGTGAGCCTTCAAGATCTATTAGTCTATACAATATGCGACTTCCACAAAGTCAAGGATGAACGGTCTAGATCTAGCGATCCACCTAACTATTATTAGAGCAAATGGCTCTAATCACCCCTCCAATTCTATGGTATAAATAACCTTAGATTATATTTTATTATTGGAGGACCACGGAAGCACATAGAAATGAATCAGGTGGAGTTATCCAATCACACCAAAAAAGCACAACGCAAACGCACCTAAATTTAATGTGGAAAAACCCTTGCAGGAAAAATCCACTACACAAAGCGACAAATATAACTATGAAAGTAAAAAGTTACAAGAGTGGAGGGATTACCCGATCCGAACAACCTCGAATCAACCTGAGCTACATCCTTGAAACCCTAGAATGAATTAGAAAGCCTTGGGTACCTCCCAATCCCGATTATACCCAAATATATAGCCTCTGGAAGAATCACAATCGAAATAGAAAACAAATCCTGCAAAATTGCAACTCTGCGAAAATCTGTGTAAAATTGTCGATGACATCGAACACACTTCAATGTCATTGAAACTTAACATTTGATGTCATTGAAGCCACTTCGATGGCATCAAACTAATACCAAAATAATCCAAAGATAAAACATGGAATTTGGATTTTCTTCGAATGCATCGAGCCATCTTTGATGCCATCGAAAAAACACCCAATTAGTCCAACAACCAACTGGAGAAAATCTGGACAATTTCAATGGCATCAAATACTACTTGATGGTATTGAACCTATTATCGACATACTGCTAAATTTACAGATTTAAGACACCTATTCAACAATCTCCACCATGTCTTCAAGCATCAAATGTAGCTACTTGTTCTCTTCTCTCTTCTCTGCCTTACATCACAATTCCATTACCACTTCTCGTGTACACTCTGTCATCTTTTTATGCATTCGCCAATCCTAGAGAAGTCGCACAGAACTTGAACTTGTGTGAGGGAACCACCTTGGTAAGCATATCTGCCGGATTCACGCTAATATGAATCTTCTCTAGAGTCACACCTCCTTCCTTAAGCACATGTTGGATAAAATAGTGACGAACATAAATGTGTTTAATATAAGAGTGATAAACAAAGATTTTAACTAAATTTATAGCACTCTCGCTATCACAATTATCCAGCACGGCCTCCTGTTGAAGTCCCAATTGATTTATCGATCTTGCCTCTCAACTAAACACCTTCCTTAAATGCTTTTGTCACTGCTATATACTCTGCTTCTGTTGTGAAAAGAGCTACCACAGACTGATTGCTCCACCCGCTAGTACAAACAACCTGAAGTTGACGTTCTGAAATCCACACTGCCTGCGTAGTCTGAATCCACATATCCTACCAACTTTGCCCATGTCTTTTCAAAAGTTAAGACGTAGTCTTTTGTACCTCGAATGTATCGAAGTAGCTATTTCACCACTTTCCAGTGTTGCTTACTAGGGTTTGACATGTATCTGCTCACAACACCAACTGCTTGTGAAATATAAGGCACATGAGATATCCTATTTTTCCTCATTTGATTTAGGACATTATTATGAGAAAAGCTTAAAGTGAGCCGCGTGGGGAACGCCCACCGGCTTTGCCTTTTTCATCCCATACTTGATTAATACTTTCTCAAGGTTTTTTTTTATATGATAATCAAAGCCTTCTCTTCTTCCTGTCCCTATGAATATCTATGCCGAGAACCCTCTTTGTATGCCCCATATCTTTCATCTCGAATGTCCGTGATAACTGAGTCTTCAGTATATTAATTTTAGACATGTTATAACTAGCGATCAACATGTCATACAATATTAGGATAATGAACTTACCATCACTCAGTGTCTTGTAATGAACATAGTGATCGTATTCACTCCTAGTAAATTTCTGACTCAACATGAAAGAATCAAAATTTTTATACCACTGTCTAGGCGACGGTTTTAGGCCGTACAATGACCTCATTAACCTGCAAACCTTGTTCTCTACCCCTTTAACTTCGTAGCCATCTAGTTACTTCATGTAGATTTGTTCTTCCAATTCCCCGTGCAGGAATGCGTTCTTCACGTCCATCTGTTCCAGCTCTAGATAGTATTGGGCAACTAGTGCCAACACAAATATGATAAACACTTGCTTAACTATCGGCACAAATATCTATGTGAAGTCAATTCCTTCTTTCCAAGCATAACCTTTTGCTACCAACCTTACTTTATATCTATCATATTTCTTCTTGAAGATCCACTTACACCCGATTACTTTTCGGCCCATTGGAAGCTCCACCAACCCACATGTCTCATTCTTGTATAAAGAGTCCATTTCGTCATCCATTGCCGCCTTCCACTTTTCTGCATCAGACTCATCAAGAGCCTCTTAAAGAGTAGATGGATCCCCTCATTGATAATGACGGCACAGGATGTTTGATTATTTCAGAATCTGTTTCCTTTGCCGGGTCAACTGTAACCATATTCACTGAAGACTCTGCTCCCAATCCTTGAAATTTCTCTTGATTTTTCCGATTGACCCCGATCGAAATCTAAATTCCTTTCCCATAGTTTAGGCCAGTCGGCTCTTCGTGATCAAAACCCACGTTCTTCATGATTCTCTTGCTAGCTAGACTATACCTCTTGAGATCTTCGGATGTCAGTTCTCCGTAACCCATGTCCTTTCTTCCTTTTTCACTTCCAAAGGGGCATAAAATTCGATTGGCTCTGGATACTTTGTGTTGGACTTGACATGAAATCTCTTTAGAATATTTGGGAACGGTTAATTCCTCTCCGCATATGGTAGCGGCACTGTATAGTTTGATTGTAAGATTTCCGTTGTTTGGGCGATAATAACATTAATGGATGCTGTCCCAGTTATCTCAAGCTCTTTGGTATGAAGTAAAACTTCTTCCTTACATTTGCTGTTACGGATGATTCTGTCTTTGCAGTTTCTCTTCTTATTACCTTCATATGAGCATTTCTTGGGGCTTCATTTTCATCGTTCTTCTTTCCTTCCTTTCCTGCGAATCCATCATAATAGTTATCATCAGCGAAGAAGGCTTCGGCTTCTGTATACGGCCTCACATTGGCTATTACTTTTGTAGTACCCCGTCCTTGTAATATTTGAAACATTGGTGAATGGTAGATGGTATAATGCCATACTGATACATCCATGGTCTTCCCAAGAGGAGGTTATATGTCGTCACTGCATTAATGACATGGAAAACAACATTTATAGTTAATTCTCCTATTTCCAGCGTTACCGTAATCTTACCGATCGCACGTTGCCCATCTTGATTAAAGCCCTATATCATCATTCCACTAGGGCGTAAGTTAAAGCGACGGTACCCCAGTTCATTTAGCATTGTTAATGGCAATAGATTCACCGCAGACCCATTATCCAGCATTATTCCCTTGACATGTTTACTGCAAATATGTCCCACAATCATCAACGATCTATTGTATTCTGTATCATAGGTTAAATCATCATCAGAGAAGGAAACCACTGGCAGGCAGTCCTCTTGCTCCTTGCGTTCTACATTTTCCATTTATATAAGTAACACTTCTCTAATATCACTGTCAGACAAGGCTTAAATCAAGCTCTGCCGGAAGTCTTCTGACAATCTTAGCACATCGTAGACGCTTAATCGAGCCAGTATGCTTTTCAAATGACTTATCACATCATAAGTCACTTTCCTTGTTTCGTTCTTCTCTTCTTTCTTATAATTGTCAAGATAATTCTTGGTAACCTCTGCTTTTACTGCTTCAACTTTCTGTTTCGGGGGACTTGTCACCCTTTTTCCTGATCATAATGTGATTACTGCAGCTTTGCCTATAATCTTATGATGTTCTTTCTGTGCTCTTTCATGAATATCTTCTCGGGCACTTAGTACATTCACCGTCGCTTTTCCATATCTCTCTTTTTCTTTGCCAATTATTATCTCGCTTCTGTTTATCATTCTTTGTATTATACAATTTACTGTAAAACAATTTTCTGTAGGTTGTCTTATCAAACGATGATAGCGACAAAAGTCTCTTTCTCTTGTTTTTGCTACTTCCTCAGGGCGTTTGGATGGGGGTAGTTCTATCATACCGACTTTCAGTAATTGATTCATCATAGGGACCACATCTTCCTTTTCAAATGCAAACCCCTCATGAGAGTTAAGCGACCTGGGCCTTTTACCACTGAATCTGCCACTAAGATGATTTTACTCTTCTTTCCACTCGGTCTTCTTTCCTCTTATTTCTCTCGTGTTGTGACCTTTCTTTTCATGGTTGACTACATTTGTAAGCAACCTATTAGGTCCCCTTTTAGCCTTTTCATAGTGAAATGCCGACATTTTCCTAGTTATCAATTCCGAGGTGTGAGCTTTTGTGGCTAAATCGCGGAAAGTCTTGATATCGGCATTGGTGAGACCAAATGCGATTCCTATCTCCATAGAGTTCAAGCACATCTTCACCTGTTCTTTTTCTTCTAGCAGCTGTCTGCAAGAAGCTTCTAACGTCTTCCACCTGTCTATAAATTTCTCTACGGGCTCCCCTTCTCTCTGTCTTACTGAAGCTAGCTCTGTGATGTTGACGTCACGTTCTGACGAGAAGAAGTTTGACATGAAGACGTCTTGCATCTGTTCCCAAGTTTGCATTGATCCTGGTGCCAAACTGGAGTACCATCGAAATGCCTTGCCTGTCAAAGAGGATTCGAACAACAGAAGGCAATATTGCGACACTGTAGAGAAGTTTCCCATGCTGGTGATGAAAAGCATTAAATACTCTTCCGGTGATCCGTCTCCGTTAAACTTCTGAAAATTAGGATACTTGAAATTAACTGGAAAAGGAACGTCTTCTACCTCTCTCAGATATGGTGTTTTGTATCTGAATCGGCCAACATTCTCACGTTCTCTTTCTGATCTTACGGCTTCTTCGACTACTTGTCATAGTTCCTCTTGAGTTATCGCTCTAGTTATGGGAGCAGACCTGAGTGATCCTGCCCTTGGCGGCTGGGAGCCTTCGGGCTACCGCTCTCGTCCATTCATGGTACCCATCATTGGGGGAGTTGCCATATGGGTCACATTGTGCGTAAGAGTTGTTAGGGCTTCCCGTAGATTTTTACATTATTTCATCAATGTTCTTTGTGCTTATGTCATCTTAGTCATATGGTCCTCTGTAGTTGGCAAGGGTCCTTGACTTGTTCCAGTCATACACACGACGACCTCTCCATTCCCCGATGAAGCTGTGGTTGGGGTAGAATGTGAATATATCGATGCAATGGGGCTTACAAAAAGAGGAGTTTCGTTCAATTTTCCTGTACTTCCACAGCAGTCGATCGATTGGCGTGACACGAGAGTTGGTGAGTTTGTCAGTAGTGACTTACCCTTCTGTTCTATTGTCCATTGAATCCTTATGGCAAGCAGGGTTGGAAACTAGTACAATGTTAGCGGGGGAATGGTTTTCCCAGGGTATATCGCTAGAGGAGTGAGCTCGAGGTTCTTTCTAGCTGCATTTCGTGTTACTGGTATTAAGGGTCAAATATTGCATATTAGACCCCAGTTACTACATGATTTTACGAACATAATACTGTTTAACACCCTATTTTAATCATGTTTGTGCTACAAGGTGAATTTAAGAGCTTGGACTGAAAAAGGGTACTAAAAGCATGGATTTAACGCTCTAAAGTCACCAAGAAAAGGGACGGACCCCAGGGGACCGAGATTGAAGAATTTACACGCCAGAGATCCAAGAAAATCAAGTCATTCACGCTAAAGAAGCATGAAAATCATCTAGAATACAAGATCACAAGGTTTCGACCATTCGTTCAGCTCAAAAATTTATATTTGGCCTGAGGACCATAAATTAATTGTACATGTCAAATTTCATCCATTAGATCCATGTATAAGTGGCTCAACGGATAGATCACCCCATAAATCATCAATCTAGGTCCCACATGATATCTAGATATGCTTCAAATTTGGTCTTAACCCCTTATATTAGACGAGAAAACGGATGGACGGAGCGGATTTCTCATGTAAATCACAGTGGGTCCCACTGGCAGTTGCTAGTGCACAGTGCACAAGTGCACTCTCGGTGCACCGGACCAGTAAACTCAGTCAAGGGGTCTTTGACCGACTTTTTTCTTAAAAAAAACAAAATTTCTGTTTCTCAAGCAGCGTCTGCAAGGAGCGGACGCTAGAATGCTGAGTGGGCCACCACCATTATTTCGTTGCACGGTCGGGACCATCCATTGTGTCTAGGGGTGGCCACGACTCCAACCAAGCTTCCCTTCTGGTCACATGCATGCGATCGCACGATTTCCACCGTCAAATGCAGGATGAACGGTAGCTTGAGTTGATACAATGAGCCACCACAGAACCTACCAAAACCACCCCTTCCCGATTGAAATCGTACCAGGAATCTAATGAACTAGGTGGATTTCTCCGAAAACATCATTGTGGGGCCCACCGAGCATGTCAGCGTAATCACTTTCTAAAACAGGCGTCCGGGAAATCTGAAAAATTGGGGGAGTTGTGGGCCACTATAATTGATCGTTTCAATGATCTGAATCGTCTAAAACATCAGGAATGGGGTTTTTACCCTAACCAAGATGTCAGAATCGACGGATGGGTGGATTTCACACCGCGAATTTTCTCCAAACGCAACATGTTTGCATTTTTGCGTTCTGTGCGCACGCTGGGGAGCTATGTAAGTTTCAACACCGACTTCTCTTCTTATGCACTCCAGCACCGACCTATGCCTTTATAAAAGGAGAGAAAGAGATCGTGGAGGGGTATCTTTTGACGTGTGAGAGAGAGAGAGAGAGAGAGAGAGAGAGAGAGAGAGAGAGAGAGCTTGAAACGGCCGGCACGAGAGAGTCTTCCTTCTCCTTTTCTTCTTTAGTTTCTTCTTTCTTTTGCTGCTTTTAAGGGTTTTGAGTTCACCATGTCTATGATGGGTTAAGCCTCTTAGCTAGGGCTAAGAGGTGAATCTTGTAGTGTGATGGGGTTTTTATGCCTTTTGATTCATGTTTATGAACAAAATTTGATTCTAGTTTGATTATGAGGAATGCCTTTAGTTTTTAATAGTTTGTTGTGACTTAAATTACAATAGATCTGCGATGGCTTTGAGTATTTCCTTTTCGTTATTATGATTATAAAGTTAGGAAGCCATGTTGTTCACCATCGCCCCTTGGGCATGGTTGGATGATGAAATCCTTCCTAACATTCATACATCTCTCAGATTGGCTGTGAATTTGTTAAATTCTGTTGTTTGCTTTGTCTCATGGGCATGGTTTTGTGATGGAATCAATTCTAATTTACATCATTCTCATCTTTTAAAAACTAGATCAAAGGAAGTTCAGATTGTATTTTAAAGATATATCTTCCAACTGGATGAGGATGGGACTCTAAGTCTAGTTGAGTTCATAAATCAAGCGTAGATCTCCTTGATCTCTACAAGTGGATCCTTGGCATCTTAGTTTCCTACCTTTGATTTCGACAAGTTTTAGATTAATATTTCACCATTATTTCCTCATATTCACTCGATTTAGATTTCATCTTATTCTAGTGCTAGTTCTGGTTATTTTCAGATTACATACAGGTTTCAGTCCTTGTGGATTCAACCTCAGTCTTACCGAGATTATTACTACATCACAACCCTATACTTGGGGTGTGAACAACTGGCCCCCTGACTCTTTGTGGAGATGAATTCACCCTGGAAATTACTGCTAGCTCAGGATTTGTCATTTTTGCTTACAGGAGATTAGGCCTTATGACCTGAAAGCTGATTCATTACATATTCCACCACGAATCTACTCACAGTGAAATAGAAATTCACCTTCTTTGTTAGGTTTTCTATTGATCGTAACTTGCGGTTTTGTCTTCGTACCTTCAGACAAAATATGAAATCGCAATTAGTATTCGAATGATAAAACATTCTATCTTAGAGATGAGGGGGAGGATATTCCTGTTGAGAATCGCCATTTTGGCGTCAAGGAGACGCCAAACTATGACAAAAGTTCCCGTAACCTTCTCAATGTTAATCTTAAATAAGACAAACATCCCCAGCAAAGTCGTCATTTTGTTTCGACAAGAAACAAATACATTTGGTTTGGGAGATTGTCTTATTCAATCATAACGGAGAAAACGTGTGGAGAACAATCATCATATTTATTTATACTGAGTTCATTTACATCCTTTAATTTTCCTTGATTCTAAGATAACATATGCAGAATACAAGAATTGAAATAGTTAAATGTCAATTCTTGGATATCAAATCCGACAGCATTTCGGCTTGTGATTTGATCATCTCATTGATAGGAATGTTGTACGAATCGGATCATCGGATCTCTCTTTCCTGAGCTCATGCTCCTGTACGAAAAGAAGATCGAAGATCGCATTTCATCCAGTCATTTCGACAGAATTCTGACTCTTGAGTATTCTCTCCCGCACAACAATAGGGTGTTGCGCGGGCCCGCGTGCAACACCATGATGTTCCTGATCCTGCGCAAAGCTTCCTTTCTCTTCTTCCTCTCTTCTCCTTCTGATACCTTCAGACTTCTCTTCTTCTCTGGAGATCTGATCTTCTTCAGAATCTTCGATGTGTGCAAATGAGAGGGGGAGTGGGGCATTTATAGGCCTCCACATGTGCGAACCCTCGATCTCTGTGCCATGAGCCCACCTTTTATCAGATTTCAACCATCCAATTTGATCTACCGAAAACAGTGCTGCGTAGGTGGCGCAATCAATATGACCTTTTGCGCGATCCTGCGCAACCAACATGGTTTGCGTGGGTTCGTGCAAATGCTATGAATTTCCTTATTTTCTTCATTTTCATCTCATATTTCTCCTTATAATTCCTCTTTCTGATTTATTCTTGATCCTTTATTTTTATGCCTCAACAACATCGAGTCGAACTAAATCGAGCTGGCCTCAACTCGACTCGGCTTGGCCATTAGCTAACCTCTGCTTGAACTCAACTCAGCTCGGTCCTCGAGCCTGACTGGCCAGCTTGGCTCAATTTGGTCAGCAGTTCGGGCCAGCTAGGATCGAGTTCGAGCCAAGATCGAGTCGAGTTCACCATTGAGGCATTTTCATAAACACCTGGACTGTACTTTCCAAATCTCACTGTATTTGAGATAGTAGCAATGGTTTTACAGGTATTTTATCAAACACCTTCTAAGCGACATAAAAATCTAGAAAAAAAGGGTGTTGGTTTCATATAAATACCTTCCTTGCCACTAACCACACTTCTTTGAGTCATTTCATCAAACACTTGGTGAGCAACATCAATATCAAAGTAACCGAGTCACCGAACTAGTTCGATTCGAGCTAGGTTCGATCAGAGTCGAGTCGAGGTGAGGCCAACTCGAACTCATTTTTGAGCTAAAAAAATCAGCTCAACTCGGCTCGAAATCAGCTTCGAACTGAGCTTTTTCGAGTCGAGTCAAGTGAGCTAACCGAGCTAGCTCAGTTCGTGTACACCCCCTACACCAAACAAGCACAACACAAACACACCTAAATTTAACGTGGAAAAACCCTTGCTGGGAAAAACCACAGCACAAAGCGACAAATATCACTATGAATGTAGAAAATTACCAGAGTAGAGAGATTACCCAATCTGAACAACCTTGATTCAACCCGAGCTACACCCTTGAAACCCTAGAACGAATTAGAAAGCCTTGGATACCTCCCAATCGTGATTATAACCAAATATATAGCCTTTAGAAGAATCACAATCGAAATAAGAAACAAATCCCACGAAATCACAAATCTGCGAAAATCTCCACAAAACTATCGATGACATCGAACACACTTCGATGTCATCAAACCTTAACCTTCGATGTCATTAAAGTCACTTCGATGGCATCAAACTAATACCAAAACAATCCAGAGACAAAACATGGAATTTGGATTTTCTTTGATTGCACCAAGCCATATTCGATGGCATCGAACTGATATTCGATTTCATCGAACCAAATATCTTCAATGGCATCAAAAAAACACCCAATTAGTCTAGCAACCAATTGGGGAAAATTTTTACAATTTCGATGGCATCATGACTTGCTTGATGAAATCGAACATCTCATCGACAGACTGCTGAATTTACAGATTTAATACATCTATTCAACATTTATGACTTAGATTGCTCAAAGGACAAGCTAGATGGACAAATATCAATCTCCCAATTTTCTCTTTTTACTCTTGTTGTTGCTTGATTTTTCATGCACAAGATAACCTCTTCCCATTTATAGGGAAGGATGGAGAGTTTGAATGCGATAAAAAATTATCCAGTTCTATCATTATCTCATCATTTAAATCTTCATTTAAAGTTGAATTTGTAATTTAACTTCAAACCAAAGAAAAAAAATGATTATAAAAAAGAGACTAAACCTCATGAGACCCACCCACTTGTGATTGTCCACCAGTGGGCCCCACTGACTTAGGTCCAACAATTTATAATGGCATTGAGAAGATACAGGTCTAACCACTGGACCATCTCCACATGTGAGCTCGAAGGGGCCACATATACTGAAGATCTTGAGTCCCAACACTGGGAAAGCAAATTCCAATGCAATCACCTACTATTGCAACAATGGTTTTGGGTGTGCAAACTAAACAAAAATGATGGTTTTGATTGGCAAGTTGTTGGGTGCCACACTATTGGGTCCAGAGTGGCGATCCGGACGTACAAGTGTGGCAGCTCATTCGATCACTATCAGACGATTATAACAACTCCTTGCAATTGTAATAAACAACATACAACTTAAATTAATTAAAAGTTAAATAACTAAATTAATTATATATTTGGATTAAGAAATAAAGGATATCTTACAAGTTTGTTAGATTTCTAAGATTTCCAAGTTCCTTTGGGATCCTTCCAGACAACAAATTGGTATCAAGAGTCCTGAAAAAAAAAAAAAAAAAAAGATCAATATGAATGTTAACGACATAGATCACAAGATTCCAACAAGCAAGGAATTAGAAACATGTTTGCTCCGTTAGGTGTATTAACTTGGGCACAGACTTCATGGGACCCACATAGAGTGATGCTTTGACGATTGGAACCGTTTATATTTTTTGGTGCCACTGATCGTGGGAAAGACCTGAGAATTGCACTAAAAGGAGGATCCTGACCATTTTGTGGTGTAGAACATCCACAATTGAAAGTTGTCAATTCAATCATCTATATGTATCTGTACACATCGAAATATGAGAATTATCCATTTTTAGTGTAACTTACAGGACTATGGCACATCCACTACAGTGGTAACAAGAGGGGCGGTTTCGATTATCCATTAACCTTAAGAAAAAGTCATGTAAGCAGTGTTTGTAGTTTTTTCAAATAATGCATTAGCTCACTAAATAGATTCCATGGTTTTTCAGGCCTCTGGGTCGGTGGATCAGTGCAGCAGAATTCAGCAGCAACTCAGCTCTATCTCAAACAGATTAGCTTCATTAGAGCTGATGGAGGAGATTTTTTGGAAGCAGAAATCGAGAGTGGATTGGTTGACGAAGGGAGACAAAAACTCGAAGTTTTTTCATGCCACTGCTACGGAAAGACAACGAAGAGCCCTCATCCGCTAGGTTGAATTGGAGAATGGGGAAGTTGCAGAAGACCAAGAGGATTTGAAGACTGCAGCGGTAGCACACTTCCAACATATTTTTAGCGTCGTGGATTGTCAGGTGGATCATAATCTGCTCCAATGCATTCCAAATCTAGTCACGCCGGCGCAGAATGAGAGTTTACTAGCTACCCCGTCACTTTAGGAAGTGCATGCAGCGGTTTTGTCAATGCCAATTGATAGTGCAGCCGGCCCTGATGGATTTTCCGCCAGTTTTTTCACTTCATGCTGGAACGTGATTGGTCAAGACATTCACAACGCCATCTCCTTCCTCTTCAAAGGTGGCAATCTGCCGAGGTCAGTAACATCGTCTCTCATATGTTTAATCCCAAAATCAGCACCTCCTAGGCGGTTTTCGGACTTCCGTCCTATTAGTTTATGTAACTGCTTCTATAAAATATTCTCTAAGGTTGTTGTGGCCAGGCTCGGCCAGATTCTACCGACTTTGGTTTCGCCCGAGCAGGGGGCTTTTGTTCAGGGTCGATCAATAGCGGAAAATATTGCCTTAGCCCAGGAACTGTTCAGGGATTTGAACAAGCCAGTTCGTGGTGGGAACATTGTGTTGAAGCTTGATTTGGACAAGGCTTATGACAGAGTAAATTGGGATTTCCTGCTTCTGGTGCTAGAACGGTTTGGCTTTTGCAAGACTTGGATAAAGTTAGTCGAAAAATGTTGGGCAAATAGCTGGTTTTCAGTGCTTATAAATGGGGAGATGGCAGGGTTCTTCAAATCGACAAGGGGTTTAAGGCAAGGAGATCCAATTTCGCCTAGCCTGTTCATTCTAGCTGTGGAGGTCATGTGCAGGGGTCTCAAACAAATGATCAACCATCAGATTTGCCGGCCTTTTGTGCTTCATAGAGGATGTCTTCCTGTCTCGCTTCTACTTTAAGCGGACGACACCCTTGTCTTCACTAATGGAGGCAAGCGGTCACTTCAGTCTTTGAAGAAGTTCTTGAACTCTTTTCAAGCCTCGTCAGGTCAGACTATCAACTTATGAAAAAGCTCCTTTTTCTGCTCCTCCAAACTCCCAAGAAGCAGAATCCGAGTTATAGAGGATACCCTTGGGTTCGCAAAAGCTCCGTCCTCACTTTCATACCTCGGTGTCCCAATAGTGCAAGGGAGGGTCAAATCGGATGATTTCAACCCCCTGGTTGACAGAATAATGGGGCGTATAAATGGGTGGAAGGCCCGAATTTTATCTCAGGCTGGGAGAGTGGTTTTAGTAAAGAATGTGTTAACAAGTATTCCGATGCACTCCATGGCGGCGGTCCATATTCCTACGAAGGTTTTGAGCTCAATTGAGAAGCAGATGGCAAAATTCTTCTGGGGATGGACAGAAGGGATTGAAAAATGTCACTGGATATCCTGGAAAGTATTGGCTTCGCCTAAGGAAGAGGGTGGTATCGGAATTAGACGACTTGCGGACATCATGATGGCCTTTTGGCTAAAAATGGCTTGGACGATCAGATATGGGAAGGAAAGGAATGTTTGGAAGGAATTCATGGCGGCCAAGTATCACCAGGATTTAGATCCTCCTTTCTTAGACCGGCCAAGGCACTCGTCCTCTCCTCTGTGGAAGTGGATTTTGGCCCTCATTCCTATGGTCGATACCCGAGTGGTTTGGCAAATCGGTGATGGCAAGGTAAACTTCTGGCACATGAATTGGACAGGGTTAGGGCCGCTTTCTCAGATTGTCCAACAAGAGGTCCCTGACGGTTTGCTTGACCTTCAAGTGTCTAACGTGCTTGGTCCGGTGGGCTCCCTCCCTCCTTCTTCTGTCTGGCTCCTCCTTCCCCAGCGGGTAATTGATCATATTTTTCAGGTTGGTTTTTGTATAGCAGGGGACTTGGACTCGCCAATCTGGCCTTACACGCCAAGCGGGGATTTCTCTGTTAAATCTGCCTGGCTTTTATGTAGAACCCCGCGTCCAAGTCAGAATTGGTCTCGGTGGGTGTGGCATGCCAAACTTCCGCCCAAACTGTCGCTCCTTGTCTGGAAGGTTTTTCATAAGGCGGTCCCGGTAGATTGTGTTGTTCAGTCACGTGGCATCCAACTTGCATCCAGATGTGTATGTTGCGCCCTTCAAGGGGCTCAAGCCCCCCCGGTCTATGCACAGGAATCAGCCCTCCACTTGTTTGTGGATAGCAAGTTAGCCCAGTACGTGTGGTCTGAGCTCGGTAGGGATTTTCATATTGCTGTCATGCCAGCTTTGTCGATTGAAGCTCGGTTCCAGCAGTGGTGGGCGGTGGTCTCGTCGAAGCCAAGGATAAATGTAATTCAAATGCTTACGCCTTGCATCATTGTTTGGGAGCTTTGGAAAGCTCGAAATGCAGCTCTTTTTGATTCGGCGGTGGTGTCCTCCGCTTCAGTGATCGGTAAAATCAAGTGGTGGAAGACTCGCATCTCTGGCTCAACGGTGGATGATCGCAGCGCTGCTACAGGAAGACAATACCAGCAGCTGTCTGCTCAAACTCATTCGGTTGCTCATTTTGGTGGTCGTGCCTTGTTGGTTAAGTGGGTGAGACCTCCGCCAGGATGGATTAAAGTAAATGTTGATGGTTCTGCTCGAGGAAATCCGGGCAGATCGGGTGGGGGTGGCATTGGTCGTGGTGAGATGGGCAATTTCATTTTTGCTTTTTCTATGGGTTATGGTGTTGGAACAAACACAATTGCGGAATTACGTGCGGTTCATGATGGTCTATTTCTAGCTCTTCAAAGGGGCATGACCCAAATCATCATTGAATCAGATTCTAGACAAGTGATTGATATGCTAAATGGAGGGGTTAAGACTGGGTGGAAATGGAAAGCTTGGGTCCTAAGGATCAACCATCTGACATTGCGGGGTCAAATTAACTTTATGCATGTTTTGAGGGAAGGAAACGCACCGGCAGATTTTATTGCCCGTCGTGGGAGCGGCTCGCAATCCTTTTCCTGCTTCGACACTCTTGCGGATCTTCCCCACCAGGTTAGAGGTTCTTTCTTCCTCGATAAGGTTGGCCTTGGATCGATTAAGACGTTGTAAAGGTTTTGCTGTGTTCTGTGCACTTTTGACTTCTCTCATGATAGGCCCCTGTTTTATACTTTGGGGTGCCCGAATGTACAGGACATTATTTTATGAAAGGAATAAGTTTTGAAAAAAAAAAAAAAAAAGATTCCATGGTATTTCCATAAACATGGAAACCTGGGTGGTCTTAGTTTACTGGAAAATGATAGACTTTTTTTTTTCTCTCTCTTAATTTTATACCACGTGAGTTTGTAGACACCCCACCTAGAACGAGGGAAACTATTCAGAAAGATTTTAGTTGAACTTCAGAATCGATGTCTAATCCACTGCAAACCTGAAAGGAATGAATAGAGAAGATTCTCCGGACCTCTCAGAGCCAGCCAACCGTCCAGATGGGCCAAATGACATTTCCACCAGTGATGTGGCACCACCAGGATTTGCTAGGACGACCCAGTGTCAACTGGGGTGGTAAAAATACCTCAAAATGTGAAAAGGTAAAAGCGGAAATCAAATTCCTGTTTGTGAAAAAGTCCACTATCAGTGTACGACAACTCTTATCACCCAAAGGATCTCAAAATACGTAAAATTATGACACGTCAACACTAGCAGGAATTTGAATTCCACCGGTCACTTCTATAAAATTTCAGCTCCTCTTCCTCATTTGCAACACTTGGCCTTGCTGAAAAAGGCTTGGGTAGGCTTAAAAGAGAGTTGAGTTGAGGGGTGTTTTAGAGCTTGGAGAGATTTTGTCTTAGCAATCTCCTCCACACTGCAAGGCCACCAATTTTAGTAGAGTTCAGAGTAGAGTTAGATCAAGGATGCCCGGTTGGCTCTTTCATATAAAAGTACTTGGTTTTCCACTTTACCTCCTACGTCTCCACAACTTCACACCAACATCCCGCACATACAATCATCTCACTTTCTTTTTTTTCTTTTTTCTTTCTTACTTTTACATCAGCATTTGTCCACTTCAATCTTGGATGTAGCCACTACTACAGATCCTTGAAAAATCCAAAATCATGTAAAGGAGATACTACAAGCATCTTACTTTTGTTTTCTTTATTCTTTCTTATTTTTACATCGGCGTTTGTCCACTTCAACCTTGGATGTAGCCACTACTAGAACCCTATAGATCCTTGAAAAATCCAAATTCATGTAAAGGAGAGACTACACTCTGTGTGGGCAGAAAAAGGTGCATAATCCCTACTTTTTTTTTATCACCATAGCCCTAAGAAATTTCGGTTATAAACCAACCACAAGAGACACTGGTGTTAGGTAACTTCACGATTTCCCAATCATTAGGCGGTTCTACAGTTTCTAGCCAGTCGTAAATTCTAAGCCTCATTTGGCTAGCAGTGATTCTAAATAAACAAATTATCACAACTGAGTCAATACCACACCCCATCCACACTTTCAGAAGGAAGAGAGCAGCACATAGTGTGCTGCAGGACAACATTTGCAGAATCGGCAACTCCACTAGGGATTTTCTAGCCACTAACCAATGCCCAACTTGAAATATATATTTTTTTTAGATATTTCGAGGATTTTGTAGTTCTGGTTCTTTAGTTTTTAGATATTTTGAGGATTTTGTAGTTCTGGTTCTTTAGTTTCCTGCCCGCCCACCCCCGATTTACTTTCCTTTCCAAAGATCCATTAGTCCAGCAATTTACTTACCATTCCAAGTGATCTACTAGTCCAATACTTACATTTCTGTCTTTACATTCCATTCAGTGATCTACTGGTCCAATGCTTTACTTTTCTACCATTTACGTTCATGTACTTTACTTTATGTACCTTTTCTTTTCTTTTACTGGGAGCCATTACACCACTAGCTTATGAATAACTCCTATAGGGGATTTCTCTCTGATCTTGTTGTTAACAAGGGCCACGAAAGGTGCCACCTAGAAACGTACCTTATATTTCTTAGGGAACCTGCTTGAAGTTGTGAAGCCTTATATTGCATATTCTACTTGTATGCTCCCGGTTCATTTAAAAAATTTAAAAAAAATTTAAAAAAAATTAAAAAAAAAAAAAAAAAACACTAGCGAGGAAAAACAAGGGGCAAATCTGACAGCATTGGGCCCAAGAACCATCTCCGGGTCTGTCCCCCGTCAAGGTCTGCCCTACCTTCTGCAACATCATCTATACTCATTCCTTGGTTTTAATGTTTAAGGCGACCTACCCACATCCCCATCTCCTCCAAGCTCGTCAGGATTACCGATCAAAGGATCTACGACTCCTCTTTCCATGTCAAATATGACCCTTAGCCTAAAAAAAGCTAGAGGGGCCCATGACTTGTTTCCTCTAGGACGGAGCCACTCCCTTAGTCCAAAGCTCACCAATACAACCATCAAGCACCCCAGTCAGCCATCCAATTTCAGTATTGCCTCCAACCAATTAATTGCTAGTACAATTCTAGTGTCATCCCATAGTAGGGAGCTAATTACTAGCATACACTCCCCCTAACAGGAGCCAGTCTTACTTTCCAATACATGCTCCCCCTAACAAGAGCTAGTCTCAACTTCCAACACACATTCCACCTAACGGGAGCCAGGGGCAGATTCTTTCAAATACCCTCACCAGAAGCTAATTTTATATCCCAGTACATACACCCCCTAACAAGAGCCAATTTCAAATCTAACATCCTTCTCCTAATGGGAACTAGTCACAATTCCAAACTAGTCAATTGCAATATCTACCCTCTAATGGGAGTCAATCTCAATTCTAACCTTTATGATTACAATACTTACATTTCGGTAGCCAACATCCCCCTACAATCACGATTCGTTTCACTTGCATCTCCCCTCATAATTCTAGTCCAACAAACTCCCCCTAATAGGAGTAATACCCGGGTCTAGCCTTCCTTGAATGGGAGATGGGGGTGTCGATAAGTTCGATCGCCATGAATAAGGGTAGTTCGAGCACATCAAGGGAAAAAACCCCTTCCATCCGGCCCATCTGAAATTGAATAGATCTAAGAGCACCTAGAGAAGCAGCTCCAGACAATGCAAAGCAAGTTGTAAATGCAACATTGGCTAGATCTCCATCCACCAAGTTTAGGGATTATTTGCCCCTTTCCTGATGCAAAGGCACTTAGAACTTTAAGGTATCAAAATTTAAAGATATGACAGTACTAAGTATCTCATAAGCTATTTAAATGAATTTTATGGGGAGTTCAATGTCGAGGTAGACAATGACAAAGTATTAATTCATATGTATTAGAAGTCCCTGAAAGGTGACACGTTAGATTGGTATATGTCTCATGATTACTGTCAGATTAAGAGTTGGGAACAACTTTCTCAAGCTTCCATTGACCATTTCACTATGCTATGAAGGGTGGATCTTTCTGCCTTAAGGCAGAGAAATGATGAGTCATTATCAACTTACATTACGGTGGTGGGACATGACTACCAAAATAAAGACGCCCATTAACGACGAGCAGATATTTATGATCATCCACTTGACAAACTTGATAATCTCGCAATACCTCATCTCATAGTTTTAGGCCAACTTTACCTAAATCATCTACATGGGTGGAAGAAATCGAAGCTAGAATAAGGATTATGACGATCTCCTTTTGGCCTCATTAGGTCATCCTGGTAAAACAAAAAGTGAAAGGAAGGCCTACTGAATATGAAGTATAATGACAAAAATGTTCACATTCCCTTTCCAGTAGAAGTTGACGATCTTGTCACCTTTACCCAAGGCGCACAATTGACCCCTCAACAACGACAACAATAATAACAACCAAGATGGAACCCATGATACCCTAATAAAATAAGCAGGTGAGGATGGTTCAGAAGCCTAGGTGGTTCACATCAATAGCTCAATCTTATAACAATGTATCGGCAATTCTAGTCCTTGGGCAAATGCTTGCCTCACTATTGCACGAGCCCCCTCCACACCCTCTGTCACTTACCTATAACAAAAATAAGTATTGTGCCTATCATTAGATTAGGTATCAGACAACAAATTGATGTTTCACCTTAAAGTATGTTGTCCAAGACCTAATCAACCAAAAGAAAATTTCAATCACAACCTCTTACACAACTGCAAACAACATACTCTAGAATTCTCTTCCACAGCATCAAGCGGGTCCAAACATTACACCCCTATCATCAATATTATTTAGGGAGAAGTTCCTCTAAACCCAGTCTAATTCAACTATGTCATTGATTCTCATTCAAAATTTAAGCCACTGGTCTTGTAAGGGGCACGATCATACTCAATGCCCCTTGTACCATTGGTCCTCTACGGGAAGGCCCCTAAGCTAGTCTACAACCTAGTTCTAGTCTCCAGTCAATTATGAATCAACCAACATTTATTCCTGCAAGAGAAGGCCCATAAGCCAGTATACTCTTTGATTCCCAGCTTTAATCGAGAATGGTCTAGTTAAGACCCATTGTCCTCTAAGGAAAGGCACCCAAGCCAACTCGCATGCCTCATACTTTGTTCAAGTCGAGATGTCACACCTGCCAGTTTGTCTTCTTTCAAGATTGGAGTCCAGCAATCTACTCATGTCCCCTAACACACGCTGAACCCCTTATAAGAAAAGCCCTTTCCTCGGTCAGTATGTCACATTGCCCTGGAAAAGTCAAGGCCTAACTTCGATCATATGGCTATAGTTCGAGGAAGCTCTATCTGTCAAGGGGACTCGCTTTGTTGCCCTCAACCTTTAGTTCCCCAAGTGATGGGACCGTTAAGCTATTTTGATGCTTCCGCTTCTATTCCTTGTGATCTTCAAACTCTAGCTTCTTAAAGTCCACTAGTTCTAACGAAAAAGTAGCTCATAGCCATTATCCCGAATGTAGTCCAAATGTTTGCCCACTGTAAACTACTTATCATTTAAGGGTAGACCATTCACATTTAGGCCCAATAACATGCACGTAAGAACCTTCAACAACTCCTAAAGATGAATTGAGAGAGAGATTGACATCGATATTTCAGATCAATCTAGACAGTACTTCAACAATTAGTTTACAGGCCTTGAACATCTCAACTTTAATCGATCTCCTTCTCAATTGACCCTAGCTTCACAAAGTCAGAGCCATCCCTTTGACTCTTCACCAAAGAGTCAAGTGTACCTTTAAGACAAAGTGGTCACTATTCTTGCTAATCATAAACTCATCTTTCCTGTAGAATCATCAACCCTTAGGAGCTCGATATCCTGGTCATAGACATACGTCACTAAGATAAGGACATTCGATACCACAATCTCGAGTTCAGGATTGTAATTTACATTATAGTCGCATGTCCCAGTAGTTAAAAATATGTTTTCCCTCCAGGCAAGTGCCAAATTTTCTATTATTAGCTCAAATATCAAGATTCAACCTATATCATTGAAGCTGAAAAAGGCCAAGAGAGAACTAGGATGCAAGGCCCCTCTAGGTAAGAAACTAAAGCGCGCAAAGGTCCTAGAAGAGATAGCCTCATTACGACGAGGATGATCCATTTTCCTACATGCTAATCAGATTCAGTAGTGCAAGGATTTTTTATCCTAATGGCAAGCCAAAATCCACCTTGGAGGACAAACTAAGTGAACTAACCTTGACAGAGATGTCCGATGAGGTATTTTACGAGGGGTGTGAATTGTCCTTCATTGACTAGACTACAAACGAGGTCCCACCAAAGCAGGATAAACCTGAGAAATTGTAATACCTCACGGTCAGTTTGGAAGAAACCATGTTAGACACCAATTCCAAGCCTAATCTCAAATTTATCATGAGGTTTCAGAACGACTGTGAGAATCAACCTACTACTTTCTCTAGCTTTGCAACGTAGTACAGGGTAGTAATTGGTTTGCAGTTCCCTTTGACGGAGTAGGTCGGAAAAGCTTTCATAGATGCTGGTCATAAAGAGAAAAGTGTGTGTAAATTTGACTCAACCCCTCGAGCTAAATCAAGGTAGCCCTTGGTCTATAGTGTCGTCTTGATCAGGGCCCATAAAAATAATAATAATAAAGAACCCTAAAAATTAAAATATTAAAATAAAAAACATTAAAAAGTATAAAAATCCACAAACATCAGAATTTTTATAAAACTCATGATATACAGAAAGTATTTTAAAATCCTAAGTAATAAGGTGCTAAATTTGTCTGTCGAATCACATGAGTTTAAAATCAAAACTCTAGCTTTTCAATTTGGAGTTAAACTTCAAACTTATTAGTTTGGAAGAGATCAGGCATGTGGAAAATGATGATCTAACTTCCAAACTAAAGGACATCCTCAAAAGGTTTGATTCGAAGGCCAACGTCATTCTTTGTTGAGTTCGAGATTGTAAACCTATGGGCATGCAACATCCCTAAGGAAGTGTGTATTGGAAAACCCCCTATCCCTTGAGAAGCAATAGTGAATGATTGTGTTCTTAAAACGCAGTTATTAAAAAATGTGTCCAAATTAAAAAGGCAGGTTGAAAACCTTAAAAAATGGCAATTCAAATAAAAACATCAGATACACAGTGAATTTTGTGAAAACAAAAAAGACGTCTCAAAAAAAATAAAAAATAAATAAATAGACAGACACTAAAACTGTGAAAACCAAAAAGGGTACATTATTATCATTAAATTCTTAAAGTTGATTGCCCAACTTGGAGCGGACTAATTCCAAATCACGCCTTGATTTCCACGTTGAATGAGTTTTTATTGATTTATTTTTAATTTTGTTTAATCGTCGCATATTGCTAAATAGTCTTCCAAATCCCAAATATAACATGACCATCATCATCTCAACATCACCTCGTTTCTTATATGTCAGAAGCTTTTAGATAACTTACAAGTCCTGCAAGGCCCTTAAGTTGCCGATAGATGAGGGCAAGGGACCTGTTAAATAGTTTCCACGCAAATTCCTGCAAATATAGGGCAAACTTTGTAATTTGGGGCAGCAGGCATTGAAGCAGCAGGCATTAAAAGGACCAAGGATGGCCATGATCAAGTGATCCAATTTTCCATCAGTACCCCACCATGGATGGGCTATGATCCCAAAATCACATCGACCAGACCATCCAAGCTTTGAAAAATAAAGGAATTTAACTTTTTAAACCAAATGTTTAAAGACCTCCGATCCAACAGTAATAGAATATATATTGTTAGAGGTTTGCTAAGCCGCACACAATTACAAGGGAGTACATGCACATGTTAAGACGTACCAGCATTGCATGTGGACATGTGATCCAAGCCGTTTAAAAAAACTTGCTGAAGCTTTTTCAGCCATCCATTTCTTTTTGAAAATTCTGTGCTGCTTGTTAGTACTCCAACTCTCAGTTCACACTTCAGAGTTAGCCACCCCTCTAGGGAATTGATACCAAGACCTCAGTGTTGAAACATGTATCTGTCACTCAGTCTACCACTTTAGCTGTGGATCTGGGTGTAAATTCTGGGCCACCTAAAGAGCTTACGAGCCTGAATTTTCAGCCAAAATGTAAATATAATTGCACTAAACCGATGGACGGACAGCTTGGATCTCACGTCCGTGTGCTATGTTGGCAAAAAGATGGTTGCGTATGGATGAAATGTCTTAAACACCTGTGTGGGACACCAAAGGAGCTTCACCTGAAATAAAAGGACTAACCTGATAGACCATTGAGAGAGAGAGAGAGAGAGAGAGAGAGAGAGATGGTTGATCTCAGACCCATGTCCCAAATTGGCACCTATCAGATGGCATACGGATGAGATGCCTTGTGGACGTGTGTTGGCTTAGCAAAGGTCATTTATTAGATATCTTATAGCCCATGCACGGTTCATTTAGTTTTTTGGGCCTGAAAGTAGGCCCAAGCATGCACATGCAAATATTGATCAAAGCCCATCTGCCCACTCAAAGCTGGGCTTGAACATCAGATGGGCCACTGGTCGAGCCCTTTTTTTTTTGTCCTTTTTCTTCTTTTCATTTTTTTTTTTAATTAAATAGTTAAGATGGACCACAACGTTGAAGGTTACTTTGGTCCCGAAAAGCGTTTTTTGTGGAACTGGAGTTTATTTGATATCCTCACTTCATAATATGACGTTTAATACACAGGCACTCAGAAATGGTTGTGACATATCAACTCAAACTAACCCGACCAAAAATCAGATTAGTTGAACAATCCTAACATCTTATTTATGGACACTCGTTTATTGAAATAAGACCATTAGATATTTTCATTTTTAACCGTCGAATAAATGTCCACCAATCTAATACTCAGATAAAAAATAAAATAAACATTAACTTTATTGAATTTCCAAGTGCCCGTGCATCATCCATCAAACTCTGCCAGCGTTTCAAAATTGTTCTCTGTGGAAATCACAAATTAGAGTAGAGAAACCCATACAGAACTGTGAGATGAGTCAGTTTCCCAATAGCTTCCGGAATAATGTGACCTGTTGAAATCTGACTATCGACTTTCCTGAAGGACAAAACAAATAGAAATAAGTGAATTTATACAAGGGCATATCCTAACATTCGCATGCAGGCTTAGGAGTCAAATCTCCTCTTTATATGAGCTAGAAACGAAAAGGGCAGTCCCGGTACGGGCCCACCATTGATTTAGAACTAATCCAGTGGGCCCCAACTGTAGAGTGAGTGTGTTACGTGTATATCAATGAATAGTATGCGTGATAGAACACATACAGTTTCGTTATGCGACAGATGGATCCAATGTTGAGAGTGCATTCGCATTCGATCCCAAGGTACAATCCGCCCATTCCCGTGAGAGCAGACCCGCTACACAGTTCCCCACTTATATTCCAATGAGGTGATGCGTAGATGTTCCATTGCTGAAAGATGGAATTTAGAATAGCCACTGCATCATTCAAAGCAAACATCTTAAGAGTCAGTAGTTAGGATTGTTAACACGCGTGTTCGGTCATGATACAATCATACAATTATGCACCAATGATCATTGGTAGAAAGATTTCCGAATGATTTTGATAGAGTGCCTTTAACCTTGTGCAAGAAAGCCATGTTTTGGTCAGACAATTTCAAATCGGTCCGACTGACAATTCAGGTTTTGACATGTTGCTTACTGTGATTGATGTAGAACATGTCACAGATACATTCCTAGCATGGTTGAGCCAAAAGAAGATAGATTGTAAATTGACCATAACTTTTGATCCGAGTATCATTATGAGGCGCACGACCTATCAAACTTTACTGAAATGGGCCATCCGAGGTGAACCAACCTACAAAGTGGGTCACATCTGTCCGTTTCGTCAGAAAACGCGCGCTTTCAGCTCAAAAACAAATTTTTAGAAAAATTTTACTATTTTTAGTAATTCTGATTTTTTAAATATTTTTAGAGTTTTAGATTTTCTTTCCTTTTAGAAATAACTTTTAGTTATACTAGGACTCTTCTAGAGAAAGTTTATTTACAATTTTTATTTTTAGAAATTAGGCCTTAGAAGAGTTTTATTAGAATTAGGATTTTTATTAGAGTTAGAATTTTGCTATTTTTGGTAATTATGAATTTTAGTTTATTTTTTCTTTATTAATGGTGTAAGGAGACGCATTAGGGAATTATCAATTATTCATTAATCAATTTTGAATTTATTAGAATTTATTTCTATTTTCTGCTTTCTTTCCTCGTGGATTCGAGAAGTCTCTGTGAGGAGTCCAGAGAAGTTCCGTGGATTCGGAAATAGTTCTCCTCTTGAGGAAGATGGTGCTCGACCTCACGTCCTCCCCTGCGTCAGCTTAGTATCAAAGCGAGGTTTCTCCTCCGATCAATGGCTTCTAACGATGGGTTAGGCAACAATCCCATGGGCGGTGCTACAGGGAATTTACCTTTAACGGCGGCAGCTTTCGAAGCAGCGCAATGAGAGAATCGGCAAGCCATGCAAAGGCTGCAGGCTTCCATCGACCGCATAGCGGATCTCTTGGCGGAAAGCCTAGGGCAGCTCCGTGTTCATGGTGGTGATCCACCACCAGCAATTGCTGAAATTCGTTATTATACTGATCATAGGGCGATGCTATCAATGATCCACAGGATAGTTCAAGAATTCAAGATGAAAGTCGATCTTCCTAATTTTAACGGCCAACTCTAGTTCAAAGACTTCCTCAATTGGTTGCTTGAAGTCGAACGTTTCTTCAACTACATGAACATCGTAGAAGAAAAGAAAGTTAAACTCATTGCCTACAAGTTGACAGACAGAGCTTCAGATTGGTGGGAACAACTTCAAATCGATCAAACGAGACAGATGAAGGCGCCAATCCGCACCTGGCCGCGGATGGAGAAGTTATTGTGCATGCGATTCCTCCCTCGAGATTATGATCAGGTATTATTCTAACAAAACCAAAATTATTATCAGGATAGTCGATCAGTAAAAGGTTATGTAGAAAAATCCTATTATTGATCCACAAGAAACGACTTCATCAAAACGAAGTTGCAACAGACCATAGGATTCATCAATGGCGAATATGTGACCTCTATAGGAATGGAAAACTAACCCAAAACTTCTAAAGTAGAGGGACAATATCTCATCACTGAACAGGTCTTTGTTAAATAATCTGAGGAAACAAGAAATATATATCATTAGTTGAAAAGAAAAAATATGTGGAGCCTGTGAATATCCTAGAGAATTTGGAACCAATATCGCAGGAGTTCAACAGGGCTGTGCTCGATGAACTCCCTAATAAATTACCTCTCATACGAGAAATATAAAATCACGTTGATGATCCCATCTCATGGGCAAGTCCGCCTAATTGCCCACATTATCAGAAAAAATATGAGATCTTGAAGGCAGATGTGAAGGAACTGATCGATATTACTCAAGTCAAGGAAAGCATGAGTACATGTATTGTGTCAACTCAAGAGCTTAATGCCAAGTACAAAAAAAAAGACTAATGAACATCGGCGTCAGAAGTTATCTCAGACTCATGTGCCAAGTCTCTTGCGTAACTCCTAAACGAGTTTTTTTCAAGTGGAGGGGTCTGATGTAGAACGTGTCACAGATACATTCCTAGCATGGTTGGGCCAAAAGAAGATGGACCGTAAATTGACCATAACTTTTGATATGGGTATCGTTACGAGGCGCACAACCTATCGATCTTTACTGAAATGGCCCATCCGAGGTGAACCAATCCACAAAGTGGGTCGTATCTGTCCGTTTCATCAGAAAACGCGTACTTTCAGCTCAAAAACGAATTTTTAGAAAATTTTTACTATTTTTAGTAATTTTGATTTTTTTAATATTTTTAGAGTTTTAGATTTTCTTTCCTTTTAGAAATAACTTTTAGTTATACTAGGACTCTTCTAGAGAAAGTTTATTTGCAATTTTTATTTTTAGAAATTAGGCCTTAGAAGAGTTTTAATAGAATTAGGATTTTTATTAGAGTTAGAATTTTGCTATTTTTGGTAATTACGAATTTTAGTTTATTTTTTCTTTATTAATGGTGTAAGGAGACGCATTAGAGAATTATCAATTATTCATTAATCAATTTTGAATTTATTAGAATTTATTTTTATTTTCTGCTTTCTTTCCTCATGGATTCGAGAAGTCTCTGTGAGGAGTCCAGAGAAGTTCCGTGGATTCAGAATAGTTATCCTCTTGAGGAAGACGGTGCTCGACCTCACGTCCTCCCCTGCGTCAGTGATGTTTTGGCCATATTCGATTGGACCAAAAGTTTGTACTATGGTTCAATTTTGTTTGACCAAAAGTCTCATGATTTGACCAGACTTAATGTGTAAGTGCGAAATTAGTTTCTAATTGGGTATGGAATGTATAAAATACCTTGTAATCTCTCAATTAGGGTTAGAGAGCAAAACATCTAAGTGAAGTTTTGAAGGGGATCTAATGTTTTCCATATGTAAGTTGTTACATTTTCTTGTAATTTTTTTATATAATGGATTGATCGTTGCTTTGTGCTATAATTTTTTCCTGCAAGGGTTTTTCATGTAAAAATTTATGTATTCTTTATGTTTATTTGTTTTTTTTTTTCACTCCGTATTGTGTGTTTGATTCGTTCTGAGGTTGCTTCTGTGCCCATTAATGATGAGTTTCAACACCCGATAAGGGGATTGAATGTGAAGTTCAAGACAAAAAAGTTGAGAGGTAAAAATAACTTTGAACTATACAGGTTAAAGATGAAAGTCTTTCTAATTCAGCAAGGGTTGCAACATGCACTCAGGAAAACGAGACGTCCGGAATCTATGAAGAAGATTGAGATGAACTTGATCAGATAACAATTAGCACATTTCAATTGTGTTTGGCCAATGAAGTCTTATACAATGTCATGATGAGACTACTACTACAGGATTATGAGCAAACTTGGAGATTATCTATATGACGAAATCGCTCTCCAATTGTCTATATCTAAAGAAACAAATTTATACTATGAGGAGTGTGAAAAGGTCGGATCTCTATGAGCACATCAACATCTTCGACAAACTGTTTTGCAAACCGACAAACATATAGGTAATGATCGATGAAGACGACAAAGCTCTAATTTTGTCGACATCTCTCCCAAAGTCCTGCGAGCATTTGTTGGATATTTATGCTATGGTAAGGATACCTTGGACGTCGATATTGTTATCTCGACCCTTCATTCGAAGCAGTTGAGAATGACAAACCGAGGCAAATGTACTTCTACGGATGTATTTTTTGCTCGGGGAAGATCGTCTAAAGGAGAGGAGGGGAAGTCGCGATCGAGGTCTAAGTCGAAGGGCAAAGGCAAGTTGAAGTGTTGAAATTGTGTTAAGATGAGACATATGAAGGACTGTCAAAATTCCAAAATTCAGAATGGGGAGAAATCAAATGATTCACCGAAGGAAGCCAATTTAACGAAATCTAGTGAGGGGATGAGTGGTTGTGATGTGTTATCAATGTCTAAGTTGCTCGTTTATACAATAAGTGGATTTTGGGTACGAGGGCAACACACCATATGTGTATTCATCAGAGTTGGTTTACCATATATATCGATTATGATGGTGGCATGATTCTTATAACAATGATCATGCCTGTAAGATTATAGGAATTGGTTCAATTCGGATCAAGATATTTGATTGGGTGAAAAATAGTTTGACCGATGTGCGGCATGTTTTACATTTGAAGAAAAATTTGATCTCTCTAAGAGTTAAAGATACACTTGTGTGCAAGTTCATCGGTTACGAAGGAGTTCTGAAAGTTTTAAAAGGGACACTCACTGTTATAAAGAAATAAATGAGCGGATATCTTTACAGGTTAATCGGGAATACTATATCAAGTGAAGTTGTAATGTCTGTAATGAAATACGCGTCAGCCCTTTTGTAGCATGCATTCCTAGGCCACATGAGCAAGCGTGGTATGAAGGTACTTCTTAATCATCGATTAATTCTTTGTTTTAAAAGTTTTAATTAGATATATGTGAGCATTGCATATATAGGAAATAATCAAGGTTATCATTTAAAACTGAAAAACATGTTAGTAAAGGTCAGCTGAATTACGTACACTCGGATGTGTGGGAACAATCGTTCGTTGTTTCTGGAGGAGGGTTGTCATTTTTTATCATATCCATTGATGATTTCTCTAGAAAAGTGTGCGTTTATTTCATAAAACATAAATTTGATGTTTTCACCACTCTCATGATGTGGAAAGCGATGATAGAAAAATAAATACGGCGGAATTAGAAAATTCTAAGGACAGACAATGGTGGAGAATTTACTTCAAAGGAGTTTAATCAAAATTGTAGGATTGAGTGGATAGTGAGACACACACCAAAGCAGGATGGTATGGTTGAACGTACGAATCAAACTCTTTTGCAAAGAGCCAGAAATATGTTGACTAATACTGGATTCAACAAGGAGTTATGGGCTTAGATAGTCAATACAACTTCCTATTAAGGATAAGCCCACAATGATGAAGAATAGCAAGACAAAAGAACATAATGTGCAAAAAGAAATTATTTTTCATTCCTATTTAATCAGGCCTTACATGATTTTCTCTTTTATATAATGATAAAAACATTTCTTTAACAAAAGAAAAGAGAAATGAGGTAGAAACAAAAATTGATCTTTGGCCAATTGTCCTTGGGGAGGAGTATTTTTCATTTTTTTTAAAAAAAAAAGAAAATAGTAGCCAAGCCCCTAAGCTTCGGCCGCCGCACATAAAAAATCATGATCTTCCCAAATTCTTCCAATTTAGTGAGTGGAAGGAAGAGTGGCAAATATCATGGCAAAAGGCTAGAAGGAAGTGGAGAGAAGAAGAAAATAGTTAGACTCGAGTGCATGATATGCAACTTTGAGGGTATCCCTTTATAGAAAGTCATGATCATGAAAGCCCTCATTGAACAATCATGACAAACAATTTCCAACATAAAATATTGCGCATGCTGTCAAGCATGAACCTTATGCCACCATGTGTCAATCGTCAAACGACCACCAGAGCCGAAGTGTCATAAAATGTCTCTTCACATTATCTAAATGTAAAGTGATATGAGGGCATTATTTACACTTGACCGGGCACAATCCATGTTACCTAATAAGATGTCGCTATGTGTTGGCCCTCACGTATGAACGACAAGAGGCAAATCGTATACGTGTTTCGATAAATCTTTGATACATATCCTTTTGTGATAGATTCATACACACATCTGCAATCGAGAAAATAGGGACACTACATGAAATACATGTGACCATCACACGAGTGACATGTGTGACTTGTAGTGTATGCAAGAAGATAAATTAAAGCATTGCTTATGTCAGATATCTTACAATTCGGGATATGCAAAGTAAGGCCATCTCACACAATCATGCCAAAAATGGAAATTTTTTAAAGCGATCAATGCTTTCTCGAAGACTATGGAAGATTAGAAGAAGAATCCATCCAGAATTAATAAAAAATTATATTATGATGACAAAAAAGAATTTGAATCCTTCTGGGACACGACCAATTTATATTCAAGGACCAACAAGGAAATGTCAGCTCAACCATCATCCTTCCAAGTCTATAAAAGCAGCATTCGATAAAGAGCTTTAGGCCCTCATCACACATAATCAATCAATCTCTACAACATAACGCTACCTATCCAACTTTTTAACTTAGATATTTCACTTTTGTCCAGTCACACTACAACAAGTTCAAAATCCTTAGTTTAGCTTAAATATGCTATTGTCCAGTGGCATATCTGTATTACTCCTTAGGAGTAGATTAAATATCCACGGCCACCTTCGTTGGATTCCACCGATCATCGAGTTCTTACCTGGCAGATCAAACTAGTCATGTCCTGCACACTACATACCTTAATTGTTCTATCTACACAAGCAACCGTATGTAATTATTTTTATTTCTCTACTCAATTTAGTTTTCTTTCTCTGATTGTACCATTCTTACTTATAAATTACGAAAATTAACAATTGGCATTATTTGAAATTTTATCCATCCATTATTAATTAATTCATTAAGAAACCAAAAACTTTATCACCATTGAAATTTTTTTTTTTTTTTTTTAAAGTCCTTATCGTAGGATTTTTAAAAAATCATTTTTAAAAGAATAACCCTCCCATTCTAAATTGCCTGATTGCTGTAACATTGGTGGCTGAACAGCTAGATCAACCTTCATAGTTCTAATCCTAATCCGACTAGTTTGTGGCCTGAGGTTATGAGTGTTCAATCATTTTGCGTAAAAAACAATTCTGGCATGCCCAACACCGATCCTAATCACAGACATTTGATCGATTTCGGATCGTTGGTAACATGTGTGGCCACATGTCCCGATTGAATAGAAATAGTAGGACCCACCTTTGATGTCCACCATCCATCATGTGGGTCCCAACTTTTCTTTGGATCGTCCATCATGTGGGGCCAAACTTCAATATGATCCGTTCATCATGTGGGCCCAACTTTGATGTCAACCTTCCATCATGTGGTCTCACCTTCAAATCCACCATCTATCATGTGGGTACCACATTTGATGTGGACCATTCATCATGTGGGGCCCACATTTGATGTGACTATGCATTGTGGTCCCACCTTGATGTGGACCATTTACATATGGGCCCTACCTTCAACATGGGCCATTCATCATGTGGGCCCAATCTCTACTCAGAGATTGTAAAGAGAAAAAAGAGATCAAGATGTGAATTAATTGTAAGTTTACCAACAAACTTGCCCAAAAATGAGTAAAAAATGTTACCTAAATCTGCTCTTAAAAATAAAAAATTAAAATTTAAAAAAAAAAGGTGATGTCTCTAAAAGTTTACGAACAAACTTTTTTTTTTTTTTTGTTTCTAAAAATGTTTTAAACAATACTAAACAGTTTATTTTTTTAATTAAGAACTTAGTTATTAAAATAAATAAATAAGCCCCTATTATTAGGAAACGGTAGTCGGTGCTCTGTGGGCCCCACCATGATGTATGTGTTTCATCCATTCCGTTCTTCCATGGGCTTGATCCCAAAAATGAGAGGGATATAAATCTCAGGTGGACCACACCACAGGAAAACAATAGTTCGGATATCCACCATTAAAATCCTCCTAAGGCCTACTGTACTGTTTATTTGACATCCAATCTGTTGATTGGGTCATACAAAACTAGATGAAGGGAAAAAACAAAGATCGGCTTGAACCAAAACTTTTATGGCCCCCAAAATGTTTTTAATGGTCAATGTTCATTCAACATTGTTTTCTGTAATGTGGCCGCTTGAGATTGGGATATACCTCATTTTTTGTCTAATACCATAAAATGATCTTAAAAAATAGATGGATGGCATGGATGAAACATATACATCATGGTGGGGCCCACAGAGCACCGAAGCAGGGGGAGTAGCCAATCCGTTTCCCTATTAATAAGGATGCCACATGAGCTTCGCATAGCGTACACGCCTGTGCCAAAAAGGGTGCGGATTAGGAGAGACCCGAGATCCACCGAGGTGGGTGGGACCCCTGACTGTGGGGCCCACTGTAGTGCATGTATGTGACTACATCCACGCTGCCCATCCCTATTGAAAGGTCATTTTAGGGCATGATCCGGAAAATGAAGCAGATTCAAATCTCATGTGGACCATAATACAGGAAGCAGTGGTAATAGACCGTTGAAAACTTATCGTGGGCCACAAGTTTTGGATCAAGCTGATATTTGTGTGGTCTCTTCATCCAGATCTTTGTGACCTTATCAACAAGTTGGGTGGAAAATCAACATTCTGGTGGCCCCCATGAAGTTTTTAATGGTGAGGATTTAATCACAACTATTTTTCGTCCTTTGTCCAAATAAGATTTGGATCTGCTTCATTTCTGGTTCATGCCATTGAATGAGCTTTCAAAACGGTTGGACAGTGTGGATTTAAGGCACATACATCACCGTGAGATGCACACTTATGAGTTCTACTGGAGAAAAATATGATAAGTTCGATAAATTAGCTTATGGAATGGACCAACTCTACTGGCATGGCCCAGACTCACTAGGCGCCGAGCCTAACTGAGGCTCACATGCCCAGAAAGCCTAAAGGAGAGACATGGCTCGGACTCCCAAGGCGCCGAGCCTGATCGAAGCCTAAGTGTCCTTAGCCAAGGCGAAGCCTTTAAGGAGGCCGATGCACTTCTGGGACCCTCAAAAGGGCTCCCAGAAGCTGCCTAATGCCGACCCAGCTCATAGGTCAGCAAGAAAACATAGACCAACATGGTCTCAGGCCCAAGGCCCTCTTGCCCGACCTCAGCCCAACCTACCTCCTAGGTCGGCCCCTAATCAGTGGTAAGTTCGATTACAGATCAACCATACCCTAGCTAGTAATCGATTAAAGGCTCGGCCTTCCACAGGTAACCATATCTTAGTCAATGAGTGAGTCGGCCAGCATAAGCCGTCCGAACACCTAAATATACTGGGATCGGCCAACGGATCGCCGAGCCCATCCAAACATTTGCCGCATTTAGAACCAAGCCAAGGAGTTGGTTCGATATCATAGATCTTCTGAGAATCTTGAAAGATAACTCCCGATCCTGAATATCCAGGAGACCAAAGATCTCGGGATCGTCTAAGAATAGCAATCAAATTTACTACGAACCAGGAAGGAGATCCCAGAACCGTAGGATCTCATCTCCCCAATAATATAAATAGGGGACATCTAAAGGTGAAAGGTACAAATTCATACACACACGCATATCCCTCCCTCCAAAACCATTATCACTTCATTAAGACCCAGAATCCACGCCTGACTTAGGCATAGGAGGGTCTCCTGTACAAGCCAGGTTCCTTTGTCCTGTTCCTGTGCAAGTGCCAAGTCGTAGCAAAGGGTGAACCGGAAACTGCATCAACAAGTCCCATCCACCTTGGTGGATCCGGACACGGATTGGCTGATGTACCACACAGTATAGCTGGTGTATGTACGTGTCGTGAGAAGATGAACGCAGACGCTTCAAGTTGTACGAACGGCTCAAAGGAGATCAAAGTTTTATGGGCCGAAAATGTACCTATTATATCTACAGCGTTCATCCACTTTTCAAGATAATTTTAGTGCATGAGCAAAAAATGAATCATATCCAAAGGTTAACTGGACCACGACACAAATAGCAGCAGGATAATGATTTTCACCATTAAAACATTCATAGGTCCACCATAACATTTATTTTACATCCAATCTGTTCATAAGGTTACAAAGGCCTGTATGAAGAGGTAAAACAAATATAATGTTGATCCAAAACTTCCGTGACTCAAAAAGGATTTCAATGGTAGACGTTAAATCCCCCACTGCTTTTTGCAGTGTGGTCCAATTTATATTTTGATCTGTCTTATTTTTTATAACAAGCCTCACGACGAGCTCAAGAAATAGATGGACAGTTTGGATATAACACACCTCATGATAAAACCACGGAACTTGCTGACGTCATTACATAAGCTCTATCGTTGGTGCGTGCACACCAGATAATCCACTACCGGTGGGGCGCGGATTAGCTACCGCTAGGTAGTGTAGCGAGACTCGCAGCTTAAGTGATGTCACCAGTTACGTAAGCCCCACCATGATGTATGTTTTGCATCCTTATCATCCATCCATTTGGAGGGATCATATGAAGGCACGAGACAAAAAAATGAGTCAGATTCCAAACCGGAGTAGATCTCACCACAGAAAAGAGTGGGGAGAGTAACACCTACCTTTAAAAACCTTTAAGGCCTACAAAAGTATTCGATCAAGCTGATATTTGTGTTTTCCCTTTTTTTTTCGTGCGTGTGTTAACTTATAAACAGGTTAGATCTCAAATAAACATCACGGTGGACCTTAGGAACGTTTCAACAGTGGGCGTCACTCTCCCTCCTCTTTTCTTTGGTGGGTCTACTCCGGTTTGTATCTGCTTCATTCTTTATATCCTCCCTTAAAATTATCTCTCCAAATGGATGTACGGTGTGGATACAAAACATACATAATAGTGAGCCATATAAATTGGTGACGTCACGTCAATAGCGAGTCTCGCTACTCAACATGTCAGTAGCTAATACGCGTCCCTTCGGGTGGAACCGGGGTCTTACCTAATCCGAACCGTGTACCACACACCAGCTGGTGTAGATACGTGTCGTGAGAAGATGAGAGCCAGCGCTCCTCGAGCTCCAACAACTTGTACGAACGGTTCAAATGAAATCAAAGTTACATGCCTCACAATGATGTATTTATTATATCATACTGTTCATCCATTTTTCGAGATCATTTCACGGCATTAGACAAAAAAAAAAATAATCATCCAAAGCTCAAATGATACACACCAAAAATAACAGTGAGGATAATGATTTTCATAGTTAAAAAAATTGGCAGGGTCATGATAACGTATATTTTCCATCCAAATTGTTAATAAGGTCAAAAATACATGGATAAAATGGAAAAACAAATTTCATATTGATTCGAAACTTCTAGACCCTAAAAAGGGTTTCAATGGTAGACATTTAATCCTTTACTATTTTTTGAAGTATGGTCCACTTTATTTTTAGATCTGTCTTATTTTTCGGCTCAAGCCTTGGGACTAGCTCGCCAAATGGGTGGACGGTTTGGATATAACACATGCCTCATGATGAGATCCACATAACTTGCTTACGTCAATACACCACCAATGTATACTGTGTGTGAATCGCTGGCCAATCCGCTCTGGACGCGGATTTCCTCTCGCAGAAAGTTGCTGCGCTGGAAACCTAGGTGGGCCTACTCCGTATGTGTGTAAGAAATGGGGAAACGGATTGGCTACCCCCCTGCCACTGGCCAATGGCTGCTGGTCGGTGCTCCGTGGACCCCACCATAAAGTATGTGTTTCATCATGCTGTCCATCTATTTTTTCAGATCATTTTATGATATGAGACGAAAAATGAAGTATATCCCAATCTCCAGTGGACCATGTTACAAGAAACAGTGTTGAATGAGCGTAGACCATTAAAAACTTTTGGGGGCCATGAAAGCTTTGGATCAAGCTTATTTTTGTTTTTTTTCCATCTGGGCCTATATGACCTAATCAACAGATTGGATGTCAAATAAACAGTACAGTAGGCCTTAGGAGAATTTTAATGGTGGATATCCAATCACTATTATTTTCATGTGGTGTGGTCCACCTGAGATTTATATACCTCTTATTTGCCTTAAAAATGATCTTAAAAAATGGATGAACAGAATGGATGAAACACATACATCATGGTGGGGCCCTCAAAGCACCGACCACTAGCCACAGGGCTGGTGTCAGGGGGAGTAGCCAATCTGTTTCCAAGAAATGGAGGCAGATTGCGTCCTACCCTACTGGGGCATTAATCTATCCAAGCAGAGCTCTGTGTATCCAAGCAGAGCTCCGTGGGGGTCACCATGATGCAAACGTCTTATCAGCACCGTTCATCCCTATTTAAAAGTTATTATATGGAATGAACCCAAAAATGAGGCAGAACCAAGGCTTAAGTGGGCCACAAAGTGGGGATTGAAGTTCCATCATTAAAAACTTCCGAGGAATTGCAGAAGTTTCAGATCAATCTAATATTTGTGTTTTCACTTCATCCAAGTCTACATGATCTTACAAATAGATTAGATGATAATAATAATAAAAACATCACAGTTGCCCTTAGAAAGGTTTCAATGGTGGGTGTCATTATCACTGCTACTTCCTTTGATGTGGTCCACTTGAGATCTGGGCCTGCTTCATTTTTTGGACCATACCATAAAATTACCTGTTAATAGGTATGGGCAGGTTTACGTCATGGTGCCCCCCACATAGCTCTGCCATCCACTTCCATTAGAAATACACCCTGTTCATCCGTTTTGTGAGCTCATTTTAGGACTTGAGCCCAAAAGTGAGTGATGCAAGATGTTGAGATATGGAGCCACATCTGGGGCCGCCTTCGACTAGTCGTAAGAATTGTTCGACTAGTCGTAGGGGCCTGCTCGACCAGTCGTGGACCGGCTCGACTCAAAGTCCAGCGAGTACTGTTTTTTAATATCCTATTCCTTCGACTAGTCGTAGGAATTGTTCGACCAGTCGTAGCTTCGACTAGTCATAACTCTCCTTCGACTAGTTGTAGGTTACGTAGATTCGTTTCTGAATCTGATGCGGACTGTGGATTTTGGTGTCGCCTTTCGCAAGGGTGCAGAAGGGAAGTTGCCTAAACTATATATAAGTGTTCCTAGGGCTTTTCTAGGTATATTGGAATATTAGGGAAATAATTCTAAGGTGTGGGCAAAGGGTTTTCTATGTTCTTCCAAGGGAGAGGTTAGTATATTGCCTTGTAATCTTTGTTCTTCATAGTGAAAGTTTGCATCCGTGGTTTTTTACCCTAGTTTGGGGTTTTTCCATGTATATCTTGTCTTGTGGTTTGTTTTGGAATGTTTTGATTTACTTCTAGTTTATGTTTCTTCTTGTTTATCGTTTGTGGGTGAGGCCTGAGATTGGATCCAGGCTCACTGCGTTGTTAACATGCTGCGCAACAACTGGTATCAAAGCTATTAGTTTAGTTCTATTGGGAGCGATGACAGAAGAAGGGAAAACTATAATTGAGAAGTTTGATGGTTCAAACTTTACCTTCTGGAAGATGCAGATGGAAGATTATTTGTATCAGAAGGACCTTTATGTTCCTCTAAGAGGAAAATAGAAGAAACCAGAAAAGATGACAGATGATGAATGGTTTTACTAGATAGGAAGGCTTTAGGAACGATCCGACTCTCTTTGTCTAAGAGTGTCGCCTTCAATATATCCAAGGTGAAAACTACAAAAGAATTAATGAAAGCCTTAGCCACCATGTATAAAAAGCCCTCAGCATCCAACAAGGTTCATCTTATGAAACAGCTATTTAACATAAAGATGTCAGATGGTGGGAGTGTGGCTGAACATCTAAACGAGTTCAATACAGTCACGAGCCAGTTGGAATCCGTTGGCATTATTTTTGAGGATGAGGTCAGGGTGCTATTGATCTTATCCAGTCTGCCAGACAGTTGTGATGGTTTGGTGATTGCTGTGAGCAATTTTTCATGATCGACGAAGCTGAAATTTGATGATATGGCCAGCATAATTCTCAGCGAAGAATCTAGAAGAAAGACATCAGGAGTTTCAGGGGATTCAGGGAATGCTCTAAACGTTGAAGGAAGAGGAAGATCGCTGAACAAATGAGGTAATAAACACGGACGTTCTAAGTTGAGGAAGAAGTCTAAGGGACCGAAAGACAAAAATGGGTGTTGGCATTGTGACAAGAAGAAGCACATGAAACGTGATTGCAGGGCGCTCAAGAAACAAGAAGGAAGCTCTCAAGGCGGGAAGGATTCAGTGAATCTATCTAAGGAGAGTGACATAGAGGCGTTGATTTTGTCTCTTGATGCGAGGAATGAGTCTTGGGTTATAGACTCGGGTACCTCGTTTCATGCCACTTCGTGTAAAGAAGTTCTGCGTGATTATGTGTCAGGTGACTTTGGGAGAGTCTACCTGGGTGATGATGAGCCATGCAGTATAGTTGGAAAGGGGGACGTTCAGGTCAATCAGAGAGACGGAACGGTCTTGAAATTGAAGGATGCCAGACATGTACCGAGTTTGAAACGTAACTTGATCTCAGTGGGGCAGTTGGCCGATACCGGTTATGTGACGACATTCACAAGTGATTCCTGAATGATCATAAAAGGTGTCTTGGTGATATCTCGAGGCAAAAAGGAAGGTACACTGTACGTGACTTCAAGATCGTATAGTTCACTCGCAGTCGCATCAACTGGAGTGAATAGTCAGTTATGGCATAAGAGGTTGGTACATATGAGTGAGAAGGGGATGAAAGTGCTATTGTCAAAAGGGAAGCTACCAGGGCTGAAGTCTATTGACTTGGAATTCTGCGAGGACTGCGTGTATGGCAAGCAGAAGAGAGTAAGCTTTAAGAAGATGAGACGCGCTCAAAAGTCACATCTATTGGAGCTTGTACACACTGATGTGTGGGTACCGGCACATGTATTATCTCTTGGTGGCTCACATTAGTTTTTTCCTTTATTGATGATGCTAGTAGAAAACTGTGGGTCTATTTCTTAAAACATAAATCTGATGTATTTGATGTATTTAAGAAGTGGAAAGTTATGGTAGAAAACGAGACAGGTAAAACAGTAAAGTGTCTCAGATCTGATAATAGGCGAGAATATTGTGATAAGAGGTTTGCGGAGTATTGTGCAGCAAGTGGAATCAAACATCAAAAAACGATTCCAGGGACACCACAGCAGAATGGTGTGGCTGAGCGCATTAACAGGACCATCCTTGAGTGCGCCAGGAGCATGAGGTTACATGCAGGGTTGCCCAAAACCTTTTGGGCAGATGCTATGAATACTGCTGCATATCTTATCAATAGAAGTCGCTCAACACTATTGGATGGTGGGCTACCAGAAGAAACGTGGATTGGAAAAGAAGTGAACCTTACACATCTCAGAGTGTTCGGTTGCACTTCATATGTTCACATTGATGCAGAGCACAGAAACAAGCTGGATACGAAATCCAGGAGGTGAACGTTTATAGGCTACAGGCAGCATGATTTTGGCCACAAGCTTTGAGATGCAGAAAATAAGAAAATCATCAAAAGCAAGAACGTAGTCTTCAATGAAAAAGTGATGTATAAGGACAGTGTACAAGAAAATAAGGCCAATGAAAAGGAATTCGTAGAGTTAGAAGAGTTATCGGACACGGGTGTCACAGCGCCACAGGATGATCATGCACATGAGCATTATGAGGCATAGCCGCATACACCAGTTGTGAGGAGGTCTACTCGGGAGAGGAGATCCACGTTCCGATACTCACCCTCCTTACATTATCTACTGCTGACAGATAATGGTAAACTAGAATGTTTTGAAGAAGCGGTACGGTCAGATACACGGGTTAAGTGTGAGCAGGCCATGAATGATGAGATAAACTCTCTAGAGTCTAATCATACATAGGAGCTAGTCACTCTACCTAAGGGTAAGAAAGCTCTTCATAACAAGTGGGTTTACAGACTGAAGGAGAAGCATGATGATTCGAAACAATACAAGGCTAGATTGGTTGTAAAAGGGTTTCAACAAAAGACAGGTATCAATTTCACTGAAATATTTTCACCTGTGGTGAAAATGTCTACGATTCGTATGGTCTTAAGTATAGTGGCTACAGAGGACTTACATCTAGAGCAGCTAGATGTTAAGACAGCCTTTCTTCATGGGGACCTTGAAGAAGAAATATATATGCATCAGCCGACAGGATACGTGGCACCAAGAAAGGAGAACAAGGTGTGCAGACTGAAGAAGAGTCTATATGGCTTGAAACAGGCCCCGAGACAGTGGTATAAGAAGTTCGATAGTTTCATGTCGGAAAACGGTTACAGGAGATGTCATGCTGACCATTGTTGCTACTTGAAGAAGTTTGATACGTCGTACATCATCCTTCTTCTGTACGTTGATGAAATGCTTGTGGCCGGTTCAAGCATGAAGGACATCTCAGATCTCAAAAGACAATTGTCTAAAGAATTTGTCATGAAGGATTTGGGAGCTGCAAAATAAATCCTAGGCATGAGGATAAAGCGTGACAGGGAAAAGAAGAAACTAGTTTTGTCACAAGCAGAGTATATAGCCAAGGTACTTGATCGATTCAATATGGGAGGTGCTAAGTCGGTTAGCACTCCATTAGCCAACCACTTCAAGCTATCTAAGGAGCAAGGTATAAAGACGCAGGAGGAACAGGACTACATGGCTAAAGTCTCATACACGTCAGCTATTGAGAGTCTCATGTATGTTATGGTGATCACAAGACCAGACATTGCCCAAGCAGTGGGAGTTGTTAGCAGGTTCATGAACAACCCTGGGAAGGAACATTGGGAAGCTGTGAAGTGGATCCTTAGATACTTGGTAGGTACTAAGGGTATAGGGCTATGCTATGGTGGATCGGAAATCAAGCTACAAGGCTACGTGGATTCAGATTCAGCAGGAGATATCGACAGCAGAAGAAGCACTACAGGTTATGTCTTTACTCTGGGTAGTCCTGCAGTCAGTTGGGTCTCTCAGTTACAGAAAATAGTATTTATCAGTATGACAGAGGCAGAATATGTTGCGGCTACAGAAGCGTGCATGGAGATGGTGTGGATGTAAGGTTTTATGGAAGAGTTGGGTAATAAGTAAGTAGATTGCAAGCTGTACAGTGACAGTCAAAGTGCAATACACTTGGCTAAGAATTCAGCATTTCATTCAAGGACTAAGCATATTGCCATCAGATATCACTTTATATGTTCGTTACTGGAAGATGGATCGATTGCTCTGGAGAAGATTCATACAAGTGAGAATGTTCGACTGGTCATAGGGGCCTACTCGACCGGTCGTGGACCGGCTCGACTCAAAGTCCAGTGAATCCTGTTTTTTCATATCCTGGTCCTTCGATTAGTCGTAGGAATTGTTTAACCAGTCGTAGCTTCGACTAGTCGTAGCTCTCCTTCGACTAGTCGTAGGTTACGCAGATACGTTTCCGAATTTGATGCGAGCTGCGAATTTTGGTGTCGCCTTTCGCAAGAGTGCGAAAGGGAAGTTGCCTAAACTATATATAAGTGTTCCTAGGGCTTTTCTAGGTGTATTGGAATATTGGGGAAATAATTCTAAAGTGTGGGCAAAGGGTTTTCTATGTTCTTCCAAGGGAGAGGTTAGTATATTGCCTTGTAATCTTTGTTCTTCATAGTGGAAGTTTTCATCTATAGTTTTTTACGCTAGTTTGGGATTTTTCCACGTATATCTTATCTTGTGGTTTGTTTTGAATTGCTTTGATCTACTTCTAGTTTATATTTCTTCTTATTTATCGTTTGTAGGTGAGGCCTGAGATTGGATCCAGGCTCACTGCGTTGTTGGCATGCTGCGCAACACAAGACTCAAGTGGGCCGCGGTAAAAGCAAAAGCAGGTTGGGAAATTCCGGCCATTGAAACCTCCCTGGGTCGATAGTGATGTTTACATGCCAAACATACTGTTCATAACATCATTCCCAATGGGTCGAACTGAAAACACAAATATTATCCTGATTTAAAACTTTTGTTACCCCACTAATATTTTAACTGTGGACGTTAAATCCTCACATTTTTGGCTCACTTGAGTACTGGATCCTGCTCATTTGTGGCTGTAGGTCCTAAAATGAGTTCACAAAACAAATGGACGGGGGTGGATGTCTCACAAACATCACGTTGCCCCACCTATGTTCCCAGCCCAGTAACTTGGTGCGAAAGGCTTTTGCAGGGAATCTGCGTCCATCCGACTCCGCAAAAAACTCATGTACACGCCGTGCCAGCATGGCACAATAGGCCATCAGAGCGGCACCAACATATTAATGTCCTGGCTCAAGACTCATGTTGATCTACTTGTCAGGTGGGTCACATACAGCAAAACAAAATACATCTCTGAAAAACTTGAGGTCTTGGTATCGATCCCTAGTGGCGGTGGCTAACATGGAGTGTGTACTGACATAGGTGTGTACTAACAAGCTAACCCAAAAAAAATAAAATAAAAATAAAATTACAGCTCTGAAAAACTTGGATGAAATTCTCTAAGCAATCCGATTATTTCCATTACTGGGGCCCACATTCCGAGCGGACAACGTTTATTTTTGGAATAAAACATGGACGAGGTGAGATAAAACTGATGGATGGATTGGATCTAACAGATACGTGCCATGATGGCACGTGTGTGGAGTGGACATGACCTTTATTTTACACGCTTGTATGCGCTTAGCAAATCTCTCGTTTGAGTCCCTTCTATATTGGTTTTTGGAGAACGCCCTCCTGGTGCGTGAATTTTGCACGAGCGTAACTTGCCTGATCAACGGCCCCCTTTAACCCCCGAAGCTCTGTGGGGCCGCCATGATGTTTGTATATACTCTTTGCACCCAATTTACTTGGTGAACGTGACTCTTTCTCTCTCTCCATTACAAATACCAAAAAATGATAATTCTCTCCATTAGAATAAAAGTTTTTTTTTTTTTAAATGACAAAAAATAAAAAATAAAAAAATTGGAATATTTCCAAATGACTACTTGCGTTTTCGGATTATTTACTGAAAATCTCTAACGTTTAAACTACTTTCCAAAATCCGCTTGTTTTCACCTTTAAACATTAGACCGCCTGCTGTCAGCTACTCGTAGGAATGATTTTTTATACTTTTGTATGGACGGAACGGCCGTCACTTTACACCATTTGCAATTTCCACTAGTTACGTTGTATTTATGTATGTGACGTCCTAATCCTGACTATATGACGCAGGGAAGAACGAGAGTTCGAGTACCGTCTTCCACGAGGGGATAACTGTTCCGAATCCACGGAACGATCTTTGGACTTCCGCGGAGACTTCTTGAATTCACAGGAAAAAGAACAAGAAAAATAGAAAATAAATTTTATAAAATTCAAAATTAATTAATGAATAACATAAACGAGTCTACAACCCTTTAAATGGGGATACTAAGACATGGAAGAAATTTTGGAATCAAACTACAACTAAAACTCTTAGAAATCACGACTTACCATAGATAGTAAACTTACTATTTATAGAAGGTTGTGATGTCTATTAGTGCACGAGGTTTTTGGCAAAAAATAGTAAGTGTCCTATTTGGCTTCAACACACCATTCTCCTAATTATTCTAAGCACTTTTCATGTTGGGCACAACTCATAAATCCCAACGGATGAAGAGTTATAATTGAACTAAAACTTACCATTTATAGTAAAAATAGAATTAAAACAGGAAAACGATTGTCGATCTGATGGTATTTCACAAATCTGGCTTGTGTAACCTAGGGGTTGGGTGGCTAAAGTAGCTCGTCCTACCTCAAAATCATATATTTTACGTCCGATCACTCATTCTAATTTGCGAGTTTGTCTGTTTTAAGTTCTGACGGTCCGGATCATCTCCGTCTCCGATCGGGCCTTTCTGGTCCATCTTGGCCATGAAATTATCCGCGACCCGCTCTACATCAGTCTCCTCCACTTCAAAAGAATGCATCCTCAAGTTCTCATCCTGTTTTGGTTCATGATACTCAGTCAAGTCTGCGACGTTGAAAGTCCGCGAGATATCTATATCATCTAAAATATCAATAATGTAAACGTTGTCATTGATCTTTCAGAAGATCGGCACCAGTTGTAAGGCCCACCCCCGCACATGATATTGTCCGCTTTGCCGAAGCTCACGGATTTAAACGCGTCATGTCTGTTAAGGAAGGAACCCAACATATAACCACCACAACTTCAGACAACTCTTCCGATGTGGGACAAGTTACGATACAGTCAACTGCAACAGTAGCTCGCCCAACACAGTAGCCTGTCAGCCACACAGTAGCCTGCCAGCCATACCTAGGGGCCCGCCCACATATGTGCCCGCCCACATGAAGCAGTGACCGGGGCGTTACATTATCCCCCACCGAGGGCAGAGCCGTCCTCGGCTCTGATACCATTTGTAAGGCCCACCCCCACAGCACATGATATTGTCCGCTTTGCCGAAGCTCACGGCTTTAAAACGCGTCATGTCTGTTAAGGAAGAAACCCAACATATAATATAACCACCACAACTCCAGACAACTCTTCCGATGTGGGACAAGTTACGCTACAGTCAACTACAACAATAGCTCGCCCAGCACAGTAGCCTGTCAGCCACACAGTAGCATGTCAGCCATACCTGGGGGCCCACCCACATATGTGTCCGCCCACGTGTGCCCGCCCACATGAAGCAGTGACCGGGGCGTCACACCAGTCTAATCTTCTTGTTCTTTAACTTGTTGTACGTCCCGGTCAGAAATCACTCCTTGTGTAAATGGACCATAACTTGGTCGCTTACCTCAGAACATTTTTCGTCGCCAATGCTTTTTGGCTTGCTCCTTGTACTTGTCGTTCGAGGCGTATAACTTGTCTTATACCTCAACATGAATGCCCATGATCCTTTCTAACATGTGTTCTGCTGCAATACTCATACCTGGGAGCTTGGGTATAGGGACCGAGTCAATTGTGTGGCGAGGCACTCGGTCATAAATAACCTAGAACGAGGACTTCCTTATCGAGCAGTTTACCATGTTGTTGAATGCAAACTCCGCTTGAGACAAGGCTAAATCTCACTACTTCGGCTTTTCTCCTGAAATACATCGAATGAGGTTCCCCAACGTACGATTCACAACTTCAGTTTATCCGCCGGTCTATAGGTGGTAGGCATTGTTAAACTGAAGTCGTTTATCAAAGTGGTTCTACAAAGTTTGTCAGAAGTGGCTAATGAACTTCGTATCGCAGTTAGAAGTGATAGTATCGAGGACCCCGTGTAGCCGCACGATCTCTCTGAAGAATAAATTTGCCACGTGCGTCGCGTCAAGGGTCTTCTTGCATGGGATGAAGTGTGTCATCTTCGAAAAATGATCTACTACCACGAACACTGAATCCATGCCATGTTGTGTTTGTGGGAGACCTAACACGAAGTCCATTGATAGGTCCTCTCAAAGGTCGTCAAGTACAGGTAACGGGGTGTAGAGACTTGTATTCTGAGACTATCCCTTGGAGACCTGGCAAACATGACAGCGTTGCATCGCTCTACCCACATCACGTACTAAGGGCCTGTTTGATTTTCTGGCTCAAATGTAATTACCTTGTAAATGAGTAATCATTATTTACCAAGGTAATTACCTGCATCTTTCCCAATGCTGACTTGACCGGTTACTTTTTAAACACTTAAATCGAGGAATTTGTAAAATAAATATGGGGCCCACCATAATGTGTATGGCTTATCCACACCGCTCATTCATTATGCCAAATGAATTTAAGGTATGAGCCCAAAAATTAGGCAAATCCAAAGCTCAAGCGGACCACACCACACGAAATTATGAGAATCGAATGCCTACCATTAAAAACCTGTTGAGGCCCTTAGAAGTTTTACATCAAGCTTATATTTATATTTTTCACTTATCCATGTCTATGTGACCCAATGAACAGGTTAGATGGTAAATAAACCTCAATGTGGGCCCAGTAAAAGAATCAACTTTCAACGGTGGACAAATTAAGTCCATTGTTTCCTTTCATGTGGGCCAATTGAGCATTAGATCTTCCTAATTTTTTCAGATCATGCCCTAAAATATTCTAATAAAACAGATGGACGACACGAATATATTATATACATTATGGTGGGGCCCACGGATTTAAGTCAACATTTTTTTGATCGATTTTCTAGGTGGAATTATTCACTCATTTTCAAACAAAGTGAAAAAGTAATAATTACTTCTTTACCCGGGATTTACCAAGATCATGGAAAATCAAAACAGGCCCTAATTGTGGCCAGTAGTACAGTACTTCAACAAAATCTCGCATCTTGTCCCTTCCAAAGTGTCCACTAAGGCTACCTCCATGTAGCTCTTGGATGATCTGCTAGCTCCTAAACGAACTTTTGGGGATGCGCAGTCGATTTCCTTTGAAAATGAACCCATCTTGCATATGTAGGTCATCGGGGTGACCTTCTTGGCATCTAACCCATAAGTCCTTGAAATCATCATCGTCGGCATATATGTCCTTGACACTCAAACCCTTTAGCTTCGTCCATGTATCTGATGTAGTTTCATCTCTCATGACATTATAAAGGACCCATCTGTTAGACACAACTGGATTGAGTTATTAGCCTTTTATCTAACTTGTTCTATTCATCTTCTTTCATAGTTTCTGGTCACTTTCCAAGGAGTGCATCTTCCAAACTTTGTTGAACTAGGATACCATTTATCTTAACTTTTTATAGTTCATTTGTTTTTACTAGAATACTTCTCTACATCGAACTTCATGTTAGACGTCATTGATACCTTGGTTTCAGATTCGATCTGCTTCCCAACTTTAGCTCTAATACCACTTGTTGGGAACCATGGAAGCACACAGAGCAAAATCAAGTGAAGTAATCACAATCGCACAAACAAACCCAAACAACTCTCATGAAAAAAACCCTTATAAAAAAACCATTGCGGAAAAAACCACAGTACAAAGCGATGAGTAATGCGCTATGAAAGCAATATTATAAGACATAGATGATGTTACCGATTCGAAACAACCCCTTGAATCTCCTTTGAAACCTAGGTATGCCCTTGAACCCTTAGGAATGTCTTAGAAAACCCTAATCTTTTCTTAATTCCGATTGCACCCGATATATATAGTATCACAAGTGAAATTGAAAACAAATCGAGCACTTATGCAATTCTGTGTGCACCTTCAATAGAACCATCGAGTAGCACTTCCAAAATTGAATAACAATCAATTAGGATTTTTCAGATTTTCTTAATGGCATCGACATTTGCTCGATGGAATTGAGTGGTCTGTCCATCTCATTGACAAAGACCCTATTATAGACAAATTTAAGACATTGACAACATACTATATATAGTATATAAATATGAGATCCAAGCCATAAATAATGCAGGCCCAAACATGAATTCCCTTAGCGAAGAAACTAGGCTATTTTCTAATCAAGGTGGGCCACAATTATATTAGAAAACTTGGCCAAGTTTTTATCCATACATCTTTTATGTAAATCGTGGTAAAATTGATAAACTGAATGACATGAGATTTGTGCCAGACCGTTCGAAATAATAAATTTAATTCGATAGATGGCTAGGATAGCATGCCCTTTTGCCACTTTGGCTCATAGATTGCGTGAAGATGAGATGCCTAACACATGCGCGTGGACCATGTATTCTCTTCTCCGATTCTTTCAAACGTCGATATCAGACATGGTCACGTGGGTGGGCCACACCCAGAACATATGTAGTCCACAGCTTGATTTTGATTAAGTCAATGGAAAGGAAAGTTGAAAATCTGAATCACTCTCAGCCACATGATAATAGACCATTTTTAAGTTTTCGTATATCATTCACCGTACATAATGTACGTGTTTGCCAATCTCGACCATCAAATTCGAGACTCCCATTGTCGATTGAAAATTGGTTGAAATTAGAACTGATCCTTCTCATGCTAATTTTCTAGTTGAATTTGGACCGATGATGTTTTTTATTTCCATTCTTCCAGTTGAGCCAATCTCGACCATTAAATTCGAGAATCCCATTGTCGATTGAAAATTGGTTGAAATTAGAACTGATCCTTCTCATCCTATTTTTCTAGTTGAATTTGGACCGATGATGTTTTTTATTTCCATTCTTCCAATTGAGCCAATCTCAACCATTAAATTCGAGAATCCCATTGTCGATTGAAAATTGGTTGAAATTAGAACTGATCCTTCTCATCCCATTTTTCTACTTGAATTTGGACCGTTGATGTTTTTGTTTCCAATTGATACCCACCAATTGGATAACTGGGACAGTTAAAATAATTATTGCAAAATCCAATCCCATAATGCATCCAACGCAGCCTAAGCAATTTCCCTGTTCATGGATGCAGTCGCTTGGGATTTAGTGGATACCCAAACATGCCAAAGACACCTAAATGCTTTCATCTCTCAGTATACTTTTGTATGTGCCATATGGACTGGATTGGATATGCAAATCCAATGAACGGTAGATCTTATCTTAAATATATTAAAAACTTTGGCGCTGCATCAGGACAATTGGACGGTCCAATTGTTTTAGTCAGACCGTCCATTAGGTCCGGTGCACATTTTACGGACATTGGATGGTTAAGATTGCATGATAAAATTAATTCTCCTATGATGGGCCCTAACAAAGAGATGGCTCAGATTGTTGATTGGACCTGCTTTTGTTTAAATGATCTTCTTCATTCATTTGATAGGCTATTGATTGGATGGCTAGAATAGTCTGATATGTGATCTTTGACTTACACTCTATGGATCATTTCTTTAGTCCATATGTAAGCAACTCGGCACCATTTTTGGATCCATGAAACATGAAAAAGAAAGAAAGAAAAAATTTGAAAAAAATATCGGCTCCACCCCTATACATGTGGTGTATGGAAGATACAAACCATCCATCTGGTGGTCCACAACATGGATGGGTCTCAGCCCAAGAAATTGCACCACTCACTTGATCCACAAAAATATGGTGGCCCACAGCACGGATGTTTGCGATCGATTGCAGTTGGGTTTCAATCAAAAGATTCAAAAACAAGAGAAAATAGATTTTTTGTTCACGTGAAACTCAAAATTTTCATGAGAGAGAGAGAGAGATTCTAAGGATGCATACCTTCAGATGGGTCTGTCGTAGCATTACTTATAGCTTGAGCTTTGCATCTCTCCACCAAACACGAGATTTATGCACCAGAAGCAAAAGGCAAGCAGTGTATGAGATTGAGATTTAGGCATGAACCTTTTCATCATTCCATGCATAGGAGGTGTACTGTAGCCAGGCCTTCTTATCTCTTGAAGCGATGGAACTTGAAATCCCAGCATCATATAAATGGATGGATTTCCCTTTTCATTACAGGAGTCGTCTCAAAAGTCAATGTATGACTTGGTAGATACAGACTGGAGAATATGACGGTATGTTTTACTCCCCCAATGCGTGCGTGAAAGGCTTGTTGGAGATTAGATGTAGGAAAACTATTTAAACTGCAAAATTAAAATAAGAAAGATAGAAAACTTATCATTCATATCGTAGAAGTTGAGGCGTGATGTGAGTCACTCAAATTTTCTTCCCTTCGACATCATCCCAAGTGCAACAGGTTTCAGAGTAATCGACATTCAAGATACTATTGAGAAGTGGAGCCACATGTGCGGATTTCGTGTCGCAGTCCTTTCACAACTGGGATGCTGAAAAGAGTTTCGCAGATTTCATGTCGCAAGTCCTTTCGCAATTGGGATACGGAAAGGAGTTTCACAGATTTTCGTGTCGCAAGTCCTTTCGCAATTGGGATGCAGAAAGGGAAGTTGTCAAAACTATAAATTGGGGTCTCTAGGGCTATTCTAGGGTTAAAGTGAATATTAGGAAATATTTCTAAAGTGTGGGCAAGAGATTTTCTCTGTATTTCCAAGGGAGAGGTTAGTATATTGCCTTGTAATCTTCGTTCTTCATAGTGGAAGTTTGCATCCGTGGTTTTTTACCCTAGATTGAGATTTTTCCACGTATATCTTGTCTTGTAGTTTGTTTTGGGATTGTTTTGATTTGTTTCTAGTTTATATTTCTTCCTGTTTATCGTTTGTGGGTGAGGCCTGAGATTGGATTTGTGCTCACTGCGTTGTTGGCGTACTGCGCAACAAGTGGTATTAGAGCGATTGGTTTAGTTCTATTCGGAGCGATGGCAGAAGATGGGAAAACTAGAATTGAGAAGTTTGATGGTTCAAACTTTGCCTTCTGGAAGATGCAGATGGAAGATTATCTGTATCAGAAGGACCTCTATATTCCTCTAGGAGGAAAAGAGAAGAAACCAGAAAAGATGACAGATGAACGGTTTTTACTGGATAGGAAGGCTTTAGGAACGATCCGACTCTCTTTATCTAAGAGCATCGCCTTCAATATATCCAAGGTAAAAAAAAAAAAACAAAAGAATTAATGGAAGCCCTAACCACCATATATGAAAAACCCTCAGCATCCAACAAGTTTCATCTTATGAAACATCTAGCAATCACACGGTAAAAACAGAGGATCTTGAATTTCCTGTTTGTTTCAAGGACGACGCATGCATACTATTAACTCTAGCTAAATCCAAACCTTCCAACTTGTGGGCTCCACTGTAGGCAGGATATCATACCAAAATCATACTGATTTGTCACTCATTATTAGTCGAATTCGGACCTGTGACTAGTTTTCGTTTTCAACCATTCGTTTGCTGATATGAGATCACCCAACCCATGGTGGACCCCACTATTTGAACTGTTTCGATTGGAATCATATATGGCATGTGGACAGCGCATGGATGGCCATTCTACCGGTGATTATCAATGTTTTTATTTTTAAGGTAATGAGATGCGTCCACGTGCGGCATCTCTTGCAAGTTGCAAAACAAGTCTGTAAGAAGGACACCCGATCACACTACCCCTTCTGATGTCTTTTTTTAAGGAGGTCCACAGGGTATATGTAGAAATCGTCTATGATGATCAGAGCCGTTGTTCTGATGGGATGTCAGGTGGATTATCCATATCCCAAAAACTAATAAGATTGAGATGCGGTACCATCCAATAAATAGCCAGGAAAAGAAACGGTTAGGAAGGTAATCCTTCGCTCAACAAAAGTGGTCCGATCGGAATCTTCACTTCGATTTTTGGTCCTACAACCTACCCACAGAGTGGCCCACCAGATCAACAGACCAAATGGACATTCACCTTTGCCACGTGTACACTGAGATGGATAGTTCACGTAACTTTCGTGTCGCAACCGACACGACCTCAATTAAAACACAGAGGAGGGGACAAGAAACGTGCGCGACGGCGAGTTTGAAGGGAAAGCAGCCTTTTCCTTTTCGATGTACCTTTTTCACGTGGAAATGTTCTCTCTTTTTCTTCCAGTGGGGCCCACTTCCTGGATCCCAACACCCTGTTTTTTTACCGTATATGAACGGTCCTAAGTCCTAACCCTCAAAAGTGCCTTGCTACAGAACCTTGAATGCCCAGGCCACTATCTCCTCACGTGCCAAACCGAGAAGCATGTGTTAGATATGGGCTGCTCATCCGTATGATAATGAGGTGTGACATATGTATACAAATTCAATGAAAGGTAAAGAGAGGCTAACTAACAATTCCCAATTGATTTGGTCATCCATGATATCCTTACGGAGGCTATAACTCTGATGTCACAATCAGAAATACATGATTCATACCCTCTAAGTCATGCACCAAACCTACACATATTGTGCGATTATATAGGTTAACTTTATCTTATATGGGGTCCCCTAAGTATCTCAAGCTAAAAAGGGTATGCTGTGATCAATTATCATCCATAACATGCATATAAATGATGCGTATGAGCATATAACTGGGCATGATATCATTACACTTAGCATATTCTCAGTGTGTCTTATTAGGCCAAGTACAGTAGCATGTTATGAGATATATCAGGCGATAATTGGCCTTAATTGACACATCATATGAGAGAGTAGGAGTGTGGCCCACGTTAGACTAACATCGACTCTTTATGTAGCTTATAAAACATGAGTAAAATACATACACTAAGGTGGGGTCCACTGAGAGTGACCCGGATGGACACCCACATGTATAACATATGTGCAACTACGCTACCAATTTATTTGGGCACATGACCCACTGTTGATATCGCAAGATAATCAAATTATCAATGGCATCACTATAATTACTTTATTAGGATGATTTGCACCTGTCTGATCATTGCTAACATAAATTGACCGTTACAAGTCATTGGTTAGTCACTAGGATGTGAACCTACATTTATGGCTATCTGATTCTTCGGATTTCATCATTTCACACAAGGTATATGGTTCAATAGTTTAACATGACCATAATGTCAACATTACTCACACATACTAATTAGGAATTTAAATTAATTTAATTACAAACCTTAGCAAATATATTATGTATATTATTTTGTGATTATAGGAGTTTTGAATCAAGGCTACCAAACATGGCCGAGGAATTCTAGATATCTAAGAATCCCAAGTCTAAGAAAGCCCCAAATCTAAGGAAATTGGAATCCAAGGGTTTCCGAGTCCAAGCGATCCTAAAACCATTGAATCCAAGTCCAAGGGATCCCAAGTCCAAGAAATCCAAAGTTCAAGAGGTTTTTACCCCACGGTTCTCTATGGTGCGGCCCACTCGAGATATGGATCGGCTCGAACCTTTAGGACCATGGACTAACATGACCGGAGAAAAGAATGGGCGGTGTGGATGGCATATGTAAAAAAAAAAAGAAAAAAAAAAGGTGAAGGAGCCAGCTGCAGCAACCCTGCTGCCAGCGTCCGGGCGGGCAGATGCCCAACCAGGGGAATGTTTTGGGGCCCACTCATGGGACCCTCATGATGTATGTGAATTATACGAATCGTTCATCCGTTTGACCGGATCATTTTCAGCTAGGAGCTCAAAAATTAGATGGACCCAAATCTCAGAAAGACCACACCAATGGAAGCAAGGGGTAGGGAGTGTTGCCCATTTTTAGTAGCACTTGGGTCCTATTCGTGGGACCCACCATGATGTTTACGTGCCATTCACAGCGCCCATCCTCCTCTCCAATCATGCTAGACCATGGTCCGAAACTTTCGGGCTGATCCGTATCATAGAGAACTGTAAGGGTAAAAACTTTTTGAACGTTGGATTTCTTGAACTTGGAATCCTGATTTTGGAATCCATTGGACTCGAAAACCCGTTATTTCTGAATTTCTTAGATTTGAGACTTTTTTTAGACTTGGATTCCTGAATTCATGGAATTCATTGGCTATATTTGGCATCCTATATTCAAAACCCATATAATCACAAAATAATATACATAATATATTTGCAAAGGCTTGTAATTAAATCAATTTAAATTCCTTGGCATGTGGACAGCGGGGATCGGCTGATGATCGGCTGCGATCCCACCAATATGTTCCTTTCTTCTATGGGACACTTGGCGTTTCTCTAATGCAGTCTATCTTAGATTGCGACAAGTGGAAGCAGGCGGCGATAACATTGACTCGTGACGTGGTGGAATTGTTTACTACACTACTCTACGCTGCGCGTGAAACAACGAAGCACTTTGGGCCCATCATGTTGGATGTGTCAAATCCACTCCGTCCATCAGGTGGTAAAGCTTACTTTAACCGTACAAACATTTATAATTCGGATTAAAAACTTATATGGGCTGCACCAATGCGAATACAATCGTGCCTTAAACCTCCTCCTATAGCTCCTTAGTTTTGAATCAGGCTTATTTTTGTATATTCCCTTCGTCCCGTTGAGTCCCACCTAATGAACGTTCTTTATGAAATTTATTCACCATGGTAGACGCATACACAAACCCATGGTTGTCATTCTATCCTTATTGTTCCCTATAGTTTGGCCCACCAGAGTTATGAAAACGGTTTATTTTTGGCCCCAGGGCATGTCATCAAGGATATAACCTGATGAACGGAGTAGATTTAATATATACAATGTGGTGGACACCAAAGTTATTGGATGTTTTACGCGCTTGTAGAGGAAACCGGTCTGTATGCGACATATAGGATTATTCGAGACGTCGGTCCTAGTCGGAGAAAAGTCCCTTTTAAGAGGGGCCGAACACGTGTCAAAAAGCCGTGCATATGAACCACCTGTCTCAAATCCATGCAATTCATCGAGTAGGTAGAAAATAGAGAAATTTCCAACTGTACTAACCATATATGGCACACCAACCTTTTGAAGCCCACTTGCTTTTACCTCCCAAGAATACGGCCCCATTTATCATGTTAAAATGCCCCTGCTTTTCCTTCCGGAAGCGGATCGCCTGTTGGTCGAAGACGATCGCTGACGCTCCTCGAACTCCGAGTTGTACAACGGCTCAAAAGATATTAAAGTTACATGCCCCACAGTTATGTATTTATTATATTCACAACGTTCATCCATATTTGAAGATCATTTCGGTGCATTATCATAAAATAAAATAAAAAATCATATCTAAAGATCAACTAGACCACACCATGAAGAGCCGCCGGAAAATTGACTTTCACCGTTAAAAATTTTGTAGGGCCCACCGATAACATTTATTTTCCATCCAATCTATTCATAAGGTCACAAAGACCTGGATGAAGAGGACAAACAAATTTCATAATAATCCAAAACTTCTGTGACCCCTAAGAGGGTTTCAATGGTAGACGTTCAACCCTTTACTGCCTTTTACAGTGTGGTCCACTTGATACTAGATCTATCTTATTTTCCGTCTTAAGCTTTAATACGAGTTCGCCAAATAAATGGACGGTTTGGATATAACACATACCTCATAATGGGACCCACAAAAGCGGTGGGGATTACAACACGGGAAAGCCGTCCGTACGTACGGGGCTTATTCTTGAACAATATATGGATAGGAGACCCGTTAGCGATCCACACTATGCGTCCTGCCTTTGTGGGGCCCACCTTGATGTATGGATTTTATCCACGCCGTCCATACATTATTCATATTATTCTAAAATATGAACTCCAAAATCGAGGCAGATCCAAGGCTCAAGTGGACCACACAAGGGGGATTGAACGGTTACCATTAGAAACTTCTTGGGAGCAACGAAGTTGAGGATCAAGCTGATATTTTGTTTCCGTTCATCTTATATCTATATGACCTTATGAACAGAGTGAATGGGAAATAAATATCACAGGTTTCAACGGTGTGGGTAATTATGACCGCTGCTTCCTGTTCTATGGTCCAGCTGAGGTTTGCATTTACCTTATTTTTGGACCCATGTCCTTAAAATAACCTGGAAAAATGGATGGACAGCGTGGATAAAACTCATACATCAAGGTGGGCTCCACAGAGCAACTCCCCCGTGGACGGATTATCGTCCCGGCGTGGCGGGAACGGATTGGCTACTGCCCCTGACATCAGCCAATGGCTGATGGTCGGTGCTATGTGGGCCACACCATGATATATGTGTTACATCCATGCCATCCATCTGTTGTTACAGATCATTTTACGGTAAAAGTCCAAAAATGAGATATATCCAAATCTCAAATGGACCACATTACAGGAAACAGTGTTGAATGAGGGTCGACCATTAAAAACATTTTGGGGGCCATAAAAGTTTTGGATCAAGCTGATATTTGTTTTTTCTCTTCATCTGGGCCTGTATGACCTAATCAACAGATTGGATGTCAAATAAACAGTATAGTGGGCCATAGGAGGATTTTAATGGTTGATATCCAATCACTATTGTTTTCATGTGGTGTGGTCCACCTGAAATTTATATCCCTCTCATTTTTGGGATCAAGCAATAAAATGATCTTTTAAAATGGATGAACGGAATGGATGAAACACATACATCATGGTGGGGCCCACAGAACACCGAACACTAGCCAATCCGTTTCCGGCGTGGCAAGGACGCAATCCGCTTCCTTTACCGTTGTCATAGAAGTTTTGCCTGCCTGAGTACCAGGCCAATATAAATTTTCACCCGTCGCATCTCCACTGTGTACCCTATATGATGAATGGCCCAGATCTCTGAAACGTGTGCCTTACACACCGATCTCCAACATGTATTCTACACCCTCAGGTAAAGGTCCACCTGCTAAATCACGATCCTTTACAAATACCGCCAAATAGGCAAATACGTCACTTCAGCGGCCCACAGTCGCTAGGAACGGTCTGAGCGAGAACTGCCGACACCAAGCGGTCCAAAAATCCGTAACATGCGCTACCATGTTTGAGGAAAATAAATGCTGCTTGACCCTTGATGTAGGGACCACACTAATTCTAGTTTTTGGTTGGTCCACAGATTTTGAGGGGGCCACACCTCCATGGTAGGGTACATATTCATGTAACCATAAAAGGGTGCAACATGATCAAAGACCCTCTCTAGAAAGATATAAAAGGACACGCAAGGATTTGTAGAGAGTTGGGTAGGAGAGGGTTAAAAGGAAAGTAGCTTTAATGGCTGCTGCCCAAAGCAACCTAACTGCGCACCTAACCTTGTCATTGACAATCCTAATTTGGGTCCATTTCTAGAGTTTGGGGTTGAATGGAAAGGTGGAAAATTCAAAAGTGGAATAAGTGTTTGTGATGCCACTTGACTCTAGAGATATTTGTAGTTAAAGCTTCATGGCATTTGTGTAAACCTTAAAATTAAAGAAATGTAGGGTTGAGAGAGAGAGAGAGAGAGAGAGAGAGAGAGAGAGAGAGAGAGAGAGAGATTTACTATACTATGCATATCTCATGTGAAGTGTGGTGATTAAAGTTATAATAAGCTTGATGAAAATTCCATGCATGTATATTTTCTTATGAAATATACAAGTGTTATGATTTAGTAATGCATCATACCTATGACAACAATGATGTGAATTTTGAAATGAATTCATAGCGGAATTAAGCTTCAACCACAATGATAGTCTCTTTAATGCATACACTATATCAAGAGCCAGATACATGTCCTTCCATTCAACAGTCATTAAGGTCAATGGAAATATCATAATTGTCATTGTATATGTCCTTTTAAAGGAATGTTACATTTGGATAAAGGGATGATTCAAAATGAAGATATCCTATTTGAGTTTTCCAACCCTAATTATCCTTGTGCTTAAATGTTAAGTTAGGTTTGTTGGTTTGGGAATAATAAAATTACTTAGCTACCAAGTTAGTCTACATATCTAACTAAGAACATTAGTTAGTTTATGAGTGGTTTTGGCCTAGTTTGTTAAGTTGGGCCCTTTGTTAAGTTTTCCCTTTTGAACTAATAACTTTTTTGCTCATTTTCTCCGAGGAATAAAAGTTTGTTGAGTTAGGATAAGATAATCCACAAAAAGGTTAGGTCATCCATAAATACAAGTGTTTACATTTTTTAAAAAATTAAATAAGAAGTAAGTTCTCTCTCTTTGCATCTTCTGTACAACCACGACTAATCTTCTCCATTGATTTTAAGACCTTTCTCTCCATAGTCCTACTTGTCTAAATTTATATTGTTGCAACGGTTTGGACAAGATCTGGCAGTCCTTGATGGACTATATAGATATAGCCATGTGGCACGTTTGAAATCTTCATATGATGGGCTAAATATACGAAGGGCATCTAATTGCTGAGCAAATCTCAGAAGAGGCGTGCTGAGAATGTGACTTAGAGATAAGAGCTTGTAATCGTTATGGCTACATCAATATCGAAGAAATGTGCGGAAGGGTATGATGAGATAAAAACGCATTCAACAAAGGCCACGCACGATCGAATAGAGTTAACCGCTACTTTACAGTTGACAGCATGCGAGATTGCCATGTAGGCGATGATTATTTTTATGATTACACCAAGAAGCCTATAAATAGCAGACAAAGATACAAAGAGAAGGATCCACGATCAATCAACCAAACTGAACACAAGAAATCACTCATGCAACGCTATTGAACGTCCACCATTGAAACCGTTTGGGGTCACAAAAGTTCTGGATCAATACGAAATTTGTTTTTCCTCTTAATTCAGGCCTTTGTGGCCTTATGATCAGATTGGATGGAAAATAAACGTTATGGTGGGCCCTGTGAATTTTAAATAGTGAAATTTACTATCTCCACTACTATTTGTGGTGCGGTCTAGATGATCTTCCGATATGATTCATTTTTGGGTAATGCTCTATAATGATCTCAATAAATAGATGAATGGTGTAGATATTATATTAACGTTTTATCCACACCGTCCAGCTAGGACGGTGGGTCTCACTTGATGTACATGAGGCCCATGTGATGCGACTCATTTTGATGTATATGAGGCCCCAAATGGTGATGCCCATTGTGATGCATTTGAGGCCCATTGTGATATATTTGAGGCCCAAATATGAGGCTCATTGTGATGTGTTTAAGGCCCATGGGTTGTGGCCCATTGTGATGTATTTGAGGCCCATGGGTTGTGGCCCATTGCGATGTATGTGAGGCTCATGAGTGAGGCCCAATGCGATGTATGTGAGGCCCTTGTGTGAGGCCCAAAGCGATGTATATGAGGACCGATGTGATGTGTGATTCCACCATGATGTATGTAATGATGTTTATGATGGGTCATGCCTTGGAAGCAATGATGATTTAATGTTCACATTGTAAGAGCAATGATGGTTAAGTGTCCACATTATAACTCTCCCTAGGGCCCATTGTTAGGCTCATTCTCATCTTCCCTTAGTGGGATAGCCCAAACTGTTGGGCCCCCATAATTGTTAGGCCCACCTTGATATAAGGAGAGTACATCATCATCATACGAGTATGCTTAGTATAGCTCCATGATTCATGGCCATGCGCATCATATGTATGCTTGATATGAGGAGTGATTGATTATAGCATATGCCATTGGGCGGATTATTTATGAGACTCCCTGATAAGCGGAGTTGCCCCACATGAGTGCGTGGTACGCGCATGATTGTTGCATGACTGGATAGTATGATTCATGCATCTCGCATTTGTGTGATATGATTTCTATACGCCCTATCGACATCAGGGCCATAGCCTCCACAAGCATATCGTGGATGGCAGGATTAGACATCGAAATACTGTTACTAGCATCAGGGTGCCATAAATGTCTCTGGGTGAAAATCTCTAAACCCGATGGTACTAGAGAATGACTCCAACGTCGAGACGAGTGGATACATGAGCGCACAAGGGTCGAATACCAGAAGGCCATGTCTCCCACTGTGTCGTAGTTGGTTGGAAGGGGGTGTGGCTTTACCCACCCAAGGGTAGGGGGCAATTGTTAGGCTGAGTCTGACCAGCTCGTAAATGGGTTCGCTATCGACGTGTCGGATATGTATTGGTAGGCTATTGGCCAGGCAAATAGTGAGATTTCTTATGCTCACTTGGACTGCGCTCCTGGGGAAGGTGCAATGCCATTTGGAGTGTACTAGACCCCGGTGATTATCTAGAGTGAGAACTGTACTGATATTTGATGCTCCAGTGATGAACTGCATTGATATATGGATTCAGATGAGATTTTGTATGCATGAGTTGCACCTCGCATATGACATTGGCCCTCTAGGCCTTGCATTGCATAGCCTTGGTATGACCGATAGCATTCATGCCTCACATCCCATGACCTTGGTATGGTCGATAGCATTCATGTCATGCATCGCATAGCCTTAGTACAACTGATGACATTCATGGACTTAACAACATTTTCGCATTACTCTGATATTGCATACTTGCATTTCAACCTTGCGCACACACTTTCACCAGCCACTAAGCTTTCTATGAGCTTATGCACGATAGATGCGTGTAGGTGACCCCAGGGCGCAATCGTAGCTGAGCTATTCAACATGAAGATGTCAGATGGTGGGAGCGTGGCTGAACATCTAAACGAGTTCAATACAGTCACGAGCCAGTTGGAATCCGTTGACATTGTTTTTAAGGATGAGGTCAGAGCGTTATTGATCTTATCCAGTTTGTCAGACAGATGGGATGGTTTGGTGATTGCTACGAGTAATTATTTAGGGTCGACAAAGCTGAAATTTGATGATGTGGCCGGTCTAATTCTCAGCGAAGAATCTAGAAGAAAGGCATCAGGAGTTTCAGGGGATTCAGGGAATGCTCTAAACATTGAAGGAAGAGGAAGATCGTTAAACAAAAGAGATAATAAACACAGGCGTTCTAAGTTGAGAAAGAAGTCCAAGGAACCAAAAGACAAAGACGGGTGTTGGCATTGTGGCAAGAAGGGGCACATGAAACGTGATTGTAGGGCGCTTAAGAAACAAGAAGGAAACTCTCAAGGTGGGAAGGATTCAGTGAATCTATCTGAGGAGAGTGAGACAGAGGCGTTGATCTTGTCTCTTGATGCAAGGAATGATTCTTGGGTTATAGACTCAGGTACTTCGTTTCATACCACTTCATGCAAGGGAGTTCTGTGTAAGTATGTATCAGGTGACTTCGGGAGAGTCTACCTAGGTGATGATGAGCCGTGCAGTATTGTTGGAAAGTGAGACGTTCATATAATTCAGAAAGACGGAACAACGTTGAAATTGAAGGATGTCAGACATGTACCGAGTTTGAGAAGGAATCTGATCTCAGTAGGGCAGTTGGCCGATGCCGGTTATGTGACGACATTTACCAGTGATTCCTGGAAAATCATAAAGGGTGCCTTGGTGATATCTCGAGGCAAGAAAGAAGGTACTTTGTACATGACTTCAGGATCGTATAGTTCACTCGCAGTCGCATCAACTGGAGTGAATGGGCAGTTATGGCATCAGAGGTTGGGACATATTAGTGAGAAAGGGATGAAAGTATTATTGTCAAAAATAAAAATACCAGGGCTGAAGTCTATTAACTTGGAATTCTGCGATGACTGCGTGTATGGCAAGCAGAAGAGGGTAAGTTTCAAAAAGACGGGACGCGCTCCAAAGACGCATCTATTGGAGCTTGTACACATTGATGTATGGGGACCGGCAGAGGTATCATCTCTTGGTGACTCACGTTATTTTGTTTCCTTTATTGATGATGTTAGTAGAATACTTTGGATTTATTTCATAAAGCAAAAATCTAATGTATTTGATGTATTTAAGAAGTGGAAAGTTATGGTAGAAAATGAGACAGGTAAAACAGTAAAATGTCTCAGATCTGATAATGGGGGAGAGTATTATGACAAGAGGTTTGAGGAGTATTGCGCGGCAAGTGGAATCAAACATCAAAAAATGATTCCAGGTACACCGCAGCAGAATGGTGTGGCTGAGCGCATTAACAGGACCATCCTTAAGCACGCCAGGAGCATGAAGTTACATGCAGGGTTGCCCAAGACATTTTGGACAGATGCTGTGAATACCACCGCATATCTCATCAATAGAAGTCCCTCAGCACCATTGGATGGTGGGCTACCAGAAGAAGTGTGGACTGGGAAAGAAGTGAACATTGCACATTTTAGAGTGTTCGGTTACACTTCATATGTTTACATTGATGTAGAGCACAGAAACAAGCTGGATGCGAAGTCCTGGAGGTGCACGTTTATAGGCTACGGGCAACATGATTTTGGCTACAGGTTTTGGGATGCAGAAAATAGGAAAATCATCAGAAGTAAAGACGTAATCTTCAATGAAAAAGTGATGCATAAGGACAGTGTGCAGAAAAATAAGGCCGAAGAAAAGGAATTTGTAAAGTTGGAAGAGTTATCGGACATGGGTGTTACAACGTCACAGAATGATCATGCACATGAGCATTATGAGGCAGAGCCACATACACCGGTTGTAAGAAGGTCTACTCGGGAGAGGAGACCCACGGTCTGATCCTTATATTATCTACTGCTGACAGATAATGGTGAGCCAGAGTGTTTTGAAGAGGCATTACAATCAGATACACGGGTTAAGTGGGAGCAGGCCATGGATGAAGAGATGGACTCTCTTGAGTCCAATCATACATGGGAGCTGGTCACTCTACCTAAGAGTAAGAGAGCTCTTCATAACAAGTGGGTTTACAGATTGAAGGAGGAGCACGATGGTTCGAAACGGTACAAGGCTAGACTGGTTGTGAAAGGGTTTCAACAAAAGGCAGGTATCGATTTCACTGAAATATTTTCACCTGTGGTGAAAATGTCTACGATTCACATGGTCTTGAGTATAGTGGCTACAGAGGACTTACATCTAGAGCAGCTAGATGTTAAGACAGCCTTTCTTCATGGGGACCTTGAAGAAGAGATATATATGCATCAGCCGGCAGGATACGTGGCACCAGGAAATAAGAACAAAGTGTGCAGACTGAAGAAGAATTTATATGGCCTGAAGCAGACCCCAATGCAGTGGTACAAGAAGTTCGACAGTTTCATGTCGTGAAATTAACGGCTTTAGGAGATGTCATGCAGACTACTGTTGTTACTTGAAGAAGTTTGATACGTCATACATCATTCTTCTTCTGTACGTTGATGATATGCTTGTGGCAGGTTCAAGGATGAAGGACATCTCAGATCTCAAAAGACAACTGTCTAGAGAATTTACCATGAAGGATTTAAGAGCTGTAATACAAATCCTAAGCATGAGGATAAGGCATGACAGGGAAAACAAGAAACTAGTTTTATCACATGCAGAGTACATAGCCAAGGTACTTGACCAATTCAATATAGGAGGTGCTAGGCCGGTTAGCACTCCATTAGCCAACCACTTCTAGCTATCTAAGGAGCTAGGGGTAAAGACGCAGGAGGAATGGGACTACATGGCTAAAGTCTCATACGCGTCAGCTATCGCGAGTCTCATGTATGCTATGGTGAGCACGAGGCCAGACATTGCTCAAGCAGTGGGAGTTGTTAGTAGGTTCATGAACAACCTCGGGAAGGAACATTGGGAAGCTGTGAAGTGGATCCTTAGATATTTGGTAGGTATTAAGGATGTAGGGCTATGCTATGGTGGATCGGAAATCAAGCTACAAGGCTACGTGGATTCAGATTTGGCAGGAGATATTGACAGCAGGAGAAGCACTACAGGTTATGTCTTTACTCTGGGTAGTGCTGCAGTCAGTTGGCTCTCTCAGTTACAGAAGATAATATCTATCAGTACGACAGAAGCAGAATATGTTGCGGCTACAGAAGCATGTAAGGAGATGGTGTGTATGCAAGGTTTCATGAAAGAGTTGGGTAAGAAGCAAACAGATTGCAAACTGTACAGTGACGGTCAGAGTGCAATACACTTAGCCAAGAATTCAGCCTTTCATTCAAGGACTAAGCATATTGCCACCAGATATCACTACATAAGTTCGTTACTGGAAGATGGATCGATTGTTCTGGGGAAGATTCATACAAGTGAGAATCCTGCAGATATGTTGACCAAGGCGGTCACACGAGAGAAGCTGAAGCTCTGTTCAGCTTTGATTGGTCTTCATGCTTGAAGAAGGGGAGGTGGTGCACTCCGAATGAAGAAGACAAAGGTTTATGGCGATGTGTCTCCAAGTGGGAGATTGTTGAGAAGTGGAGCCACATGCGCGGATTTCGTGTCGTAAGTCCTTTCGCAACTGGGATGCTGAAAGGAGTTTCGCAAATTTCATGTCGCAAGTCCTTTCGCAACTAAGATGCGGAAAGGAGTTTCGCGGATTTTCGTGTCGCAAGGCCTTTCGCAACTGGGATGCGAAAAGGGAAGTTGCCAAAACTATAAATTGGGGTCCCTAGGGCTATTCTAGGGTTAAGGTGAATATTGAAAAATATTTCTAAAGTGTGGGCAAGAGATTTTCTCTGTACTTCTAAGGGAGAAGTTAGTATATTGTCTTATAATCTTCGTTCTTCATAGTGGAAGTTTGCATCCGTGGTTTTTTACCCTAGATTGGGGTTTTTCCATGTATATCTTGTCTTGTGGTTTGTTTTGGGATTGCTTTGATCTGTTTCTAATTTATATTTCTTCCTGTTTATTGTTTGTGGGTGAGGCCTGAGATTGGATCTAGGCTCACTGTGTTGTTGGCGTGCTGCGCAACAGATACAACGACAATGACCCGGTCCCAGCAGTGCACTTACTATATGCAGGCTCAAACTAGAAAATACTTCAACCATACTCTGAATGTAAAACCGAACATTTTTTTTCCAAAAATAAAAAAAATAAATAAAATAATAATAATAATAAAAGATTTAAAATAAAAAAATAAAATAAAATAAAATAAAATAAAATAAAAAAAAAAACAGATGAGATAGAGTCTATATATAGACTTTGAGAATACACTCTTAAAGGTGTAGAGACACCCTTTTAAAAATGGTTGTGACTATTGGGTTTAAACCCAATTGGTGCAACCCTTATGCTTAAAAAGACAACTTTTCAAAACAAAATATGAAATGATGCAACCTTTTGGACTTGTGTGAAAAGACATATCTATAAGGTACATGCTCACCTATGGCTACTGCCACGACTCGTCCTGATGGAAATTTTGAAACACTAAATTATTTTTAAATAATTTAAAGTACAACAATTCTCTACATATTTCAAAATTTATAACATTTCAGATTAACTAAGAAAACAAATCTGATATGATTCAACCTTAAAATAATGTTGGATGAAGCGAACTCGGTTATAAATTCAGGGGAAGATTCATATTTCAATAGGATATTCCAGCGATTTTATCAAATCCCACAAGATGCACAGATCTCAACACCGCCTGATGGACCCTATAAGTACCCCCACTATGATCAAAGAGAGGTAAGCAACCAAAACCTTAGCTCAAGCATTTTTCAACCCAAGTCTAACTGCTAGACTTAGGCATCGGAGGGTCTACATCTGTGATCAGTACCTCTCTTGTTGAAATTGCGGCTAAATTATGCATTTCAAGTTGGACCGATTGGACCTTTGGTCAAACCAAAACGAACTGACTCACAAACCCTCAGCCGAATTGAAAACATGCAAAAGTGGAAAGCATGCTCTCTGAGAACCCATTCCTAATTCCATCGAACTAAAAGAGCCCGGTCAATTATATTAAATGGGTGAAAGTGGACAGCCTACTATATGAGAATCCATTCCTAATTCCATCGAACTAGAAGAGACCGGTCTATTATATTAAATGGGTGAAAGTGGCACACTACCGGTCAATTATATATATTAAATGGTTGAAAGTGGACAAGGTGCTCTCTGAGAATCATTCCTAATTCCATCGAGATAAAAGAGACCGGTCAATTATATTAAATGGGTGAAAGTGACACACTTTGTCTTCGACCATTTCAATATTCAAAGCCATGTCTCTCTCTCTCCCTCCCTCAGACCATTCCAGTAGCCAAAGCCAACACATCCTCTCTCTTCAACCATTCCATTATCTAAAGCTGCCGCCCCGCACCAACCGAAGTATTATATAGAAAGACCAACAAATGCTACTTTTATTGTATATAAGTAAAATTCCAATTTCCCATAGATACACAGACAAATGCATGCATCCAAAGGTACATACGTTCCTTCAGATAGGTCTGTAGTCTGAGCTTGACCTCTCTACCAAACACAAGATGCGAGTGCGGATCCTCTGTTTCCAGCGCACCCTGGCTCCCCGTATTCTGGTTTAAGCTGCCAATATGCCTTAGTTTTGGGCTCGTCCCCTAAAAACGGATGGACTGGGTGAATATGTCACAAACAATCTATGCCCCCATGAATGTTTCAACGGTGGGTGGCCAATCCCCCTTTTCCTGTTCATTTGGCCCACTTGAGCTTTGTACCGACTTCATTTTTCAGCTCATGCCCTAAAATGAGATGATAAATCCAATGGGCATGGTAGATTTGTCACACAGCGGGGTAACCCTAGCTTGGCTTAAAATGTCCAACCACCTTTCAACTCATTTATTGACGTTGATTGTCATGTTAACCTAACCTCGATCGGATGAGGTCCACATTAACATTTTTGAGAAATTCACCTCACCCCTCTATTTTGCCAGCTCATTTAAAAGCCCATGAGCCCGTAAATGAGCCAAATTTGAAAGCAAATTGCTTAATGTTGGGAAGATTTTGAAAATAATAATTTTGGATACCTAAAAAAATAAAATATAAAATTGATCATAATCAAGCTCAAACACATATTAGACATTGTCCTTAAATTATGATTCGCCCTCTCTTTGGTGATTAGTGATCATTGGTAGGTTGTTAATGAATTGTTTGCAAAACACGACAAGCCTGTCTGATCCTATGTGTAACGATCACGAAGGGACCGCCTCAGAAATTCAGCTAACATGATCATTGTCTCTAGCAGACTTAGTAAGCTTTCAGACTCAATAACCCAATGAATTTGGTAACTCAATTTTGTTAATCACAGTTAACTTAGTAAAAAGATAAAAGAGTAGCATTTGTTATTGTAGAAAAAATCATTCCATTCAATTCGATTCTGGATTATCTGGACCCGAAGGGTTCAATTTATAAAGATGAAGGGAATGGACCGTTGCACCTGAGGCCTTCAAATATCAGAATGTTGCTAAAATGTTTATGAACATTAGCTATTTAATTCAGACGTTTCAGGCCGTTGGATCTTTAATCTGGCTGTTGGATTAAAGATCTGGTCATTTGGATCATTGAATGGCTAGTTGCTTTTAGCTGTTCTTTGAAGCTGAAGTGGATCACACCACAGGAAACAATAGGGATTGAAAACTTACTAAAACTTCACAGGGCTACAGAAGGTTTGGGTTTTGGATCATGATGATGTTTTTGGTTTCCCTTCGTCCAGGTCTACATGAACTTATGAACTAAATGAACATCACTGTGGCCCAGGAAGGTTTCAATGGTGAACACGTCATTATCCGACTGCTTCCTGTGGTGTGGTCCACCTGATCTATGGATATGCTTCAATTTTGAGCTCGTGACTTTAAATGAAAAATGGATGAACGGTGTGGATAAAATACATACACCACAGTGGGCCCCGCAGAATTTGGACGCCACCTAGCTACGTGGTGTTGGGGTCCCACGCAATCCACGTCCGGGTGCATGGTTTGGATGGTGCATTTTCCAAACATAACACTTATCTAATGGTCCTAACCATCCGATTGGCGGCCATAAAATGGACGGTCAGTATAAAATGGTCAGTGGTCCAAATTCAACAACCCATAAGATCATCATTTGTGATTACCAGCATGCGATCCATCAGCTTTTGCTGTAGAAATTTGGATGGCTTGGATTGGCTTAAAATGTATGAATGTACCGTTGATGAGTCACCACCATTTAAGAGAGTTGAAATTACACGTTGGATTCTGGCCCTAGTGGGCCATGCCATTTCGGACCGTGGAATACGATAGGTGGCCCACTTCCGATTAATAAGGAGGTTATCATTTCTCAAGGGATCTCTGTTGCTGATTTGGTCGGTGGGGCCCACTGTGTTGGTACCTTAACATATATAAATCACTAGGATATTGATGGGCCCCACAACAACCCTTTTGTCTGTAGGAATTATATGATAAACGGCGAGAGGCTTTCAACAGTACAATCGACTTTTCGATTCGGACATGTGGGGCCCATGATACGGTAATCTAGACCATTAGTCTACTGTGCTCGTGGATGTACCATGGCCCTTAAAATTTCCCAGATCAGAAAATCCTAGCCTCCCATATCGTGACCTTTTCGGGTTGAAAGTGGACCTTTTTTGTATTTCTCTCTCAACCTTGTACTTACAGGCCACAACATCTTACTAAAAGTTAGGCTTGGGATGGTTAAGTGGGCTAAAGAAACTGAAAGTTCCATAGAACATCGATAGGACAGTCATGATAAGGGTCATCTTGAACTTCCAAATTGGTTCCCAATCTTTGGCGGGACATTCATTTCTGATAATGTGGACGGGACATGCATTTCTGATAATATAATTTGTGAAATATTTGATGTAAGAATAGTCTTTACTAGTTTTGAAACTCTTTTAATTGCTTCTTCAGGGAAACCTTCAATTGAAAGATTTTGATATAAAAAAAAAGCAACAAGTGGGTTCTCTAGGAGAGCCGTTAAGAGGACTTTCCAAGCTATATTGTAACTGCAAATTTCCTTGAAATTCATCTCTTTTGGTCGGGGAAAGTGATGCAGGGAAGGACGTGAGTTCAAGCACGTTTTCCTCAAGGGGATAACTGTTTCGAATTCACAGAACTTCTCTGGACTTATCGCAGAGACTTCTTGAATTCACGAGGAAAAATAACAATAAAAATAGAAAATAAATTCTATAAAATTTGAAATTGATTGATGAAATTAAAAATATAGAAAAAATTTTAAAATTAAAAATTTTAAAATTAAAAATTTTAAAAATTAAAATTTTAAAAAAAAAAAAAAAAAAAAAAAAAAAAAAAAAAAGAGTTTACAGGGATACTGAGCTATGGAAGAAGCTTACTATTTATAGAGGGTCGTGATTTCCACTAGTGCGCAAGGTTTTCGGTCAAAAATAGTAAGTGTCATATTTGGCTGAACCATGACGTTCTCCTCTTTTCTAAGCACTTTTCATATTGGGTGCAACTCTTAAAGCCCAATGCATGAAGAGTTCAACTCAAACTAAAATTTACTATAAATACTAAAAACAAACTTAAAACAGGATTTTGACCATAGATCTAATGGTATTTCGCAAATTCGGCCTGGGCAACCCGGCTTAGCGGGTTGGGTGGCTAAAATAGCTCATCCTACCCAAAAGTTACATATGGTACATCCGATAACTCATTTTGGTTAACGAGATATGTCCGTTTTAAGTTCTGATGGTCTGGATCACTTCTGTGGCGGACCGAGCCTTTTTTGATCCATCTTGGCCATGAAACTATCCGCAACCCACTCTACATCAGAAAATGGACTTGCTGTATACCTAATCAAGGTACTTTTGGCCCATCCATTTCGGCCATCAGTGTCAGTCCAGGTAATATATCCGTGACTGAATATTAGAATAAAATTCTGCAAATGTTTAGCTGTTTGATACTAACAGATTTCATACCGACTGTTAGAAGTCCGCCAGGTCGAGGAAAGAAGAGCAAGACTGGTTTGATCATTGGAATTGTAGTTGGTGTTGGTGCTCTGAGCTTTATATCCATGTTTGCAGTTTTTATCTGGAGACGCGCAGGAGAAGGGTTATTGATGAAAATGAAGGTAATGCCGATATTGCTAAATTACGGTGCATTTGGATGCTCAACTGAACTGGATTGCAATTCATTCAAATCATTGCCGAAGAATGACCAAAGTTTGGGGCGATGTCGTAATTGCAATTCCATAGGATATAAGCTCAAAAATGAGCCAGATCAAAGGCTCAATGTAAAGAAGATTCACACTGCTATGGTTTTGTGTTTTGAACTCACAACTCTTTCTATTCATGCTCTGTATCTTTATACAACCCGAGAGGCCTAATTTTAGGCATTCAAAAATATGTAACTGAAAAGGAAATTTACAATCACAATTAATAGCAATATTTACAGAAATAAAAAATTGATCCTAAAATCATGGGAGGCATAAAATCCGGTGATGTTAATGGTGGCAGCTAGGCTTGAGTTGGCACTCGTTTGATTTCTTCAGTTTCCTTGATACAGTGGACCACACCATAGGAAGTAATGGTGATAATAATACCCATTGTTGAAACCTTCATGGGGCCCACTATGATGTTTATTTTCCATCCAACCTATCCATAAGTTCATATAGACCCAGATTAAGGGAAAACACAAATATCAGCTTGATCCAAAACTTATGTGGCCCTTTAATCCCCACTGTGTGGACCACTTGAGTCTTGGATCTGCCTCATTTTTTAACTTATACCCTAAATTGATATGAAAAAATGGATGGATGGTGTGGATAAAACTCATACATCATGGAGGTCATGTCCTGAGAGAAGGGAGTGCTCCGATAGACAATTTGGCACGTCTAGGTAGTGAGCGTCAGAGAAATTCCCTTTTCAGGCACACCTCGAAACCTCTCGCCTCAGATCCAGAGTCTGATTTGCTAGACAAAGTGGGGCTGGGGTCCATTAGGAAATTCGGAAAGGATTCCTAAGGTTCGCGTTGTTGGTAGGATGCTGATTGTGTTAGGCAATATGATAGGCTCCCCCTGGATCTTGTTGCCTGGGGAAGCCTGAATTATCCAAGTTCTGTACATGTTACACATGAAATGAAAATTTTTAGTTTAAAAAAGAAAAAAGAAAAAAGAAAAGAAAAGAAAAATACATCATGGAGGCCACTCAGAGCTCTTGCTCTTGTTAATTAGGGATGGACAGGGGTAGTACGCATTTGGCATCCTAATTGCTCACAGCTAATCTTTCTCATTGTCAAATGGAAGCACAACAACGAATAACCTAAGTACCATTACCAGTGCACCAATGCTGCATGAGATTAATAGATGGTGATGATGATCGTTTTCAATTTCCATATACACATAACTTGTGTGTATATATAACTGTGAAGTGTGAACTGATGGTGTTGTGTACTAACAAGTTAAAAATAAAATAAAATGTATGTATAACTTTCTGCAATTTTTTTTTTCCGTTCTTGGAAAACCTAATTGAAAAGAACATGTATTATAACAAGGAAAAAATATATCACGTTAAAGATCTTTAAGAATACTTGGAGTGCTTTTTACGAAATCACAACTGATAGGATGATAAGACGGAGAGCAGCTGAAAAGTATTCAAGAGCAAACCAAGTAGCTAAGAGGCATCCAAGAGGCCCGGCCGATAGGTGTCCAAAAAGCAGATCGAGCAATGTTCAAGAGCAAAACGAGTGGCCGAGAGGCATTCAAAAGCAAAACAAATGGCCGAGAAGTGCTCAGAAGCGGAATGCACAAATGGAAACGTATGAAGAAAGAGAAGGATCTAAAAACTACTTGGCAATAGTTTAGCTACCATATTCAAGAAATAAACATCTAGAAGAATTAATACCACACACCATCAGATGACCGACAAAAGCAATGCTGCCGATGTGTGGTCGATGAACAATTACCGATCAAAGCAGAGCTTAGTCGAGAGAAGAGGAGCAGCTAAGAAGAAGAAACGTAACAGAAAGATGGATCTAGAGAAAGGTTTTTCAACTATTATAATCATTGCAATAATGAAAGAAGAATCTGAAAGAATAAGCTACAACAAAAATCTATAAATAACAGAGGAATGTGACAGAGCAAGACATCTCAATCTCAATCATCTCAAAAAATAACCAACCAACAACAATCAATCAAATCTATCCATTTATCTTTTATCTCAGCATATCTTAAGAGTAGCGGTAATTCTTAACCATAATTGTTAGTTATAATATAAGTCTACACTCATATGTTAGATTTATTCTTTATTCAATATTAAACAGTTTTTTCAAGAAACTCACTCTTGCAGTTGTTGCTTGTGAGTTTGTCATTTTGTTTGATTTGCATTAGTATTCTGAAAGTCCTTTTCTTATAGAAGCAAAAATGAGCTCATCTTAAGAAGAAAAACCCCACCACCCTCCGATTAATGCCTGATTGTTATAAACTTCTGCAAGTAACTAAATAAGCAACCAATCTGCTCAGAAACTGATAATATATGTTCATATTAGACATCTATTTATTTTGACCCTTGAAGTCAAAGTTTATCAGTTTGGATCAAGCCACTGTATCGATTCTGGCTCGCCCATCTAAATAGCCCCATCTATACATCTATATATACTTGAATACATCAATCCCGATGGATAGATGTACACGTATTTAGACATCGGCCAGTTTGGTAGTTGGTATATATTTGAGATATTATTTCCATTTATTTAGCGTGTTCTTAGTTTGCGGACAGCTATACATGCCCATATGGTAATTTTAAGTGATTTTGAACATGCGTTGTTAGAAAATTCAGTGAGGAATGAATTGATGATTGATTTCCTTTTGGTGAATCAAGGGCTGCGATGTGATGAGAGGAACTGAAATCAATTTCTGCAAGACATGCCTGCCAACCCTGTTATGTGCTAACGAAATCTGTGCCATTTGTCAAGCGGCACCTACCATGAACATGGCCTAAAAAGTCAGGCGAGTCGGCTCACGTGCTGGACTATATATTGGGAGTCTTGCTAACGTGAAAAACATAAAATTGACCAAATTGATCAGTTAGTCAAGCATGCAAAAATTGACCAATAAGAAGTTGGCCACACGTGTCAACTTGGAACACGTGTGGATTTATGCTCTTAAATGGACATCAACCTTGTGGTACATGGACATGTATCTGAACATCCTTGTCTTTTAAATACAGCAACTTTTGGGGCTGTACTTCGTCTAGGTCACTCTATTAATAGATTGGATGACCCTGGGAAGATTTTAATGGTGGACATCATTATCTCTGCTGGGATGTGTTCTAGTTGAGTTTTAGGCCCAAGCCCTAAAATGAGTTTGGAAAATTGATGGATGACATGGATAAAATACATTTACCACAGTAGACCCCACAAAATCCGGTAACGGGATATCCCGTATCGGTTGCGTTGGGTCACCATGAATCCGTGTTGGTGCGAAAGGGGGAGCGGATTTTCTGCAAAAAGCCTTCAACCGAAGTTCCTGAGCTGGGAACCTAGGTGGGACCACCGTGATGTTTTTCAGAAATCCACTCTGTCCATCCATTTTTTGAGCTCATTTTAAAAAATGATACCAAAAATAAGATGAATCCAATACTCAAGTGGATCATACTAAAAGAAAAAGTAAGCAGGGAAATTTCTACCGTTGAAACCTCCCTAGGTCGACAGGGATGTTTAAATGCCACCCATACTCATCATAATGTCATTCCTAAGAACTGAAAACACAAGTATTAGCCTGATTCAAAAATTCTATGGCCCCAGGAATATTTCCACTATGGATGTTCAATTCTCACATTTTCAGCCCACTTGGATATTTAGATCCGGTTCATTTTTAGCCTTGAGCTAGAAAAACGGATGGACAGAGTAAATATCTGACAAACATCACGCTTTCGCAGAAACATCCTGCGAAAGGACGCGGATTGCATCCTGCCCCCACTCGGACGATAATCCGTCTGGGCAGGGCTCTGTGGGGCCCAAAGTGATGTAAGTGTTTACGTGGGATGTTCACAATGTTTCTTGGGAGCTTGTAAATGGAGGTAAATGAGAAATGGAATTGGAGGTACATGGATTGGGAGCAAATGACTAATTCAGTTGTGTTTGGATGAGAGTAAATGAAATGCATTTGAAATGCGAATATTTTGTTTGGATGGGAGTACTTGTGCAGAATTAGAATGCGTTTGAATTTTTCAATATATTCACATAAACTTATGTGATATTCCGAATCAACTTTAATATTCCAAATTAATGTTGTTTTGCAAGGTGCCTTACATTCTACAGGAGATTTCAGTTGATCGTGGGAATCCTGAGTCGATCATGACTCTCTATTGAAAGCTCAATCAACCCTCGGTTAATTGAAGGTGTAATCATTGGATTGCACAATTTTGCACAAATCAAGGTATTTAAGTCCAGTTTTAGAGGATCCTTACTCTTGCTCCGATGGTAGACTCTCAGGAGTTTCAACACCGGGTCAAGGGTTCGAGTATCCATAGGTGGTGAAAGTCCACTACGGCGTGAGTGTGTGGGGATGTGTGTGCGTGTGTAAAAAAAAAAAAAAAAAAAAAAAGTCCAGTTTTAGATTATGGCTTTTAATAATATGAACTTTTCTCTCTAAAGGGCAAGGGTTTGTGAGGTGAGAGAGTTTTCAATGCTTATAAGGTATTGGAAAAGGTTTTTCAAGGGTTGTACATGGTAAGGGGAGATCGAGCGATCATGTAATAGAATAAGGTGAGTGGTGTACTCTAAGATTTTTATTATAGTTGAGATTTCTGTCATTTTGTGACGTTATTTTTTCTACAAGGGGTTTCCATGTAAAATATCACGTATTTTGTAGTTAGTTACTTTTTATTTGGTTATCTACTTTATTATATTGTTCTATCTTTATTTATCATGGTTCCACGAAGTGTATAGATTAACAGTGGTGTTAGATCTAAGTTTCTAATACCTAAGGCTTGATCCGAGCTTGTTGTGTCTTGGGTTTACATCATTATGGTGTGATAAGGAGTTGGTTTACTCCAACAAAGTAGTATCGGAGCGTCAGGTTGGACGTTCGGGATTGAACGAAGATGTCAAAATTAAAATTTGATATATAAAAATTTGATGGGAAGAACAGTTTTATTTTGTGGTAGCAGAAGGTCAATGATATTCTAATTTCACAAGTGTTGAGCAATACATTGCAGAAAACAAAACCTGAGAAGACATCGGATGATGACTGGAGCGATCTCATGGAGAAAGCTATGAGCACCATTTGTTTGTGTTTGTTGGATGAGATTATGTACAACGTCCTGTATGAGGAATATCTCCTAGAGATGTGGAGGAAGCTAGAAGACTTATATATGTTGAAATCTCTAACAAATAAGTTGTTTGTGAAGAAACAACTTTTCAAGCTGAAATTGAAGGAAGGATCGGATCTCCTAAAACATATTAACTTATTTACAAAGCTCTGTAACGAGTTGATAAGGCTTAGAGAGATGGTTAAGGAAGAAGACAACGTGGTACTACTTCTAACATCGCTTCCCGCATCATACCACCATCTCGTTACTACTTTGTTGTATGTGAAAATATAGTGAATGTTGAAGAAATCACTATGGAGCTTGTTTTCAATGGGATGGGGAAGAAGTCGAGCGATGAAGACTCTTAGGCAGAAGGGCTAGTCATGAAAGGGGATCATGTACGTAGGTAATCCATAGAGCGGTCTCGATCTTGATCTAATAAGAAGAAAAAATGGAGATCAAAATCGAATGTAAAGTACGTCAGATGCTTCTATTGTGACATAAAGTGGCACTTCAAGAGATATTGTCACACCCCGAACCCGGAAATCGGGCTCACAAAATTCTCGATTGCCGAATCCGGTACTGACAGCCTCCGTAGTACCCCATTCTCGGCTCCCAGCGCATATACGCTAGGTTCCGATCATGGGATTCTACAAGGATGATTTTCCAACGTACATTTGCCTTATAAGAAGTATAGCCACAAGTATACCCAAATCACAAAGGCAACATCATCATCACAAATCCACTAATATAAACATTTGAATACAATGTTGAAAGGGAAATATATATATCGAAAATCAAAGCTCCAGAAGACGCTGCGTGCTCCAAGCTCCACGCTGCAGCAAGTTAACGCCACCTGCATGCATCTATTGTGCATAAACTTATAAAAAGCTTAGTGGGTGGTGAACTGTGTACACAAGATAGTGCCGAGTATGCAATACAATGCCATAAATCATACAATATCGGAATTACTAGTAAAAATGCTGACAAGATCATGAATCATATGATATCAGAGTAAACGGAAATATACTGATAAGATCATGAATGCCATCAGTCATACCAAGGCTATGCGATGCGAATGAAACATGGCAACCCAAAATGCTAAATATTGCGGATGCAATGCAATATGCGGTGCGAATGAAATGAACAAGCTGGAGTGAATTCGGGATGATAGTACGTAGTATCGTAGGCTATGGGGTCTATCACAAGAGACTTCTATCCAAACCAGTCTCATACCTAAATTTGGATAGTCAGTCTCAATGTGGTAAACTCCTGATCTTAGGTTAGTCGGGCTCCCCAACCGAAATTCTAGCCATTGCAAAGGTACATGTAACAAATAGTTACGCACCACTAGCCCGAGTGAATAATGAATGAATGAATGAGTATGCAACTCCTTCTCAATAAATCCACATATCAGCACCGTACATCTCTGGGATCATCACCATGGTCTAGTACACTCTACATGCAAATCGCTGCCCACTGATGTGCAACAATGCAAGTGGAAGAGACCTCACTATCCGCCTGACCAGTAGTCAACCAATATCTATCCGGTACGTCGATAGCGGACCCATTCACGAGCTGGTCAAACTCAGCCTAGCTATGCCCCCCACGCTCGGGCCTTTCAAATTATATATAATACAGGTTTCGATTGAATTATATATAATAATAATAATAAATTACTGGAATGCCAGGGCCTTTCAAATCTATACAAAAGTTTTACCGGCGCTTATGTAGAAACTTTTGCGGCGCTTTTTCATGAGAAAAGTGTTTAGAACCAATTCACCCAGCACTCGGATCGACTTTTTAGCGGCGCTTATTCGCGTCGATAAAAACTATAATTGGTGGCGCTTAGACAAGCGCCACTAAAACTCACCTAGCGCCGCCAATACTTTTCCCGACATACTGATTTGCAGCGCTTTTAGGGGATTTTAGCGGCGCTTTCGAGCGCCGGTAAATACCATTTGTTATAGTGTCTTTGGATACCAAGTAACTTCTTGTACAAGCACCTTTTCAAAAATATTTTAACACGCAAAGTTGCTTATGCTTGTTCTTAAACTTTATACCTTTTCACTTTGTTCTCTCTGTCTGGTTCTCATCTCCCAGCGTAACGGTGACAATGCAATCAAAGGGACGACTCCTCAGATGATGGAGGGCTCATATCAAAGATAAAGATGGGGCTCACATGTTGGACAATTGACATCAAAGGTGGGTTTTACGTGATGGGCAGTGGATATTGAAAGTGGGCCACATATAATGGGCAATTAACATTGATGGTGGGCCTCCATGATGGATAACCCACGTCAAGGTGGGCCCCACATAATAGGCAGTCTACATCAAAGGTTGGCTCATAATGATGAATGGCCCACAGCAAGCCTTACATGATGGATGACCCACTTTAAAGGTGGGGCCCACGTGATGGACGGTTCACATCAAAGGTCGGCTCTACAAGATGGGCAATGCACATTGAAGTTGGGCCCCACATAATGGATGGTCCACATCAAAGGTTAGCCCCTAATGATGAATGGCCCACATCTAAGGCAGGCCCCCCATGATGGATGACCCACATCAAAGGTGAAGCCCACACGATCGACTGTCCACATCAAAGGTGGGCTCCACATGATGTACAATAACATTGATGATGGGCACCACAGATTGAATGACCCGTATCAAGGTGAGCTCGAAATGAGGACGGTCCACATCAAAGGTCTCCAACATGGGTCCCATATGATGTACAACCCTCTTTGAAGTTAGGCTTTGCATGGTGGACAATCCACATTATCGATGGGCTACATGATCGACAATTCGTATCGAATGTCTGGCATTATGAATGGACCACATCCAAGGTGGGCCCCCTATGATGGTGTAGACACCCCACCTGGGCCAAAAAGCTTATTGAATTGAATCGTCTCAACCCAATTCGGTGGCTAAACCCTAATCCAAACCCTTCTCAAAGTTTTAATCCACAACCCAAAAACTCTAGAAGCCTAAACCCTGGAGCCCCTAAACTTGAGTCGACCCATCGAGTCAACTCACTAGGTCATATTGAGTCAACTCACTAAGTCATACTAAGTCAACTTTTTGGGTCAAACCCGCTCAACCCACCTAATCAAAACCAACTCAAAACTAAGTCCAAGCCCAAACCCATGGGCCCACTAGAAGTCCAAAGTAACTCTGGCAAATGAACTCCAAAGCAATTGGAGCTCCCACACGTTTATGGGAGGCCACTTACCAACGTAGGAGGAAAGTAGTGGCCTAGCACACCTCCTGCCTTGGAAGGAGGCCTTCAGCACATGCAAGACATCCCTTTCAACGGATAAGTGTGTGGAGACTTCGAAAGGCCTTTGTACCCCTCCCCTTGGCCCAAAATTATCATTTTTTCACCTAATCCAACCATTGAGATCTTACCATGTGGCAATCCCGAATATCAGCCATTTACCCTTATTCACCCTTGGACTTCTCAACTATTACAGAAAAACTAACCTTATACCCTATAAATACCCCATTCTTTCTCATTTTCAATCATCCACCACATACTAAAACCCCCAAGCTCCTCTCCCTTAGCCACCTCAATCCCTCCACCAGTGAGAAAGGAGGGTTGCAGGAAAGAAAATATCCCGGGTTAGCATAGCCAAGCCAAATATTTAGCCTCTTGAGCCATCAAGACCTGATCCTCGCCTACTCAGTCTAATCCTTGTGACACTACCATCCATCGAACCATCCAATTTGAATCAGCTCCATCTACTCCCACATTAACATTATGCAACACCTATCCCTTCTCAACCCCCTGCTTATGTTATTGCATTGTATTCGACATTGCATCGCACGCACATCATTACATACCTACTTTCATATGCATTGCATAATTTATATAGCACTCAACACCCAATTAGTACAAACATATGCTCCGTGGCTTGCTGACATAGTTGGATTATGCCTATTAGAAATTTAGGTTAATTGGTTTATCTCTTCAGCAAGTAGAGAAGTCATGGTCGATTTATCCGGCCCGAGTCAAATGTGGTACCTACACCCATAATATCTCCTAGTTGGTGTTTTAAAACGTCGTCCTAGGTAGGAGTGAGTAGCTAATTCAGTGATTCCATTTTCCTAAGCTATACATGTTATCAACACAATCAAGTGTAGGTAATGATGGTATAATAAATCAAACAGTTTTCTAATATAGTTGTTAAGTGCATAAATGTTATGATGAGATGAGACATGATCCTCACAACCCAATACTCAACCAGTGACTTCAACACCTATTTCACATAATGCCAGCACTCCCTAAACAAGCGATTCCAACGCCTTTTATAACTACTTATCGTAGGATATGCATGAGTAGCCAAGTGATTATTAATTCTAGTTCATACAGCAGGTTGATGAAGTCAGGATACTGTCATTATATCACGAGTCATTAACCAGATCACGTGGCTCATTGCGGCACGTAGGATCGTAAAACGTTAATGATTATGAATGGACTTAATTCAATGGTAACAGTGGTATCATATATTCCTTCGAATGTTATATAACCACCAACCATAAGAATAATTGGGCCATGCATTGGAATAATCCAATCAACAACGGGGGACTCCGGACAAAACTAGCATTGGGTGTGAAGCATCTCGTGTAGCTCAAACTACTGTTGGTCATCCGTATTCAACCTCTGTCGACCGTATAAGTCCTGGATAGCCAACCCAAAGTGGGTCATCCACCTCTTTAACATTTTGCAGGGCTCGATCCATACGAATACAAATCAGATTATCAAATACATAAACATAATCACGAAACAACTTAATACTATAGTATAGTGCCTCAACCAAACATGTATACAAATCAGTATAGTTAAATGTATATCAATACAATCCAACATATATAAACATCACTTGTAAATTTACATACAAGAATTATAACAGTAGTAATTTCATCTTTTTCTAGCATTTCATCAAACAAGTATAATAAAGCAACTTAAGTGAAATCCTAAAAATAAGTGACATTACAGTTGGTATAATAAAGCAACTTAAGCACACATAACGTATAAAATCCTAACAATAATTTAAAATTATTATCTAACACTATCATGGTTGATAAAAGGAAACTTAGAAGAATGGTTCACACCTTAAAAGGGTATCATGCGATTTAATCGTGGTTAAGGTTAGGGTTTTTAGGAAAAAAACACTAATTCCAAATCAAATTAAAGGAAACTGTAACGCCCTGAAAATCGGGGGTCGTGTATATACTCAATTCCCGAGTTCCCGAGGTCACTTATCATGCGTTTTATGGTTTTAGGATTAGTCAAATTAACTGCGCAATTTGAAACAACCTGGAACATGAAGCACAACCACAAGTCTACTGAAATGGAAGAAGACAACATAAATATTTATATACACGTCCAAAAGAATAGAGGGCACATGGCGCCACCTGACAAAATCACAAAAAATAATATCATGTCCAAAAAAATAGGGCTGAGCTCTCAGCTCAACAGTCCATCGACACAACTACGGATCCGACGCAGCTCCATCCATCAACTGAAAGTAGGAGTACTCCTCCTCCTCATCCAGATCCGCATTGCCAGGCTCCTCCTGATCATCGCCACCTGCATCTATGAAAGCGTCTGGTTGGTGTTTTAAAACACCGTCCCAGAGTGGGAGTGAGTGATCAACTCAGTGTGAACCATTAATCTTAAGTTGTAACAGGCATCAATTATAGTAGGAATTTAATGAAAAGCAGATAATCAGCAACACCTATAACTCTTATTAAATGTGCATGAAATGCGATGATATGATGCATGCCCTTGCCACAACACTCCCTCAAGCGACTACATCTACGATCGCGTATGTCAACACTCCCTCAGTGCGACCTCGACTTCCGAGTCGCCACCCTAACTAATGAGTGAAATGAGATCGTGTTAGCCGAGTTGTTAGTTAAAGTCTATTCATCCAGCAGATTGGGGATTCTGAATCACCCCACTATCAATGCCCTCAACAGTTTGCGGTACCGAGACCCCTCAACGCGGAGGCCAGGGAACCGCGGTCCGTGATCCCGTCGGGTTCCTCATCCCCGACTGCAAGCACATGAGGAGTGCCAAGTGCAAGGGATCGCTCATGGTCACTACGGGGAGGCGCGATACCCCAACGTAGGCCGACAGCTCGGACACAGTGTCCCATTCCACCATGCTCAGCTCACGAGACTGTGGACCAGTTTACAGGTAGATTATGGATGGGCTGCAGTGGTTGTAGGGTGTCCCAGGTTCTATACATGTGTGATCAACCATGGTTAACAACAAGGTTTGTCAGATAGTAGGTTAGACCGTACAAGTCAGGCGAGCGTAAGACGAATGACCTCGGGTACAAGGGACCCATGTAGTCGAACTACAGCCACCCAAACACGCCCGCCCAAACCCATAGGTTTAGCCCTCGCATAGCCTACCAAAGGGACTACCGACTCTCAACGTGTTTCTGACCAACCCAAGAGGGTGAGGGTAATCCATAACATGCCACCATACGGGTTATCATTTGTATCACGGCATCATATTAGCATCATCTCAACACACTAGTCAAATATTCTACACAAGCATACTACATTATCATAAAACTAGTGCATGTGAGGTGTGTGGATCTATGAGGAAGTTAAGCACTTCCTACATACAAGGAATTACATTTACAAGAGTAATAGCCCCTACGTACCATGAAGCAACAACATATGATGGGATCATTCAACAAGAGCATGTTATCATACATGTATTAGATATGTAAGGGATGAAATTAACAACAAAATGAGAGCAAATCACGTAATTCCATACGAATTTAACAACGTACAGTCCCTAAGGTCTCTCTAGATTTTCCAACACAACACCCAAGCAAACAAAATCATGAGATTCGTACTATAATTGGTGCTAGGCCACCTAATGATAATAGTCCGCACCTTCGGATTCGTTGGAAGCTTGGAAACGACCTAGAGGTGAGGGTTTTGGAGGTTGACCGGCCGGAATCCCTAAAACAACTCAAGCATGAGAGAAATCCATACCATTTCTTATTCAATACAAGGATTTCAAGAGAAAAAGAGTGAGGGATCTTACCTAGATGGCCCACGGAAGATTTTTGGGGTGGCGGTGGAGAGTTTTCCCCTTTGGGAAGGGAGAAGGTGTTGAAGGGTCGATTCTCTTGGGCCCCAACTCGATTTAGGGTCCACCACACTTCCTTACCTTCTCTTTCTTCTTTCTTCACTTTCCTTGGTCGTTGGAGAAGGGTGGAAGCCACGAAAGGGAGAGCTTTGTGGTTGTAAGGTGGTGAGGGTTATGAGGGAAAGATTGGTTGTTGGAGATTGAAGGAAATTAAGGAGAAGAGGAATGAGTTGTTGGGAGTTGAAGGGAGAGATAGGAGGGAGAGAGGGTTGTTGTTGAGAGAGTGAATGGGGTTTATGAAAGGGGGCTAGGGCTTATTTCCCTAGAATTAGGTCTCTTGGCCCCATGTTTTCAAGTTTTTCCAAATTAAACCTATGGGACTCCTATTGGTGTTAAGGTGGCCCTAACACCCCTCAGGCCACCGAATTCGGCGTGTAGGTGTCTTATGACCCGACTAGGGTCCATGTAAAAAGTGAGGACGAACGGATGAACGGATATATGATTTAAGAAGGCGTTTCCGACCTTTAAGTGGCCCTATGGGGCCCATTTCGGTGATTGGAATGGTTCTGGTGGTCTTCTGGCCATAAAACTTATAGGTTAGGTGATCCATGGCCCGATGAAGGGCCGTGCAAAATTTGGGAGCAATCGGATATAAGGTTTGATCGCACGGGTCCGATTTGCGATCAACGGTCATCGTGCCACGATCGGGCCCCAGATTTGGTGAACGGGCGTTAAAAAATATATCAAACCATCACCGTAAATTCAGAAAAAATCCGACGGATGGAATGTCTCACATTTCAATTTCATTGACCAGTGTCAGATCTCAATTCTGGCACTGGTGGGGTGCATTGGGCCTATGCCAGATCCCACTTCTGGGCTTCTGCAGGGGCTGCGGTCCGCGATGGCCTTCAAGCCCAGTGAGACCAACTGCCACACCAAGTTTTAGAATTTTCCAACCATCCTCGGTCGTTGTACGGCCTGCACGAGCAGTCTTTTATGTGCAAACACCTATCTGGCTTGGTGGCCCACACTAAGCCCTATCACGGCCAGTCTGGTCTACTAAATTGGTTTAATCTTGGATAATTTTATTTATGGTATCCCACCACGAGTGGCTTAAGCGAACGGTCCTGCGACAAATCCTACGTGGTCGCCCCAGGACACTGCGCTGGTTGGACGGGACATTACAGAAACTTAGGTAAGATTCATAGAATTTAACAGGAGGTAGCTTAACCGAGAGGTACGAAGCATTTCTTACCTCCGATCACGTGTAGGGGTGGATTCGATAGAGGAAAACAATAATAGCTTAAGTTTCATCAAAGGAATTGTTGCGCAGCACGCCAACAACGCAATGAGCCTAGATCTAATCTAAGGCCTCACCCACAAACGATAGATAGGAAGAAATATAAACTAGAAATAGATCAAAGCAATCCAAAACAAACCACAAGACAAGATATACATGGAAAAACCCCAAACTAGGGTAAAAAACCACGGATGCAAAATTCCACTATGAAGAGAAACGAAGATTACAAGGCAATATACTAACCTCTCCCTTTGAAGTACAGAGAAAATCCTTTGTCCACACCTCAGAATAATTTCCTAAAATTCACCTTAACCTAGAATAGCCCTAGGGACCCCAATTTATAGTTTTGGCAACTTCCCTTTCCGCATCCCAGTTGCGAAAAGACTTGCGACACGAAATCCGCGAAACTCCTTTCGCATCCCAGTTGCGAGAGGACTTGCGACACGAAATCCGCGCAACCTCGACTGGTCGTGGGCGGCCCCAGATGTGGCTCCACTTCTCAACAATCTCCCACTTGGAGACACATCTCCATAAACCTTTGTCTTCTTCATCCGGAGTGCACCACCTCCCCGTCTTCAAGCCTGAAGACCAATCAAAGTTGAACAGAGCTTCAACTTCTTCCTTGTGACCGCCTTGGTCAGCATATCCGCAGGATTCTCACTTGCATAAATCTTCTCCAGAGCAATCGATCCATCTTCCAGTAACGAATGTATGAAGTGATATCTGATGGCAATATGCTTGGTCCTTGAATGAAAGGCTGAATTCTTAGCCAAGTGTATTGCACTCTGACTGTCACTGTACAGCTTGCAATCTGCTTGCTTCTTACCCAACTCTTCCATAAAACCTTGCATCCACACCATCTCCTTGCATGCTTCTGTAGCCACAACATATTCTGCTTCTGTCGTACTGATAGATACTATCTTTTGTAAATGAGAGACCCAACTGACTGCAGCACTACCCAGAGTAAAAACATAACCCGTAGTGCTTCTTCTGCTGTCGATATCTCCTGCCAAATCTGAATCCACGTAGCCTTGTAACTTGATTTTCGATCCGCCATAACACAGCCCTACGTCCTTAGTACCTACCAAGTACCTAAGGATCCACTTCACAGCTTCCCAATGTTCCTTCCCGGGGTTGTTCATGAACCTGCTAACAACTCCCACTGCTTGAGCAATGTCTGGCCTCGTGCTCACCATAGCATACATGAGACTCCCAATAGCTGACGCGTATAGGACTTTAGCCATGTAGTCATGTTCCTCCTGCGTCTTTGCACCTTGCTCCTTAGATAGCTTGAAGTGGTTGGCTAATGGAGTGCTAACCGGCTTAGCACCCCCATATTGAATCGATCAAGTACCTTGGTTATGTACTTTGCCTGTGACAAAACTAATTTCTTGTTTTCCCTGTCACGCTTTATCCTCATGCCTAGGATTTGTTTTGCAGCTCCTAAATCCTTCATGGCAAATTCTCTAGACAATTGTCTTTTGAGATCTGAGATGTCCTCCATGCTTGAGCCAGCCACAAGCATATCATCAACGTACAGAAGAAGGATGATGTATGATGTATCAAACTTCTTCAAGTAACAACAGTGGTCTGCATGACATCTCCTAAAACCGTTTCCCGACATGAAACTGTCGAACTTCTTGTACCACTGCCTCGGGGCCTGCTTCAGGCCATATAGACTCTTCTTCAATCTGCACACCTTGTTCTCATTACCTGGTGCCACGTATCCTGTCGGCTGATGCATATATATCTCTTCTTCAAGGTCCCCATGAAGAAAGGCTGTCTTAACATATAGTTGTTCTAGATGTAAGTCCTTTGAAGCCACTATACTCAAGACCATGCGAATCGTAGACATTTTCACTACCGGTGAAAATATTTCAGTGAAATCGATACCTGCTTTTTGTTGAAACCCTTTCACAACCAATCTGGCCTTGTACCATTTCGAACCATCGTGCTCCTCCTTCAGTCTGTAAACCCACTTGTTATGAAGAGCTTTCTTACCCTTGGGTAGAGTGACTAGCTCCCATGTACGATTAGACTCAAGAGAGTCTATTTCATCATCCACGGCCTGCTCCCACTTAACCCGTATATCTGACTGTAACGCCTCTTCAAAATACTCTGGCTCACCATTATCTGTTAGTAGTAGATAATGTAAGGAGGGTGAGTATCGGACCGTGGGTCTCCTCTCCCGAGTAGACCTCCTTACAACTGGTGTATGATGCTCTGCCTCATCCTGTGGTACTGTAACACCCATGTCCGGTAACTCTTCCAACTCTACGAATTCCTTTTTCTCGGCCTTATTTTTCTGCACACTGTCCTTATGTATCACTTTTTCATTAAAGACTACGTCCTTGCTTCTGATGATTTTTCTGTTTTCTGCATCTCAGAACCTGTAGCCAAAATCATGTTGCCCATAGCCTATAAACGTGCACCTCCTGGACTTCGCATCCAGCTTGTTTCTGTGCTCTGCATTAATGTGAACATATGAAGTGCAACCGAACACTCTGAGATGTGCAAGGTTCACTTCTTTTCCAGTCCACGCTTCTTCTGGTAACCCATCATCCAATGGTGCTGAGGGACTTCTATTGATGAGATATGCGGCAGTATTCACAGCATCTGCCCAAAAGGTCTTGGGCAACCCTGCATGTAACCTCATGCTCCTGGCGCGCTCAAGGATGGTCCTGTTAATGCTCTCAGCCACACCATTCTGTTGTGGTGTCCCTGGAATCGTTTTCTGATGTTTGATTCCATTTGCTGCACAATACTCCTTAAACCTCTTATCACAATACTCTCCCCCATTGTCAGATCTGAGACACTTTACTGTTTTACCTGTCTCATTTTCTACCATAACTTTCCACTTCTTAAATATATCAAATACATCAGATTTATGTTTTAAGAAGTAGACCCACAGTTTTCTACTAGCATCATCAATAAAGGTAACAAAATAACGTGAGCCACCAAGAGATAATACATGTGCCGGTCCCCACACATCAGTGTGTACAAGCTCCAACAGATGTGTCTTTGGAGCGCGTCCCGTCTTCTTGAAGCTTACCCTCTACTGCTTGCCATACACGCAGTCCTCGCAGAATTCCAAGTCAATAGACTTCAGCCCTAGTAGCTTCCCTTTTGACAATAGCACTTTCATCTCTTTCTCACTCATATGTCCCAGCCTCTGATGCCATAACTGCCCATTCACTCCAGTTGATGCGACTGCGAGTGAACTATACGATCCTGAAGTCACGTACAAAGTACCTTCCTTTTTGCCTCGAGATATTACCAAGGCACCTTTTGTGATCTTCCAGGAGTCACTGGTGAATGTCGTCACATAACCGGTATCAGCCAACTGTCCCACTGAGATCAGATTATGTTTTAAACTCGGTACATGTCTGACATCCTTCAATTTCAAGACCGTTCCGTCTTTCTGATTTACATGAACATCTCCCTTTCCAACAATATTACACGGCTCATCATCACCCAAGTAGACTCTCCCAAAGTCACCTGACACATAATCACGCAGAACTTCCTTACACGAAGTAGCATGAAACGAAGCACCCGAGTCTACAACCCAAGACTCATTCCTCGCATCAAGAGACAAGATCAACGCCTCTGTGTCGCTCTCCTCAGACAGATTCACTGAATCTTTCCCACCTTGAGAGCTTCCTTCTTGTTTCTTGAGCGCCCTGCAATCACGTTTCATGTACCCCTTCTTGCCGCAATGCCAACACCCGTCTTTGTCTTTCGGTTCCTTGAACTTATTCCTTGACTTAGAACGCCCGTGTTTATTGCCTCCTTTGTTCAGCGATCTTCCTCTTCCTTCAACGTTTAGAGCATTCCCTGAATTCCCTGAAACTCCCGATGCCTTCCTTCTAGATTCTTCGCTGAGAATTAGACCGGCCACATCATCAAAATTCAGCTTTGTCGATCCTGAAGAATTGCTCACAGCAATCACCAAACCATCCCAACTGTCTGGCAAACTGGATAAGATCAATAACGCCCTGACCTCATCCTCAAAAGCAATGTCAACGGATTCCAACTGGCTCGTGACTGTATTGAATCGTTTAGATGTTCAGCCACGCTCCCACCATCTGACATCTTCATGTTAAATAGCTGTTTCATAAGATGAACCTTATTGGATGTTGAGGGTTTTTCATACATGGTGGATAGGGCTTTCATTAATTCTTTTGTCGTTTTTACCTTGGATATATTGAAGGCGACGCTCTTAGACAAAGAAAGTCGGATCGTTCCTAAAGCCTTCCTATCCAGTAAAAACCATTCATCATCTGTCAACTTTTCTGGTTTCTTCTCTTTTCCTCCTAGAGGAATATAGAGGTCCCTCTGATACAGATAATCCTCCATCTGCATCTTCCAGAAGGCAAAGTTTGAACCATCAAACTTCTCAATTCTAGTTTTCCCATCTTCTGTCATCGCTCTCAATAGAACTAAACCAATAGCTCTGATACCAGTTGTTGCGCAGCACGTCAACAACGCAATGAGCCTAGATCCAATCTAAGGCCTCACCCACAAACGATAGACAGGAAGAAATATAAACTAGAAATAGATCAAAGCAATCCAAAACAAACCACAAGACAAGATATATGTGGAAAAACCCCAAACTAGGGTAAAAAACCACGGATGCAAAATTCCACTATGAAGAGAAACGAAGATTACAAGACAATATACTAACCTCTCCCTTGGAAGTACAGAGAAAATCCTTTGCCCACACCTCAGAATAATTTCCTAAAATTCACCTTAACCTAGAATAGCCCTAGGGACCCCAATTTATAGTTTTGGCAACTTCCCTTTCCGCATCCCAGTTGCGAAAGGACTTGCGACACGAAATCCGCGAAACTCCTTTCGCATCCCAGTTGCGAAAGGACTTGCGACACGAAATCCGCGCAACCTCGACTGGTCGTGGGCGGCCCCAGATGTGGCTCCACTTCTCAACAGGAATTTCGATGCAAGCAAACACCAAGGACCTCTCTCTCTCTCTCTCTCTCACTCACTTTCTCTCTTTATTTCTCTCTTTTTCCCAATTTTTAGGATAAATTCATATGTGGAGTGGGAGCTCCCTAAATATGGGTTTATATACTACCAAAAGTGTTGTAATTGGCCCTAAGGGTCAGGATTTTGGTGTATTGACCCTATGGGAGGGTGTCTCCAATTACCGAAGTCTGATAGAGGGTGTATGGGTTGATATACGTTGTAGGATAGTTCGCCCTAGTGATGATCTATGCATGGATACGATCGGCCCACCATTTAGATGCGTCGATCGATGAGTATGATTAGAAGTGAGTTTAAAGGTTACCGATCACTGATTGGGGTCGTGGCTATACAGATGTGTAGGATATTAACTTAAGTTAGCATCCTAAATTTGGTTGCAATCTAATGGTCTGAAAGCCACAACTTTGGCAAAGATCGAACGGAAATAATTAACTTAAGTTGCCAACGACGCACATCTTATGCACTCTCCTTGCGAGCCTAAGTTAAACGATTCGAGTTGTGATCTCAGCTCGATGTCCCACAATGGATATCAAGCGTACTAAGATGAACGTTTTTCTATAGTTTCGTGTTTAGCGGTCTAGAGCTTATGTGGATCATCATGGCATTTATATAATGAACTGGGTAGTGACATTTTTTATGCGCGATGATTAGGGTTTTTATTAGCTAAGTTTATTGTATGGGATATTCGCAATTAATAGAAATGACGATTCGATCTTAATCACCCTAAATTATTGGTTCTTAGGCTAAAAATAGTAACTAGGTTAGTTTAGTTCGTTAATCAAGATCCGACCATTAGTTATCTTGGTTTTAGGTAAGTCTTTATTTGGTTATGACTGTCTTTATTAGTCAGTAATAAGTCGACTAGATTTGGTCTATAGATAAATAAATCACGAGGCTAGACTTGAGGTTTAAGTGATCGGGAGGATTCGTTAGCTTCCTACGGTTAATTAATCGAACTTGTGCAGTTCTTTATTAGTAACACACGTGGATAGGCTAACGTCGAGTGGTAAAGGTCAGTAAGTGACAAAAGAAGCAAATTGAAGCAATTTTTTAAAAATCCAAAAGTGCAAAAATCAGTCAATAAGTGACAAAAGAAGCAAATTGTAGCATTATTTTTTTTTAATCCAAAAGTGCAAAAATCTAGGACGAAAAATAAAAAAAATAAATCCAACAACATTGCACCCATTTGACCCTGGCATACCCAATCAAACCTCTTCATACCCGATCCTGAATAGCCATGACCAACCATGAAGAAGGATCTCTCCCCTTCCTAGTCTTGAAATGTAGCAATTCCTCTCCCCACAGACACATCTAGCGGTATCTTACATCCAAGAGTTGACTCGGAATATGACGATCATGCATGAAATGCTTCTTTAACTTGTGTAAAACAAAAGTGCATTGGTCCCAACAACCAATATTAAAGATGGACTAGCACAATCACAATAATTGCCAGCTCTTTCACTTCTTCCAACCTCCAGTTTAGTCCAACCACAACCACTAGAGTCCACATAAAACATCCGGTACGCTCCCAACAGTAGTAATTTTTCATAAGTAAATAAATATATTAATTATTTAAACTTTTCATAAAAAATGTGTATAGCTATTCGGTAAGAGAAGAAGTTTTTACTCTTGCAACCAGAGTTTGAATCTCCTCAAGGATGGTCGCACCATCCGCGCTCGCGTGCGCGGCGTGGACTGCTTGGGTGCTTTATTAGGTGCACTTAGCACTTCGCACGTGTGGATCTTCGTATGGAGAAAAAAGAGCCATAGTCTTTTTGGTACATGGTTCAAACTTTTTGAGTCATGCTGCTACTTGAATTAAACTAGGGTGCCTAAAAGGATATAAAAATAACTATCATATGACAAATGGTCATGTCCTTTTATGGAAGAATGTTGTTTGCTATGAATAAGTGTGGATGTCTTGAAGACGCACATTGGTATCTCTTCGAAAAGAACTTCATGACCATTCAATTCTTATAAATTATGGATACTATAATTTGGAAACATCATTACATTCTCTCCATTTTTCAAATAAACTATTCACTACCCAAAAAGGGCAACGGCTACGGACAAAGACCGTAGCCAAATACCTGTGGCTACGGTTATCTTCTGTTGCAGGAAATAGCCAAAAGCTATGGCTTCGGATATAATCCGTAGCATATTTTCTGTAGCAGAATGTCCATACAGTTATGGATAATATTTATATCCGTCGCCACACGCCAAAGTGAGAAATGGCTACGGTTTCTAGATCTAGCGCTACGGCTATTAGCTGTAGCCGTTTATTATTTTTTAAACGAAAAACAATAATGGCGTCTGTTACCAATGCTAGTACACGCCCTGATAGATCAATTCATATGAAAATTTCAGATTCAACAATAAAATAAATAGGTGCATATACAACAAATGAAAAAAATAATCTGGTTTGGCGATAATCATGTTCAGGTGCCCTATATCGGAGGGGTTGGATGTCTATGTATACCACGTGGACCCCACAATTCTCATATTCATTGTTTTTTCAAAGAATAAATAAATGAAGGCATTTTGGTATTTCTTCCTGTGGAAAAGTACCTTACGAGTATTTCAATTCATGAAGGCATTATTTGGCAAAATCAAAATTCCTGCAAAATTATGCTGTAAAAATCCATAAAAATTAGATATAAATTTCATAAAGGCAATAACTTACCATAGTGGAGCATAAGGGGATGACAAGTCAAGAAAAGGGTATGGCTACCTGTAATGTAGATAGGATTGTAAAAAATCTTCAGCTCAAACATCCTCAAGTGAGGAAATGCAAAAAGAAATTAAAGAAGAAGAAGAAGAGAGTCAGTCTATTTACCAAAGTGAGACGCAAGCATGGATGACCCATTTGAAAATGACATATATAGATGTCCATAAAACAAAGTTAGGAGATCCAAAACCATGGGAACCTCTGAAACAAAAGAAAATCCAAATGGCCAAGTCAATGAGCAGTCGAATCAGCAGGTGGGTAATGCTAGCTTACCAAGCTATTCAAAGCAGTATCTCCAAGGAGAAAGACAGCGTTCAGTGAATGCATACCAGCCAATAACTGCCACATAAGGTAAATATACATACTTTGCTCAAATAAAATAGAAATAAGGTCTGGTAAATAGTACAAAGAGTTGCCACATAGAAACCAAAAATGACTGGAAGAATGCATAAGGGGTCGTTTGGCACCTTGGATTGGAGGGGATTAGAGGGGGTTTCAAATCCCCTTGGTTGTTTGGCAGCATAAAGCAACTGGGGATTGCCAATCCAGGGGGTTTCCAATCCCCTCTTTGAGGGGGTTTGTAATCCACAGTGAGAGCTTGGATGACACCTAAAATCATTTCAATAGTTGCAGGTATAAATGTATGTCACTGTACACTATCATTCTGCTGGGCACATGGCCCACTAACGATGATCAGCACCGTCCAAACATTGTTCATGTAGATCAGCACCGTCCAAATATTATCCAGCACCGTCCAAACATTGTCTATATTAATCAACGATTAAAAATCGTTGGTTAGTCACTCAGACATGATCTGGTGCTTGTCATCCATCTGAGACTTGGAATTTCATCATTTTTAGGCAAAACATATATTTTATATATTTTAGCAGGCTTATCACAACCATAGTGTCAAAAATTATATATCTCACTAATTGGGGATATTAAAGTTGATTTAGTAATTAAATTCAAACCCCTATAAATATGTCATGTATAGGTATTTTTGAATTAAAGTTGATTCACATTCCAGGGTGCCAAACACACTGAGAGGATTGCCAATCCTGGGGGTTTCCAATCCTGGGGGTTGCTAATCCAGGGGGTTCCAAATCCACGCTCCCAAACAGGCCCTAATATTATCAATACAGTGTGTAGCTCGAATATTTTCCCTTTTACTTCTTCAATCTATTAGGCTGCAGAGTTCCTCAAGACTTTGATTTTACCAAACAATGCCTCCGCCATTTCAAAGCAAAGTGCCCTTGGGCAAGGTCTTAGATTCAAGGAATTCCGACGATGGCTGTAACGGCCACCACCGTTATCTTTAAGATACAGGCCGTAACAGCCTTTCTAGTTTCTTTCTTTTCTTTTTTTCTTCTTTTCTTTTTTTTTTTGAAAAAAAAAAAAAAAAAAAAACTGTATCTACCCAATAAAAGACAATTACGGCCTTTACAAGGAGTGTAACAGGCCATTATGGGCACCGTAATAGCAATTACGGGTCATTTTTTTCATAATGGCCATTACAGCGATTACAACCACGTAACGTGTAGTGGTTGCCACTGTTACTTTTACGAAATGGCCTTTACGGTCCTATAAGGGCTTTTTTGGCTTGGCTTTTACCAAGCTATTTTCTATAAAAACTTATTCACTCCACATTGGCTAGTGTATGGAAAATTGAGATTTTAATCTACTTAGGGGTCGTATGATGTCTACTAAAGGACTTATGTTCTTCGTTCCTCAAGTTCTTTGTAATAGTTATCCAATTGCACCATCCCAATTCCAATGCCGAATGCCATGAAACAAATGAATCAAAATCTCAAATTTTCAGATAATCGCCACCCAAACATACCAGGAAGTTGATATGAGTTGCTAGTCCCCAATACTTGAGAGCAGCTAAGTCGTAAGCTCTTGCAATTGTCTTCCATATCATAACTACCTTTATGAAAAAAAAAATTGTGTTAGGAGAAAACAAGATTCTGGTTAGAATAATTGAAGAAAACTCACAGGAATTCAAGCCTACCAAGATAAACTTTAGAAGAAAAAAAAATGAAATCCATGGGGCTTGGACATGATCAAGTTTAAGACACTTCCTGGTAGGATGACAAAAACCTGTAGAAAAAAAAATTAATTAATTAATTACTACTTCTTACTTGCTTGGCTAAGTTTTTCTTTTTTCTTTTTTTTTTTTTCAGAATTTTCCAATGGGACTCTTCATCCACACGTGATTGAGATCCTGACTGTTCATCAGGTGGAGCCACAATTTAGATGTGCTGGCCCAAAACTCGGGTCTATGGGCTAATCATGTGCTCCTCATGTGTAGACAAGAATAGATAGTTAAGAAAACTTGATTCATAGCACATTTGTTGTATACATGTGTTCCACCAGATAGCAGGTCCATTTTACAAATTCCAGGTTGGCATGTAAAACATGACTGTTTCTATGGTGGAGAATCATGAACTGCATAGTCTTATGCATAGCGGTTAAACTGCAGACCTATCATGGATATAGCATGGCCTAACAATCATTTAACTGATAAAATAGACAAAGGGCCTCTGTTTTAGAGAAAACCCAAATCAAACCACTTGAAAATAAAAATTTAAAAATAAAATAAACCTCTGTTTTGCAACCTTCTTTTGCAACAATCCAAAAACCAAAAAGAAGAAGAAGCAAAAATCCAAATCAAATTACTTCTTTACTAACAAGTTATTTAAAAAAAAAAAAAATACATTTGAGGCCTTTGATTGCTAGCTAATTAGACAAAAACCAAATTCAGACTATAAACAAAAAATATTTAGGACTGCTACCTATGCAAAATGTAGATCCACTTCCAAGAAAAAGATCCAGACTTGTTAATAACAAACAACTATTCATCAATATCATGTAATTGAAATGTTACAAGCTCAGTGAATGATAAGAAATTCTTAGAATTTCTTGCACTCATATTGGTAATTACACAAACTCCTCTTTCCACAGCCAAAGGTAGGAGCAAAGACATCCAATCTGAAATTACACCAACATTGGAAAGCAGAACTGAAGAGACCAAAGGACATTTTGTCAGAGCGAAGATCCCACATCTGTGGGCCCACAATGATGCATGCGTTTTATCCTTCCACGCCATACATCCATATGGGGAAAATAAAAGATGTCCAAATGTTCAGATTCAAGAATGAGGTGTGTAAAAATCAGATGCCAATACGATTCAATTAACATACATATACAAGTTATAACAAAGGCAAACAAAAAATGATCAATGGAGACAATGAGCATATAGACCAAATTCAACATTTTGAAACTCATAATGGCAAAGAAAATTGAGCTTCAAAGGTTTAAACGGATATTGCCTCCCAATTGTCTCGAGTTCCAACTGGCATTTCCCATTCAAACTGTCAAATATTGTAATCAATAAACGGTTGACATGCCCAAGATCTGCAGGTCCACGAATTGTTTCTCATCAACGCAAATATAAGTTATATAGCTACAAGATATTCACTATAAGAAGCCTAGCCTATGCTCCACCCTAACATTACTTGAGCCAAGGTTTAGCTACGATCCAATTCAATTGGCATGCAGTTCTCAAAAACTAAGTCATGCATAAAATAAAATTAAAGACAACCTGATAAGGCAAAGAACTCGAATTGCAAAGGCATGAAACAAAGATACCTCTAATTCAATCATGTGCCAAAAGGCATGAAACAAAGATACCTCTAATTCAATCATGTGCCCAAAGGCATGAAATAAAGATACCTCTAATTTCTTGTGATGGTTGGAAGCTTGCTTGAGAGAGTAAGCAACGTCAGTAGAGATCCAAGAGTGCCTTTAAAAAGAAATAAAAACAAGAACTTCACCTGTAGTGACAACAGAACCAGAAAAACTGATTTTTGCTGCACCTTCAGTGGAGACAACTACAGATGTTGAAGTAGAAGAACCTGCAAAAGAATCACATAAAAAAAAAATTGCACATGATTGAATTTTGGGTGAAGGTTGACATACTGTTGATAAATTTAAGCAAAGTTCTCATACTTGCTTGATTTGTGAGATACAACTCAGAATGTGGTGGCCCACTAAACAATGATCCTGATCACAGATGGAATGTGGGGTCCACTTGTGTATTTCTGACCAACAGATAAGTTCCCGTAAGAAGAATGCCAACTACTCCAGCAATGAGACATGTATAAGTTAAACTGTAGAAGCCTTAACAGTGATTCTGCATAACTATTGCAAAAAAATAAATAAATAAAAATAAAAAAGACAATTTCAAGAAAGAAAAGGAAAAAAAGGAAAATTCCCATACTGCAAATACTTTATGGTGCATTGGTAGCGCCAAATATCATGAAATTTCATTATTAAACAATCTAATTTGGTGCAAAATATCATGATATTTGGTGCAGCCAAACACCTTCTAGAGATATCGTTTTTAATATAATTAAAATTACCTGCTAGAGATATCATGATATTTTCTTTTTCTTTTTTTCAACACCTAGTTTGTCGACTTTTTGGGAAATGATACAAAGAAAGATGTCTTTGTGTATGGCAGAACTTTTAACATCACATTCACAACCTGTAACCAAATTCAGGTTGGGCAAAGGATGTAATACAACTAAACAAAAGCTGAAAAATGAATGATATAGTTCTAGAAAAAAGCACTAAATTACCTGAAAATTGTTGAGAAAAGAGACGAGCCCTTGAGATGAGATTGAGCACGATCTCACTGTTGAGTTAGCTCCTTCATTTCTTTTTATACATCTGCACAACACAAGGTCAGGTCATCTATGTCAACACTTATAGAAAAAGGAATTCATTGGAGAGCCAAATTCAAAGAAACAAAAAGGAATTCATCTATGTGCAATAACAATATTTAAAACCTTGTTAACACTTTGAGAAAAAGGAATTCATCAGATCACATTATATTCTTTCTGAGCACTCTACTTAAAAGACCTTATGGTTTTGAGGAAATGCACATTATCCTTAAGTTCTCAGTCTCAAATTACAGAATTTACAATAAACTCATGTTTTCAACATGTACAAGTGGGTCACATGGATTACTGATCCAGACCATCTGTGTTGGGCCCCACTGGAAAGAAAATGTCCCAAAATTCCTCGACAAGACAATCCTAAACTTTCAATTTCTGGCCTAAAAATGGACGGCCAAGAAGAGAAATACAGCAACAGTCCACATTCGGCTCAGAAAATGCAAAAACTGGTAGCTAAGATCTTACAATTCGGGCCTTCATGGTGGGGCTGAGCAGAGCAATTGTCCAAATAATTGAACCATGGGTCCCACTAGTACAAATTGAAAACCTTAGTATGTTTGCATATTCCTTGGGTCAAGGATCTTATTATTCCTCATGCATGAAAAGGGTGCTAATCATGTTTTACCCAGTGCACATGGTTTGCGGGTGATTATGTGCATCCGTAGGGATTAGTCTCGCCTCAAAAGGGAGTGGGGACACCCTGTCATCATTATCTTAAAAAAATAATTTTTTTTTAAAAAAAAAAAAAAAAAGAAGCTTAATGTTTGGTGGGAAGTGGATTATAAAACTTTTGCTAATATACCATTTAAAAGCTATTCCTAAATTGATGGGAGAAAATTTATACTACCAGGGAATCCACAAATTATATCTGTGTGGTATAATTAATGAATAGAAAATTTATACTACATCTATGTGGTAACATACCAGGGAATCCGCAAATTATATCTGTTGCAATCTGCATTTCAGGTACCAGTTGATTCAAAGTATCTACCACGGTTCTGAACTCACTAACAGTGTATTCTGGATTCATTGCCTGAAATATAAACAACAAATATTCTCTTAGGAGTCTATATAAAACTGGAATCATTGGTCTCGATCATTGATCAAAGGTACCACCAAAATTTATTATCTGATCAACAATCTTTTCCCACTTACGCTCAAAACAGAGTTGGGGCCATGTGATGTATGAAGGCCATCCAACCCGTCCATCATTTGCGCCACCTCATATTATCTCCATATTTAACTTAAGCAACCTAAAAGGAAATAATGTGGAAATTAGAATTTGTGAGCCATGTCAGCTGTACATGATTGAATCAAATCATATCCCCAGTACTAAGACAGATATCAAAGGGGATAAATATGACAAAATGAGCACTTACCCAAAGCAATCCACAAATTCTCAATGTAAGTTCTCAATCCACATTGTAATTTCATGATTTTCAAAACAAAGACTGAGAAACCGGAACAGAGTTCAAGAGCATCTCAAGGCAAGTTCAAAAATAAGGGAATATGAATGATATCACACAATCAATGCAAAAATGGAGAAGGAAAACCGAAGAGCTATCACGCCTTTGTGATATTTGTAGAGCCAGCCCCAATCCACAAATGACAGTGGTGAAATACTACGATGAACACCAACACTTTGCAAGTGCAGATGATGGGAACTGAGAATTCATTCGGCAAAGGCAGGTATTGCTGAAACAGGTTGGTAAATAGCAGTTGACAACTGCTTCAAGTGCACAGATGTTTAGGTGCACAATGGTTCAGACTAACAAATCCAGTGATCTACACACAAATTGCATTGATGAGTAGGACTCAAATTCTGACTCTCTTGAGAGGCCTTCACCTCTCCTCAAAAATTAAATGAAAATTTTATGTGGACACATCATAGAAATCAGCCATACATAATCAACAACACAATCAGCATTTTAAAATAAATCTCAAACATGGGAAAGAGTTATTACTTCCAAAGTCACTAGGATGAATTCTATTTACCTATTTGATTTGTAATCTTTTTTAGGCCCAAGTGCTGCAATGTTGAGATATTCCACCGTGAGAAGTAGAGATTGTGTGAACGGCAGAAGGCTCTGGATTGCAAGGCTGATTTGATTTCCAAAAATAGAAATGGCCTCGCTGCTAAAACCCGTCAAGTTTAGTGATAGCTTCCCCACTGCAAGAGCTTTCACTCTAGCATGCACCTGAACACAACTTCCAATATAACAGCTAGATTTTGGGGAAAAAAATCAAAACAGAGACATCTACACTGACCCATGCTGATTTGCTTGTACCCAATTCCTTTTTGGGTTTCAAAGAGCATGATTTTTTACTATAACCCAAGTGACATGGTAGGCTCAGCACATCAATCACTGTGCGGGCAAATATGGACTCGCAAAACATAGAGAAATGAGGTGCGCTCCAGTGGTACTGGTACCACTGTAAGGTAGGACTCAAAAGAGGGGAAACTAGCAAAGGCATATTCAAAATAAAAAATAGAAGAGAATCCAAATTTCTGCATGGAACAGACAGATACTCACAGAACTTGCAGTGTGGTGACAGATCACATCATTTTTAGATTCATATCCTTTGAGATAAAAAGGAATCCAAAAATTTTCAGACAAAAAGGTTATGAAAAGGTTCTACATTCTTGAACTTGTTTTATTCACTCAACATGAAATGTGAAATAGGTTACCATATGAGGCTCAGACAGAAACCAGATTTTCTAGCACATGAGCGATAAAAACTTGTTTTGTGCTGGAAATTATTAGACAGAAACCAGATTCATATGAGCGCATGCAAAAAAATTTGGATTCCTTTTTGTAATTACTAGATCATATGAGCACATCCAAATTTTTTTGCATGTGCTGGAATCCTTTTTCACATTTCATGAGCTAGAAAATCTGGTTTTTGCATGCACATCTCAGACAAAAACCAGATTCATATGAGCGAGTTGCATGAGATAAAAAGGTTCTACATTCTTGAACTTGTTTTGTGCACTCAACATGAAATGTGGAATAGGTTATCATATGAGGCTCAGACAGAAACCAGATTTTCTTTATTGGGGAAACCATAATTGGCATCAGAGGATTCGGCGGAAATGCCCATCAAAACGAGAAAAACTGCTCACTGATCAATTAAGAATTATCAGGAGAATGCCGTAGAAATACCATGGCATTGTGTAACTAGAATCCAATGCATCCAACATTTCACGGTATTTTGCATAAAAATACAACAGTTGATTTTTATTTTTATTTTTGTTCAAAAGCAATGGATGTTTCCCAATTAGTTGGTATAAGGCTTTGATGATGATGAAGATTAATGGATGTTTCACAACCTGGAAATCCTACAGGAATTCAAACACACAGAGATTGAAGAGATGAATAAGAGGACATATGCCAGCACACCAGTCATGTGGGATCTGCACCTATCACCAAGTAGATCCAACCATGAATATGCCCTGCTACAAAGCAGGTCAATCCACTCATCAGGTGGGCCACACTCATATTCGAAAAAATGAACAGCTGCTTTGATTGCACATCTCTCACACATGTGCCACGATCCAATTCTTTAATCCCTTAATGGAAATCATTCAAAAAACAAGAAAAGGCTACAAAGACAACATCTTTCGACTTTCTAAAGAACGTTAAAGAGAACATGAGGCTTGTAAGTCGGTCAAGCAACCATTAGACTTCACCCCCACCGCATTTAGAGACCCTCAGCTAGCCTTTATGGGTCCGGCAGTTACCTGTTTCTGAAACAGGTAACTGGGGTGCATTAGCCTAGATTTTGAGCCATGCATTAGCCTAGATTTTGAGATGTATGCCTAACATGGGGTGCAGATCTAATGGACAGCTTGGATGACCCTCACACAACACGGTGGACACTCCTTCGAAAATTCAAAACCCACTCCATAGATTTCAGAAACGGAGAGAGAGAGAGAGAGACTAACCGATGTCTGGATTTCCTCTCATTCTTCTCCTTTTTCTTCTTCTTCTTCTTCTCCTTCTTTCGAGTGCTCTCCAAGTCTCTCTCACGGATCAATGGTGGGTTTGGGCGAAAGGGGGTTTTGAAAACCCTAGCGAGAGAGAGAGGTTGGGAAACAGAGAGAGGGGAATGGGGCCAGGAGACAGAGAGAGGGTGAGGGAGCGCAGGAGATCGAGAGAGGGCGAGGGAAAGGGAGAGGCTGAGTGCGAGAGAGAGAGAGAGAGAGAGAGAGAGAGAGAGAGAAAGAGAGAGAGGGTTTGGGTTTTGGGAGATGGGCGCGGGCGCGAGAGGTAAAAGGGGATTTTTATTTGGAGGTGCACGCGCGGGAGGATCAGAAGTGATTTGGTTTTGAGGGCGGTGACGGACGGAAAGTGCCTTAGATTTGTGGGGCCCACCGTGATGTATGTTACTGATCCACTCTGTCCATTCATTTTAAGGGATCATTTTAAGGGTTGATCCAAAAAAGTAATCATATCAAAGTCATAAAAAGATCTCATGAAATATTAACGATAGAAATTTATTTTTTATTATCTCTACCGGTATGATCGACTTATACTTCCAATCTACCTAATTTTTGGGCTCATCAACTGAAATTATATATAAGAATATATGGGCTGCTTAGATAAAACATGTATATTCCAATGAGCCTCTTGAAGCCCTTTACGCACCATCAATCTCTAACAAAATCAGGGTGGGAATGTAAGTTTTAAGTATAGATTAAATAAGATTTAGCAGTAGATGAAAGCTATAACATATTTGGAGCGGTTTATATCCATAGCCAAAAGCATCCAAAGTCAATAGACTTTTTAAAACTTTTTAAAAAGTCTATAACATATTTGGTGCGGTTTATATCCATACCTAATTTGATTGATTTTTTGGCAGTGATATATTGTAAAGTGCGCTCGAATATGATCTCATGCCGTATTTATTTAAAACTTTTTAAAGACACATCGGTGTCTAATTAGAGATATGTTCAAAACTTAAATCTATAATTTTTTGTGTTGAAATTCAGATTAAAAGTTCATTATATCTTGAATACAATTTGCATATTACCTTCGTTTGTACTTGTGAAACTGCTAGAAAATGGTAATGAATCTTTGCTGAGAAATTAACTATTCAAGTCTAGTCTTGTTGTCTCATATATATATATATATATATATATATATATATATATATATATATGGCGGGGGGGGTCGAGTTGTGTGGGCCCCACCATGATACATTTCGAACATCAACACCTTGCATTTGATGCGTCCCCTTTAAATTAGGGGATATCCCAAAAATCAGTTATATACGGAACTCAGGTGGGCCATACCATCTAAAATCATGTGAAGACATGCTAAAAACATATAAAAGCACTTGGTGGGGCCCACTTGAAATTTGCATGCGCCTAAAACTTAGTTTGAACCCTTATACAAGTGGGGCACACATAATGGATGGGCTGGATTTACAAACCACATCTCGGTGGGCCCAAAAAAATGGTTATGAATGTTTTAATGGTGCACGGTACCTCTCAACTTCTGTATGTGGTGTGGCCCACACAAGTCACGAATTGACTTAATTTCTGAGACCTAGGCCCATGATGGAATGGTGCATCTGACTGATGGGGTAGATGTTCGAAACACATCACGGTGGGGCCCACACAACTCGACCTCATGAGATGTTAAAATCAACTTGAGCGCATTGAACCTTTTCTATATATATATATATATATATATATATATATATATATATAATCAAGACAATTCGTGACTTGTGTGGGCCACACCACATACAGAAGTGAAGAGGGGCCGTGCACCATTAAAATATTCATAGGACATTTTTTGGGCCCACCGAGATGTGCTTTGCAAATTCAGCCCATCCATTATGTGTGTCCCACTTGGACGAGGGTTCAGACCAAGTTTCATCAGCATTCAAAACTCAGGTGGGCCCCACCAAGTGCTTTTATATGTTTTTAACATGTCTTCACATGATTTTAGATGGTATGGCCCACCTGAGTTCCGTATATGGCTGATTTTTGGGATATCCCATAATTTAAAGGGACCCATCAAATGCACGGTGTTAATAATCGATACGCATCACGGTGGAGCCCACATAGCTTAACCTGATGGACCCTTATTGTGAGCTCGAGCGCATAGTAATTAAACCCATATATATATATATATATATATATATATATATATATATATATATATATATATATATATATATATATATACTCATTGTATTCTATTTTGCTTTAATTACAACGGACCCATTAATTGGAAGGGCCAGATTACCTACTTGCTAGGTGTCAGGTGTCAGGGACCAAGAAAATTTCGCACAAAAGAAGACAGCCGTCCATGCAAGTTGTCAAATGAGCCACCTAGATGATTGTTTTAATGGTTACGATCGTTAAATCACACGACTTCTCGACAAAGGCCTTAGTCCACTCGACCCACGAGTTGAAATGAACAGACCCACTTGCCCACCGGCCACACATCATGATCACGGTAAGCCACCTCTTTCCTATTTTATCCGTGGGAATACATATAAAAAGTCAATCAACTCAGATGATTGACTCAGATATAGCTGCCACCGGTAAAAAAGACCAAATCATCATTGAATAAACATGGAGATAATATACTATCCCCATTAAATTGTAATACCCTGGATCCAACTCTCTACAGCAAACATGTCAGGATGGTGTGAAAATAGGATCCGTCCATGTGCTAGGCCTTAGCATGGATGGTTTATAAGATATAAATTACACCGATTTCACAATTTCAACCATCTCATCTATGACCATTAAAATTTAACGGTTAAATATTCAATAGAATAAACTGTAGAAAATTAATGGGTAGGATTGTTTCATGGATTTTATTTTTATAAACATGAGGCATTGTATACAGGTGGACCCGATTGATAGATAGTCATTCCACGTGTCCTGTCGAGTGATATTACGGTTTTCACGGTTCCAACCTAAGATCTCCAGGGAAGCGGATTGCGTACGTAATAACTCAGTGCCGTGATGCATGTGTCTTATCCGGACCGTCCATCCGTTTTAGTGGCTCATTTTAAGGTATGGGTCGAAAATCGAAGTGTACCAAAACTTAAGTGGGTCACACCACATGAAAGAGTGGGACGATGATGTCCACTGTTGAAACGTAGGGCCTACGGTGATGTTTATTTGTCATCCAACCTATTCATAAGGTCATACATGCATGGATGAATGGAAAACACTAATATCAGCTTGATCCAAAACTTTTGTGCTTTTGAGAAGTTTTCAATGGTAAGCGTTCAATTCCTTGTTTCCTGTGATGTGGTCCATTTGAACTTTAGATATGCTTCAATTATAAAATTATATCCTAAAATCATCTGGTAAACCAGATGAACGGCGTGGATAAGACACATACACTACGGTGGGCCCCACGGAGTTTCTTCAGTGCGCCATGCAATCCGCGTCCAATCCACCCCCAATGCTTCCTTTTGAATAATTCACAATGAGTTCGCTTTGCATTCGTCGCGCCTCTGGGTCTAGTTTAGGTCACTACCCACTGAGACCCACGTTCTGATATGGTCCGATGATTCGAACTATCCATTTTCATACTACCACCATAGATAAGACATCTCTTCTGTAATGATTGTATCTTTTGATTTTTACAGTTGAATGTGATCCGTTGAAAGTTTTACTTTCGTAGTTCTAAATTCATCTACAAATGGTGATGATTAAGACAATCCGTTCAGCATTATTTTACTTTCGTAGCCAATATGGAATTGATTCCACAACTTGGACGGTACTGATCATCTGTACTATCTTAAAACTTCGGCATTTCCGGGTGTTGACATATCGAGAAGCTAAGTCGCGACTAAGGGAAAATGAAACTACATTGGCAAGGCAAGCCTCTCCAAAGAATCCATATCCTCTGCTTGCAATCCTGTAGTTGAATTTTCAGCTACATTTTCAAAGGGACATTGCCAACCGCCTTCATTCATAGCGCCTCAGGTCATCTAAGAAATAAATGTTATATTTGTGGGGCTCACTATGATATATGTATCTTATCCACACCGTTCATCCCTTTATCCAGCTCATTTTAGCAACTAATCCGAAAAACGAGACATAGCTAAACCTCAAGTGGACCACGCCATAGCAAATAATGGGAGTTGAGTTCCTATCATTGAAAGATTTTTGTGGGCCTCGGGGAGAAAATAGCTTTCAACCGTTGACATCTTTAGGATCATTGTTTCTTAAAGTGTGGCCCGCTCGACCTTGGGATTTGCCTCATTTTTGTAGTTAATTCTAAATTGTTCCGTTAAAAAGTTTGGATGGTGTGGATAAGTCACATATGGGCCCACAAGTTTAAATCAGCAACAACATTGTTTTTTGACCCATTTTCGAGATGTAATTCAACTTAAAAATAAAAAAGCCCTTTAATGCAGCATTCAATGATGACGTGATACATTGAAAATTCAAGCAAATAGGAAATTTATGTTCATGTCAAACAGAAGATTGGTATTCACAATCATTTGGGTCCATTTCATTTTCCTCTCTCTCCCTCTCTAACAAATAGTTGCATACACAAGAGCTTTCGACAGAAAGATGAAGTTGATACGAAAATTTCCATCTTATATATTACTTGCCTTTTGCTTTGGGTGTATGCATCTCTTGTACTTGATAGAGAGATCCACAGCTCAAACTACAGCTAATGCTACAACAGACTCATTGGAAGGTATGTACGACGCCTGTCTATGTATTTATATATTTTCCTTCCATATGCAGTTGCAAATACTTCGTTATATGGGAAATTGGGAATTTCGTTTGTACAAATTTTCAATGCTCCTGCGATCTCAGAGCTTTATTAGTTATGGTGCTCCTACCTGTATCAGACCACTTAGACGCTCCAATTCACTCCAGTTTATTCATCTGGATTGTACATTAGGTCCAACCGATGTTTTATGGACTACCATGAAAACATCAAACCAACCCAACAAATTGTAACCATTGATCTTCAGATTTTAATTTGGATAGTCAAGATTGCTTACACTCACATAAGTCCAATTGATAATCTGATCCATCTATTTGTTAGGGTGTCACGCCCCGAAATTCGGGTACCTAAATAAGGTATTCAGGACCCGAATCCCAAGGTATGAATTATGATATGATGACATTTATTACAATCCAGTTGATTCAATCGAATTCAATAAATACTCAACGTCATCTAATAAGAAAATACACATGAAATGTTTATTAAATTCAAATATTTTGATAGTTGTCCTCTCTACATCGAACTTGAACATAAACTAACCTAAATAATCAAAAAAAAAAAAGAAAAAAAAAAGACTTAATTGAACTAAAACAAATCCTAATTCCAAAAGTAAAGCTAATAGTAGAGGCCCGCCTGCTCATAGTATTTCAGCTCTGCACATGTGCATTTGTTTTAGTAGTTTGAGCATAACAGCCCAGTAGAGTCATTTCTTACCCAAAATTTAATATGTTCAGATAATATCAATTTTATAACAATGAAGGAATAGAATATAGATAACGGTTGTAACAAAAGAAATTACAATGCATGTAATATTTCTATGAATACTTGTAACATTTAAATTATTTCTTACAACACCATACCCAAGTAGATGGTCACGTTGCATTAACGCTCACGCACTGGTACCTTATGGTGAGGGACCCATTTATACATTAGCTGGTCAGACTACTGCTCCAGTTGTACCTCTGACGTATGTCCACGCACACAATTGTACTCATACGCCGTACACAAAGGAGACTCCAAAGGATTCAGTGGGTTCTAGGGTCTTTCACCCAAGGGACACGATTGCCCTACTTGTTGGCTTTAGGGTCTCTCACCCAAGGGACACGATTGCCCTACTTGCTAATTTATACATATTTTTTTTACAATTAAATAATCAATAGATAAACATGAATAACATGAACAATTTTAATATCAACAAAAATAAATGATTAATAATTTAATAAATTCAATTCTACACTATAATGCAAGTACTAAATGAGGTACATAAATTTGTTAAAATATCAGGTTCTACATGAGCTCCACCCTTGAGCAATAAATTTAACATTGAGTGGTTGGGGCCTACCAAAATTCATGGTTATTTTCACATTCTGGCTCAAATTTTTTGGTGGTCCACCATTAAAAGTTGGTTCAACAATTTGGACGATTAAATTTACCGTACAAGCATTTCATGATGGACGGTTGAGGAGTCACCACCATATTAAGAATGGCAGTAGACTATCATGATAGTGTTATTTAACAAAGAGGCAGAGTGTGGTAATAAATCCGTACAACAAATTGAGTAATTGGTGCAACTCAAAGTAATAATTTAAAAATGCAGGTATATAGTGAATCTATACACTATAGAACACGAGGGTTATGACCATTTGTACAATCCAGAGCCGTTGGTTAATTCATTTCTAGAACCCATACAGCAACTCCAATGCCCCACCATTCAATTCTTCATGAAAAATGGGAAAGCTACTCGCACAAGTAGGATTTGAATCCTACTTGTATGTCACATGCCACACGAGCCACGTGTGTGAAATCTATTCCGTTCATCTGAGAGGTCATGTTTTCTAAGTTCACTTTTCTGAAAATTTGACAGATAAACTAATTAGGTGGACCATACTTGTAAGTTGAATAAGAAACATTGTTAGCTTTCATTCATTCATGGTGCCTAAGAAAAATAGACAGACTGTGCTCTTTTTATTTATTATTATTATTATATATATATATATTATTTTATTTTTTTCTATTTGGGCACGTCAAATATGTGGATTTCATAGTAGATTTCTCAGACTTACACACGTGTGCTATGTTCTACATGTAGAGACGAGTAAGATTATAGTTATACCGGTATATCTCGTACTAAAAGAGTCCCATTATAATAAGAAGATCTCCAGTACAACCGATTTGAAATATTACGGTCCATCAATTAAATAACTTCTAACCTTTAATATATGTGAAAAATCTAAGCCATTCACTAGGTTTATTAAACAATTAGGATCACTTACAAAAATATACACTTACATTCACTCCTTAAATGGATAATACTATTTATCAACCGTTATAACTTATTTTCTATTTTTGAGGATATCCTGACTAGTATATAGGAATAATTTTTCATATAAGTGATCTTCATGTTGTTTTAGATGTATTGGAAGGGTTGGATTTTGTATGAACTTAGTATGTCATAAATCTATTGGTGGGTGGACTGTAACTTATGGTCCAGCTTGATGGACTTGAAACCTTTTCCATTAAAGTAGTTTCTCACTGTGCATCTTCTGACTTCTCATGAGGAGTTATTTGATTCTCTGGCAGAGTATGACGATTGACACGCAGGCACTCTGAAATTGTAATTATGGCATATGATAACACAAATACTTTTATAAATTAAATTATAACTTTAGATAAATTGTTTATTTATTTATTTTTTTTTTAAAAAAAACTTATATTAATGTAACATCCCGGATTTTCACTGTTTTGGATTTCCAAAAATTCTTGATATTTTTTTAAAATTAACTTATACTATCACGTACTGACCATTAGCACTCAATGTTAGCTTATACACGAGTTAATTAATCCAAGATTAGCCAAATTTAATAGACCAGACAGGCCGTGATAAGGCCTGGTGCAGGCCGCTAAGCCAGATGATTGTTTACACTTAAAGACGGCCCGTGTGGGCCACCCAGCAACCGAGGAGGGTCAGAAAAATCTAAAACTTTAGAAAATCATAGATCTCACTGGGCTTGTAGTCCATCGCAGACTGCGGACCCAGTGGACACCCAGAAGTACCATCTGGCGCTTGCCCAATGCGCCCCACCATGCCAGATTAAAATCTGGCACTAACAAAAGAAACTGAGACTCCGGGCCTTCCAGCCGTCGGATTTCTTCCAAATTTACGGTGAATGTTTAATGTATTTTTCAACGCCTGCCCACCAAATCTGAGCCCCGATCGTGGCACGATGACCGTTGATCGCGAATCGGACCCGTACGACCAAACCCATGTCCGATCGCTCCCAAATTTTGCATGGCCCTTCATCAGGCCATGGATCACCTACCCTATAAATTTCATGGCCAGAGGGCCACCAGAAATGCCCCATCAATCAGAATGGCCCCCAAAGGGCCACTTAAAGGTCGGAAACGCTTGCTCAGATCATATATCCGTTCATCCGTTCGCCCTAAATTTTTGCATGGACCCTAGTCAAGCCATAGGGTACCTACACACCAAATTTGGTGGTTAGAGGGGTGTTAGGCCCACCCCAACACCAATAGGGAATCCCATAAGTCTATTTTAGGAAATTGTGGAAGCTTGGGGCCTTTTTCACCAAATCTGGAATTATAAAAAGGGCCTCATTTGGGCACCCCTCTCCCCATACGAATTTTGCCCTAGAAGAGAGAAAAGGGAGAAGAGAAAGAGGAGAAATGAGAAGAAAGAGAGAGGGAAGAAGGCATGGTGGACTCTCAATCAAGGTGGGGCCCAAGAGGATCAAACCCACAACCTCCTACACCTTCTTTAAGAAGAAACCATGCACCACAACCACCAAAATCGTCCATTGATCGTCTAGGTAAGGCTTCTCATCCTTTGTCTTGAAAGCCCTTGTAATGAAGGGGATTTGCATGAGAATCTAACATGTGATGGTTGCTCCTAGGATTCCGGTCGTTCTACACCAAGATCCACATCTCCTAGGTCATTCTCAAGTCTTCAACAAATCCGAAGGTGCGGACTATTGATCTTAGGTGGCCTAGCACCATTTATAGTATGGGTCTAATGATTTTGGTTGCTTGGTTGTGGTATTGAAAAATCTAGAGGAATCTAGGAATGGGTGTTTGTTGAAACTACATGGATTTACATGCTTAACTCTTATTGATGTTGATCTTGTCCCTCATATGTTATTTTGGCTTGTGATGACTTCATGTTCTTGTTTGTGATTGTTTTCCACAATGAGTTACTTCATAGTGCATAGTAATCTTGACTCTTGTGTATGGTTGATCCCTTGAAATGTTGGAAGTGCCTAGCTTCCTCTCTAACCCACGGCACACACATACACTTGTTTCTACTAATTTATCATGCTTGTTAGGTAAATAGACTTGTATGGTGGAATGTTTGCAACATGACACTGGAATGTTGGTTGATAAGCTTGATGTTGGTATGCTATATCTCATCGTCAAACCCTTGGATTGTCGGGAACTCGAGGTTAGACGGTAGTCTCATTGGTTGGACTACCCTAAGACTAACCACGCAAGTCGGACGAGTGCGTATGGGCGGCAGCACTTCGACTGCATGGGTCTAGTACCCGATGTCGTTCATCTCGTGCTCGCCTGACTAGTGCGGTTTAGTCTACTTACTGGCAAATCCTGTTTGTTAACCCTGTGTGCTCACGTATGTATGGAACCTGAACCACCCTGCAACCATTGTAGCCCGTTGATAATCTACTTGTAACTAGTCCACAGCCTCGTGAGCCGGGCATGGTGGAATGGGACACTGTGTCCGAGCTGTCGGCCTACGCTGGGTTACCGCGTCTCCCCGTAGTGACCGCGAGCGATCCCTTCCTTTTGGCACTCCTCATGTGCTTGGAGTCGGGGATGAGGAACCCGACGGGATCACGGATCGCGGTGCCCTGGCCTCGCGCATTGAGGGGTCTCGGCACCGCAACTAGTTGAGGGCATTGATACGTTGGGTGAATCAGTTTTCAAACATGCTGGATGAACGGAATTAACTAAGAACTTGGCTAACATATCATTGCATCGCATTAGCTAGGGTGGCGACTCGGCAGTCGAGGTCGCTCTGAGGGAGTGTTGTCATATGCGATCGTAAGTGGAGTCGCTTGAGGGAGAGTTGTGGCGAGGGCATGCATCATTTCATCCATCATGCATGCACATTAATAAGATTAGTTTAGTGACTGTGAATGATTGTTTTTCATTAAATCCGTAATATAACTGATGTTTGTGATAACTTGAGACTAATAGTTCACACTGAGTTGATCACTCACTCCCACTCTGGGACGGTGTTTTAAAACACCAACCAGATTCGCTCATAGATGCAGGTGATGCAGAATTGTGGAATTGGGCGATGCGGGACTCGAGGAGGACGACGAGCGGACTCAGCTCTACTCTTGTGGACATGATGTTGTTGTGATTTTGTTGAGTAACGCCTTATGTGACCCATTTATTTTCCTTTGGACCTGTATATATTGATCTCTTCATTTCAGCAAGCTGGTTGTGGTTGTGTTTCATGCTCCAAGAAATTCCAGGCTGCGCATTTAAACTGGATTAATCATAAAAATTATAAAATTGATGATAAGTGACACTCGGGGACTCAGGAGTCGAGTCTATACACGACCCCCGATTTTCTGGGGTGTTACAGATGGTATCAAAGCAATAGTTTGGAATCCCTTGGGCCATGGGTCATGAACTCACTAACGCGTCCGCTGACTTGAGAGGATACGTATTGGAAAATGCAACAGAGACATATAACGCTAGGAACCATCCGAGACCCTGAACCAACAACTTTAGACGGAAGGAAGAATTTGCAAGGGGTTAGGAATGGGTAGCGAGAGAGGGGAATCCGAGGGTCTTGACTTAACGACAAAATTCGATTTGATTGAATAGGAGGTCTAGTTAGTTTAGTCCGCCAAGTTCCTAGGGCCCGTGGGGCGAACTGAATTAGGTGAGAATTGGGTGAAATGGATTTTAGAGTAACGATGAATGTAGGTGTGAAGGAGTGTCCCGGGGATGAGTGCATCCCATGTTCCATGATGCCCCGTCAAAACGTATCCAATTAAAGGTAAATTCCGGATTTCCTTCCAAATATACTTGGAAAGTTCATCGTCAAGGGATTTGAAAATCCCGCGACATACCTCTCAATCCAAGGCTCATCCAGCAAAGCCTATGGAGTCAATTTTGAATCTCACCCCACACTCATTCCGGACTTGCCTTTCCCAACCGTGAGTTGAGATTAGCATTGTAATTCCATTTCGTGTAGCTTAATGCTACTAGTCAAGCAGGATTAGGTCTAAGTCCCTCTGCCCTTTTGTTTTTTTCGGGACATTGGTAGGAACGAGCCGGATACTGGATGATTGGACGGTAGAAGCCCTTGTCCGAGCCCAATGAGCCAATACGGACCAAGCATATTAATCCTGACCCATTCGGGAACAATTAAGTGGGGGCGAATGAAATTTTATCGGAAATAGAGAAAATGTAGAACCGAAACTAAGGGATTAAACGGTCGAAACCATAGTCTTAGGCCAAATTTGATAGTTCAGACCCATTTTGGGATGAGGACTTAAGGGAGAACGAAATTTCAATGAAAATAGTGGAAATGTAGAAAAATCGAATTTTGACCTCTAACTAGGGGGAATCTCTTAGAATGGATAGGCCCATTACGTAGATCAGCTCGTTCTACCCCAAAATCATATATGGCATGTCCCGGAGGGCCTTACCGGCGCCCGAAAAAACACCCGACAAGTTGCCCCCGCCAACCGGCGTTTTCACCCCGCCGTCGGCGTTGTGCCCCCGCCAACCGGCGTTTTCACCCCGCCGTCGGCGTTTCCACCCCGCCGTCAGCGTTTTCACCCCGCCAAGGCTCCAGCGGCCCGCGTGGCCCCCGCCAAGGCCGCGTGCTCGCCCCGCCTCCCACCCCGCCGACTAGTGTTGCCCCCGCCAGAATTTTTCTGCATTTTAGGTCAACTTCAAAAATTCATATCTCCTTCGTTACAACTCCAAATTAGGTGATTCAAAAACCAGATTAAAGATGAATGAGTCTAGTTTTATATAAAAATAATTAAAAAATAAAAAAAAATTATAATATAGCTAAAATTAAGCTGTGTTCTAACAACTGTCCAAAATTTTTTTGATTTCGGACAGCTGTTGCTCCTAGAATTTTAATAATTTATTTACAAATCCAAATGAGATGAAATTGTGTAATGTCTTTAAACTCAATGATAAAATATTATAAAAATTTTAAAAATAATTCAGTGACAGAAAGTACAAGAAACCATACAAGAAATAGAGCCCATTTTCCACTACTCCCACTCCATCATCTTCACTCTTCCATACTCAAACCCATCTCTTTAAAATTCATCTTCTCCTCCTACAAACTCCCCATCTCCTCTTCCTCACCTTCAAACCACCTTCCCAAACCCTTTCTTAACCATTTTCTTTTTCTCAACCCCGTTCTCAAGTCCATCCACAGAATCTCATTCACAAAGCCAACGTCAAACCCACTTCCAACCCACCTTCCCATCTCCCATTCTTAAACAAATCCTCAAACCCACACGTCTCTTTCTTCCAACCACATATCACACTTCAATCATCCATTCTTCAAATCCTAAACCCATTAGGCAAATCCCTCCCTTCCAACCAACTCTCACCAACATTCACACCCTTTCAACATTCTTTAAACCCCCTCCAACTTCATTTCCACAATCCATCAAACCCATTCATTTCTCATTACTCAAAACCCATTCTCAATATCACTCTAAACTTCATTCCCAAACCCCTTTACATCAAACCCATTCTCAACACCTTCCTTCAACAAACCCATTGCCTTCAAAACCCATTCATAAGACAAACTCCAAACCCATTCCCAACCTCATTTCTCATAAACCAATCTCAATCCCTTCCCAGATCCCCTATCTTCAACTCATCTTCAAGTTCATTTCTTCAACCCACACTCAACTCATTTTCCCCAAACCACATCCTTAAGGTCCATCTTCCTTAAGAAACCATCATCCTCCCATTTCACTTCCATCTCCCTAACCCATCTCCACCCTCTCATTTCCAAAAATCCCACATCACAAAACCAAACAACAACCATCCACATTCAAATCCATTCCTCCCCATTCCAAGACCATACTCAACTTCAAATATCTAAAACCCATTCCATCCTCATTTCCCCAAACCCCCTTCAACAAATCCATTTCAAACCCATTTCCCTATTTGCACCTTCTCAACAACTATCCATTTCCTTGCCGAGGGGAATGACATTCCTAGCAACCATTGCCTTTTTCTTCTCAATTCCGGTGATTCTTTTCCTCAAGGGGAAGAAGTACCCCCATCTTTGCCCGATCCGGAAGAGTAGTAGCATAACCTTTCCGATAATTAGTAGTTTGCTTTAAGTCGATTAGGTCTACCTGCTTGTGTTGAAGGATAGTTAGGACGTTTGCTTGACTAAGTTATTTTTTCCTTTATGTTTGGAATGTCTAGAAAACTATGAAATCCATGTTGTATGATGTAACTAGCCATACTAATGGCACTTTGAATTTAATGTGAATGTATGGATTGTTTTTGAATTTTCTTGTCGCCTTATAAATGCTTGTATGTATGATTGCCTTACTGCGTCTATCTTAACGTTATTAGCACTTTAAACCACCAGAATACCTTAAAACTTTCGATTCTTCCTTCCCTGTCAAAATTTATGAAACCAAAGCGTGATTTGCCTATAACTCACTAACCATAGGATCAAAATGGTATTGGCGAGAAGAACCTTAACTTCCTGAAAACCTTTCTAGGACAGTCGTTCAATCATAGGCATCGCGGGAAACTCACCACCCACTAAAATATTATGAATGTGAAGCTTGAACTGTTAATGAATTTTGATGTCTTCCAAATGTTAAGATTGATCGGACTACGGAATCACGGGACCATACACTTGCGATGTATTCTCGGCTTGACCCAATTCTCAATCCTGGGTGAACACAAACGGACTCACTGCTTTGACCGAGCAGAAGACCAGGATCTATCAGGATTTGGAAGGGATACAACGAGTTGTTTGCCCTGGTCAGGCGGACAATCTGCGTATCGGATTTGAGCCTACCACAACTGTCTTTCCGTATTAGCCCAATCCTAAAAGAGTAAAATATACCATCATTAGGTAAACTTTACCAACAACCTCTTAATACGATAATAATGATTTTGACATTTGTTTTCAAACCTCAAAGGCGAAAACTTTTAAGGGGGGTAGACTAGAATGAGCCAAACTAGTATAGATAGTACACACCTTACCATGCATATGAACTTGAATTCAACAAAACCTAGGCAAATGAAATAATGAAACCTTTACTTACTACCCTTAGGCAATTTCGGGGACGAAATTATTTTTAAGGGGGGCAGATTGTAACATCCCGGATTTTCACTGTTTTGGATTTCCAAAAATTCTTGATATTTTTTTAAAATTAACTTATACTATCACGTACTGACTATTAGCACTCAATGTTAGCTTATACACGAGTTAATTAATCCAAGATTAGCCAATTTAATAGACCAGATAGGCCGTGATAAGGCCTGGTGCAGGCCGCTAAGCCAGATGATTGTTTACACTTAAAGACGGCCCGTGTGGGCCACCCAGCAACCGAGGAGGGTCAGAAAAATCTAAAACTTTAGAAAATCATAGATCTCACTGGGCTATAGTCCATCGCAGACTGCGGACCCAGTGGACACCCAGAAGTACCATCTAGCGCTTGCCCAATGCGCCCCACCAATGCCAGATTAAAATCTGGCACTGACAAAAGAAACTGAGACTCCGGGCCTTCCAGCCGTCGGATTTCTTCCAAATTTACGGTGAATGTTTAATGTATTTTTCAACGCCTGCCCACCAAATCTGAGCCCCGATCGTGGCACGATGACCGTTGATCGCGAATCGGACCCGTACGACCAAACCCCATATCCGATCGCTCCCAAATTTTGCATGGCCCTTCATCAGGCCATGGATCACCTACCCTATAAATTTCATGGCCAGAGGGCCACCAGAAATGCCCCATCAATCAGAATGGCCCCCAAAGGGCCACTTAAAGGTCGGAAACGCTTGCTCAGATCATATATCCGTTCATCCGTTCGCCCTAAATTTTTGCATGGACCCTAGTCAAGCCATAGGGTACCTACACACCAAATTTGGTGGTTAGAGGGGTGTTAGGCCCACCCCAACACCAATAGGGAATCCCATAAGTCTATTTTAGGAAATTGTGGAAGCTTGGGGCCTTTTTCACCAAATCTGGAATTATAAAAAGGGCCTCATTTGGGCACCCCTCCCCATACGAATTTTGCCCTAGAAGAGAGAAAAGGGAGAAGAGAAAGAGGAGAAATGAGAAGAAAGAGAGAGGGAAGAAGGCATGGTGGACTCTCAATCAAGGTGGGGCCCAAGAGGATCAAACCCACAACCTCCTACACCTTCTTCAAGAAGAAACCATGCACCACAACCACCAAAATCGTCCATTGATCGTCTAGGTAAGGCTTCTCATCCTTTGTCTTGAAAACCCTTGTAATGAAGGGGATTTGCATGAGAATCTAACATGTGATGGTTGCTCCTAGGATTCCGGTCGTTCTACACCAAGATCCACATCTCCTAGGTCATTCTCAAGTCTCAACAAATCCGAAGGTGCGGACTATTGATCTTAGGTGGCCTAGCACCATTTATAGTATGGGTCTAATGATTTTGGTTGCTTGGTTGTGGTATTGAAAAATCTAGAGGAATCTAGGAATGGGTGTTTGTTGAAACTACATGGATTTACATGCTTAACTCTTATTGATGTTGATCTTGTCCCTCATATGTTATTTTGGCTTGTGATGACTTCATGTTCTTGTTTGTGATTGTTTTCCACAATGAGTTACTTCATAGTGCATAGTAATCTTGACTCTTGTGTATGGTTGATCCCTTGAAATGTTGGAAGTGCCTAGCTTCCTCTCTAACCCACGGCACACACATACACTTGTTTCTACTAATTTATCATGCTTGTTAGGTAAATAGACTTGTATGGTGGAATGTTTGCAACATGACACTGGAATGTTGGTTGATAAGCTTGATGTTGGTATGCTATATCTCATCGTCAAACCCTTGGATTGTCGGGAACTCGAGGTTAGACGGTAGTCTCATTGGTTGGACTACCCTAAGACTAACCACGCAAGTCGGACGAGTGCGTATGGGCGGCAGCACTTCGACTGCATGGGTCTAGTACCCGATGTCGTTCATCTCGTGCTCGCCTGACTAGTGCGGTTTAGTCTACTTACTGGCAAATCCTGTTTGTTAACCCTGTGTGCTCACGTATGTATGGAACCTGAACCACCCTGCAACCATTGTAGCCCGTTGATAATCTACTTGTAACTAGTCCACAGCCTCGTGAGCCGGGCATGGTGGAATGGGACACTGTGTCCGAGCTGTCGGCCTACGCTGGGGTACCGCGCCTCCCCGTAGTGACCGCGAGCGATCCCTTCCTTTTGGCACTCCTCATGTGCTTGGAGTCGGGGATGAGGAACCCGACGGGATCACGGATCGCGGTGCCCTGGCCTCGCGCATTGAGGGGTCTCGACACCGCAACTAGTTGAGGGCATTGATATGTTGGGTGAATCAGTTTTTCAAACATGCTGGATGAACGGAATTAACTAAGAACTTGGCTAACATATCATTGCATCGCATTAGCTAGGGTGGCGACTCGGCAGTCGAGGTCGCTCTGAGGGAGTGTTGTCATATGCGATCGTAAGGTGGAGTCGCTTGAGGGAGAGTTGTGGCGAGGGCATGCATCATTTCATCCATCATGCATGCACATTAATAAGATTAGTTTAGTGACTGTGAATGATTGTTTTTCATTAAATCCGTAATATAACTGATGTTTGTGATAACTTGAGACTAATAGTTCACATTGAGTTGATCACTCACTCCCACTCTGGGACGGTGTTTTAAAACACCAACCAGATTCGCTCATAGATGCAGGTGATGCAGAATTGTGGAACTGGGCGATGCGGGACTCGAGGAGGACGACGAGCGGACTCAGCTCTACTCTTGTGGACATGATGTTGTTGTGATTTTGTTGAGTAACGCCTTATGCGACCCATTTATTTTCCTTTGGACCTGTATATATTGATCTCTTCATTTCAGCAAGCTGGTTGTGGTTGTGTTTCATGCTCCAAGAAATTCCAGGCTGCGCATTTAAACTGGATTAATCATAAAAATTATAAAATTGATGATAAGTGACACTCGGGGACTCAGGAGTCGAGTCTATACACGACCCCCGATTTTCTGGGGTGTTACAATTAAATATCAGAAATATAGAAATTCCTAAATAAATAGATATAATTTATTTTATTTTTATTTCTTTAGATCTGATGGGTCCCACTAGTAATAGTATAATCTACTCTGTCCATCATCTTAGCCTGGCCAAAAGAAGACGTAAGGCCAAAAATGAGGCTGATCCAAAACTCAGGTGGGCCACACAGAAGCGGACGGTGGGGTTACTTCCCCTTAAAAAATGGGTTGTTACATAGGGGACGTTACGGATTGCTTATAATTTTAAAGAATCATTATTTGTAGGGGATATAGTCATATCAACCATAGCTTGGAAAAAGGAAGGGTATATAAAATAAGGCCAAATCAAGGGTGAGTTAGAGCATTCGATCAATGTGATTTTTGGATGGTAGTCCATGAAATGTGTTCTGGAGTTGATGGACGGTTCAGATTGATCAATTGAACTATCCGTATGGACTGATGCAACTAGGAGCACTGGAGCATTTCTCTAGATGAAGAGTACCATTTTATTTATTGGTCTTTGTGATCGAAGAGTTGTTAGTTTTTCTTGCAAAACAATAGAAACCCATGTGAGATTTTGAGCTTCTTCGTCTTTTTTATCTGTTTTTGGTTCCAGAGAGAGAGAGAGAGAGAGAGAGAGAGAGAGAGAGAGAGAGAGAGAGAGAGAGAGATTCACCTGCACCCACCAAAAGAGATTTGGGTGCAAAGAGTATATACTGAACTTTCGGTGTATATACTTTTGTATCATGGTTGGGCAGTGATGCATGCATGTATGCCCTTGCGAATACTCTCATCTATGTGAAATTAGAATTTCTTTATTCAATAGAAGTACCATTTTTTGGAGTTTTTTTTTTTCTTTTCTTGCCACACAAGTGAAACCCATGTGAGATTTCTAGCTATTTTTTTGGCCTTTTGTTCTTAAAGAAAGATAGGAGAATCATTTGGGGGCTATGAAGTGGTTTTTTAAAGAGGGAGAGATTCACTTTCGCCTATTTAAGAGAATTTGGTTCAAAGAATATATACTAGACTTTCAGTGTATCTGCTTTGGCGGTGATGAGTGGGGTGCACCACATGCTTGGTGTTTGGGGGTGGACGCATAGTTAGGGCTGTACACGAACCGTGCTAGCCCAATTAACTCGCTTGACTCGGCCCGAAAAGGCTTGACTCAACCCAACCCGGAACTAAGTTCGGTCTGGACGGGCCATTTTCTTTGACCCGAAACTGAGTTCGGGCCGAGTTCGGATAGGTTCCAATTCGGCTCGACTTGGTTCGAAACCCAAACCGACTCAGCCAGACCCGGTCCGACTCGACCGTGTGTGTGTGTGTGTGTGTGTGTTGTATATATATATATATATATATATATATATATATATATATATATATATATATTATTTCCTAAATTCTTACCTTAACCATTTATAGCAATCCAGACCGTCCAAATCGTGGGTCCCTTTGTAGATGAAGCAAAGTCCTAAAAATTAAGGCTGTTCAAGTTACTTGCCAAAGCCCTTCCCATGGAGTAGATGGAGAAGAGTCAAAAAATTAATGCCGTCCAAATCGTGGGTCCGAAACTAGCCCGAACTCACCCGATTGCTGATCGGGCCAGGTTTGGGCTGGACACATTGGCCTGGTGACCGGGGTGGGCTGGGTTCGGGCTGGTTTGATTGGTGACCAGGCCGAGCCTGGTTGAGCCCAGTTCGACTCGGTTCGGTCCTATGTACACCCCTACGCATAGTCATTGTTTGACTTCACCATAATCAGAATTGGGTGCGGATTGGATACTGACAAGGTCAGTAGCCAAATGGCTACTGAAGTGATGTCACCAAGCTCTGTGGACCCCACCATGATGCATGTGTTGTATCCGTACCATCCAACCATTTTTAGAGATCGTTTTATGGCATTACAAAGAGAATGAGATAGATCTAAAGTTCAAGCGGACCCCATCAAAGAAAATAGTGGGGACAGTGACATCCACCGTTCAAAAACTTCTTAAGGGCCACAGTAGTTTCCAATCAAGCTGATATTTTTTATTTCACTTCATCTATCTCTATGTTAACTTATGAATAGGTTGGATCTCAAAAATACATCATAGTGGGCCCCATAAATGTTTCAACGGTTGGTGTGGTTGCTCCTACGGTTTTCTGTGGTGGGTCCACTTGAAATTTAGATCTATCTCATTCTCTTTCTAATGCCGGAAAACGATATCTACAAATGGTTGGACAGTACATATACAACACATGCATCATGGTAGGGTCCACTGAGCTTGGTGACGTCACTTCAGTAGCAATTTGGCTACTGAACTTGTCAGTATCCAATCCGCGCCCATCAGAAATCAGAAAGAAGTTGCCAGGTGAATGGATATACACCAAGCATTCGGTGTATCAATGGGCAGGAAATACACGAATGGTTGTATGCATGCCTGTACACCGGATTGGTAGAGTATTGTAATTTTATATTCGGAAAATATGATGACTGTCGCAGTAATTTTTCGTTTTCCATAAAAATATTTTTCTGGGAATTTTTTTTTTTTGGTTAATCCGTACTAGTGAATCAGATGCCACACGTGGGCGTCATGCGCGAGCTCCAGACTTTTCATCTGATGGGGCCACGTTGATATTCACAAAATCAAGTACGTTGCACAGTCCCATCGATCTGATCAGATGATTTTTGGGATCATTTGAAACTTTTTCCTTTGACCATTCATTTGCAATCGTCCCAATGTGATTTGGATGGTTAGGATTGTTGGGTGGGTGAGAATTTTGGATGATGGCAAATGTCTGGTGAGCCTACCCAGATGAACGGCTGGATCAAATGCATATGTGTTTGCTCAAATCCAGAATGGTGGGGTTTTGCTATTGATAGCAAATCGTGGAATCTATCAGGGCCGTCAACTGGCTGGGTGCATTGAGACTTTAGCCTTTCGTTTTGGATCATTTCTCAATGATCCAAGCCATTTATATGATGGGCCTCACCTTGGATGGGGGACAGCAGAAACGTAATCTCTCTGGTTGGAATATTTCAACCGGTTCACCTGGTTTCACGATCCTAACTATCTGAACATGGGAGCTTCGTCTATTGAACTCGAATGTGTTATCTTTCCAAACAATCCCTTGGGAATCCACCTGTCAAATGGTTTTTAAGTATTAGACCAATCGACTTCTTGCTCTATGATCCATCTATGGTGGGGACCAACGCCATTGACGCAGGGAAGGATGTGAGGTTGACCACTGACTTCCCCGGGGAGAAGTTTCGGAATTAAACTACGACTAAAACTCATAGAAATCGTAACTTACTATAAATAGTAAAATTTAGTCCAACGGATGAGAGTTATACTCATTACTAAAATTAGTATAAATAGTAAAAATGAAATTAAAATAGGATTTCGTGACCGATCTGATAATATTTTGCAAATTTGATATGGGCAACCTAGCGCAACGTGGTTGGGTGGCTAAAGTAGCTCGTCCTACCTTCAATAGCTTATTCCAGTTTGTGAGATAGTCTGTTTTAAGTTCTGATTTCTATCATCAATTGAGCCTTTTCTGATCCATCTTGGCGATGAAACTGTTGAGAATTTTATACAAATTGATGTAATTTTTGTATAATATGGAAACCGAAAAAATCACGATAATAAAAATTAAGGACAGGCTGAAGCACGTCTGAAAAACGCTTCCTTAAAGCGTTATTTGTCTCTACTCAATTGAATTGAGTAAGCTGATAGGTTACAGGCAAATAGCTTCTAGGATACGACGAGCCTGGTGTGAGTCTGCGTTCAGCAAACACGAAGGCCCACCTATTGGAACTCAATTACACAATTTCTGGCAAAAATACAACAAAGAAAAATCCCAGAAGAAAGAAGAGAAGAAGAAAATTATGATTTAGACTACTGCTTTAGTCAAGTCTTCAGCCATTGCTTCTGTTGAACCGTCCTAGACCACACCTTTGGTCTGTTCTTATTGCAAATGGTTAAACCCTTGCTATCTTGTTGCTGGAATTACTGGAGTATAAGAGAGGATTAGTGGGCTTTCTCAATTCGTATGGTAGTGCTGGATTGGTTTGTGAGATGATTTGGAAACCCATCCAGGCCCTCCTTTTATAGGCTATAGTGGCTAGGGGATTATGGTCCAGAGACTTAAATTCCATTAAGTCATTTCTGGCTGTTGGAAAACTAGCCGTTTTATGTCCGTTTTCTAACGTCTCGCTCCGGTTCGCTCAAGGTCGCGAAGGAGCGACCCTCTGCGAAGTGCAAAGTGCGCCACTAGCGCCTCTACAGCCTGCCTCTACAACCACACTACATCACATGCCCACGCCCTCGCACCGAGCCCGAGCCTGTGCCCGAGCGCGAGTGTGAGCGCGCGCGCACTGGAACACGCAAGGTCCATAGTCCACGGACTACGAAGGTAAATATTATAATACTCCACTGTTTTCATTGAAATCAATTTTCCTTCTCTTCCCTTTCCCATGTGGGACAATTCTCAAAAACCCACAAAAAGGTGTTTTTCAAAACAACTTTTATATATTATATATTATTTTATTATTAAAATATTTTTATTAAAATCAGTATTTTGCAAAAGAAACTATCTGTGATTCGATCTACATCAGCCATGTGCCCGGCACCAGATCCAGCAATTGGAAAGAGTCATGCTTTCAAAACCAGAAAAATAGTGAGGGGTTTTAGGAAAGTGATGAGAGCGGATTGGATACTAAATGCTTCCGTAGCTAAAACACTACTAAAGTGACGTGGTGAAATACAGTTGGTTGAATACCATAGCTTGTTCCTTACAACTAATGTGTGTACTGACATGGGTGTGTACTAGCGAGCTAATCAAATAAAAAAAAAAAAAAGTCATTTGTTTTCTTTGCTCTCCCCACTGAAGTGACGTCACCACTTTCCATGGGATCCACCATGATGTATGTATTGTATCTACACCGTTCATCCATTTCGTGATATCATTTTAGTATATAATCCAAAGAATGGGAAAGATTCAAATTTCAAGTGCACCCCATCGTAGAAAACAATGGAGATTAAATGCCTACCGTTAAAATCTCGTTAGACCACGGAAGCTTTAGATCAAGTTAATATTTATGCTTTACCTTATTTCATGTCTTTTTTAAATTATAAAAAAGGTTAGATGTCAAATAAACATCATGATCGGCCAAAGGAAGGTTTCAACTGTGGCTGTCACCTCCCACTGTTTTCTGTAGTGGGGTCCACTTGAACTTTGGATCTGCCTAATTCTTTTGCTCACTCCCCAGAATGATCTCTCCAAATGAATGGATAGTGTGGATACAACACATAAATCATGGTGGGGCCCAAAGAATGTGGTGACGTAACATCCTTCTAGTTCAAAAGCCAACCCACTTCCGTTTCCAATTGCGGCCACAGCCATCCGCATGAGCTTCCTTTGACGGCAAGCTAGGTGCGGCACACTGTGATATTTGTGAGAAATTTACTCTGTCCATCATTTTTTCTGTATCATCTGATAATGTAGATCTAAAAATGAGGCAGATCTAAAACTCATATGGGCCGTATGGCTGGAAACGGTAAGTGGGGGAATTCCTGTGGTTGAAAATTTCCTGGGTCCACCATGATGTATATATGTCATCCATATGGTTCATGAGGTCATTGCCAATGGGATGAACTGAAATTATAAAAATATTAACGTAATCCAACACTTTTGTGGCCGCTTGAATATTTCAATGGCAGAAGCTTAATCTTCACCTTTTCTTATCTTGCGGCCCACTGGAAGTTTCGATCAATATCATTGTTAGGTCCATGTAACATAATCTAGAAAAACTGATGGTCGGATAGATTTATCAGAAACATTATGGTGGGTGCCACTTAGACATGTGACTACTTTTAATACTCATGGGAACGCATTTTAGTAATTTGTAGAGAATGAGAGTTTTTATTCTTTAAATTAAATGGAGTTAGGACGCGGGTTGGCTATTGAACTAGTGGGTAACGAGTTTTGCTACCCATGTCACGCAACCACGTTCTTTGGGCTTAACCATGATGTATGTGTTGTATCCACACTGTCCATCCATTTGGAGAGATCATTTTAGGGAGTGAGCAAAAGAATTAGGCAGATCCAAAGTTCAGGTGGACCCCACCATAGAAAACAGTGGGAGGTGATGGCTACCATTGAAACCTTCCTGGCCAACCATGATGTTTATTTGAGATCCAACCTTTTTATAAGTTAAAAAAGACATAGAATAAGGTAAAGCATAAATATTAGCTTGATCGAAAGCTTCTGTGGCCCAAAGAAGTTTTAATTGTAGGTGTTCAATCTCCATTGTTTTCTATGATGGGGTGCACTTGAAATTTGGATCATTCTCACTCTTTGGATTATGCCCTAAAATGATATCACGAAATGGATGGACGGTGTGGATACAGTACATAAATCATGATTTTGCTCATAGAAAGTGGTGACGTCACTTCAACAGGGAAGCGAGGAAAAGAAACGAGTAAAATAACTTTTACCCTTTCGTGGACGAGCTGTAAAATGGAGTGAGACGTCCAACGGAGCTCCAAGGAAAAGGGCATTAATTGCAAGGAAAGCGGATTGGATACTGAACGCTTCGGGAGCCAAAAGGGGACGCAGATTTCGTGCGAAAGCCTTTCGCAGGTCCCTCCAATATGTTTGTGAGCAATCCACACCGTCCGTCCGTTTCTTGAGATCATTTTAGGACGTCTATCCAAAAGTGAGGTGGATACAACACTCAAGTGGGACACAGGAGAGTAAACAGTGGCAATTCAATGAGAATCGTTGAAGCATTCTTATGGCTTTAAAAGTTTTGTATAAGGCTATAGTTTTGTTATTTTTACTTCATCCCATTGGTAATGACCTTATAAACGGTCTGGATAGCATATAAACACCAAGGTGGAGCTTAAAAAAATTTCAACCGTGGGAATTTGTTTCCCCATTTTTCCCTTTCGTGTGATCCACTTGAGTTTTGTATCCACCTAAATTTTAGATACATGTCCTAAAATGACCTCTTAAAATGGACGAACGAGGTGGATTTCTCACAAACATAGCAGTGAGCCCCACCCAGCATCCTTGTGCAGGAACTTCTTGCAAATGGCTTTAGCAAGAAATCCGTCGTCCGCAAAAGGCTACCGGACGCGGATTTCCCGCGAGGCTTTTCACATCAACTTTTGGAAACCTAGGTGGGGTCCACCGTGATGTTTGTTAGAAATTCATTCCTTCCATCTGTTTTCTAAGATATTTGTATGATAAGAGGACAAAAATGAACCGTATCAAATACTCAAGTGGGCCTAAAATGTGAGTATTGGACGTACACAATTGAAATATTCGTAGGGCCATAGAAGTTTTGAATCAGGCTAATATTTGTGTTTTTAGTTCATCCCAGTAGGAATGACGTTATTAACGGTATGGATGGCATGTAAACATCACTTTCTACCCCAGAGAGTTTTCAACGGTAGGAATTTTCCTACCCACCTTTTTCTCTTGTGCGCCCACTTGAGTCTTGGATCCTTCTCACTTTTAATCTCAAGTCTTAAAATGTGTTCAGAAAACAGATTTATGATGTGAATTTCTCAAAAACATCACGTTAGGTATACCCAAGTTTCCAGAGTGCAGGAAGTTCCTGCTAAAGGCTTTTGTAGGAAATCCGAGTCCAAGGTTACGACGTGGGAAAAAGCTACCAAAGTGACATGGGAAAATAGCTTTGGTGGATACTAGTAGGCTGTTTCCTTCCAATAAATGCTCTTCCAACGGAGATCCGTCAGGGCGGATGCTTTTCTGTTTAGGCCGTGAATGCACTCGGCCACGTACAGGGAATTGTTAATCTTATGGATTTCCTGCAAAAGAAAGGTGGGGTTCAATGTAATGTTTGTGAGAAATTTTACCCGTCCAACCAATTTTTGAGTTCAACTCAGGGCATGAAGTTACAAATTAATCGTTTCCAAAGCTCAAGTGGGCCAAAAATGTGACAATTGAATGTCCACTGTTGAAATATTCATGGGTCAGAAAAGTTTTGAGTTATGCTAATAATTTTTTTATTTCAGCTCATCTCAGTAGGAATGAAGTTATTAACGGTACGGATGGCTTGTAAACATTACTGTCGAACATAGATTTTAACGGTAGGAATTTCCCTAACCACATTTTCCTTTAGTACAGCCACTTGAGCTTTGGATACAGTTCACTTTTGACATCATGTCTTGAAATGAACTCAAAAAACGGATGGAAGGGGAGGATTTCTCACAAACATCACAGTGGCCCCACTTGGTGTTATATTTTGTTTTAAAATATTATTAAAATTTGAATTTTCAAATTTTCGGTGATTTCCCTCCACATTTGAAAGTTGTGGTACTTTTGTGTTGTGGGTTTTGTCCCACATCGGATTTGATAAAGTAAACTATCTTGTATATAAGATAGCCTTTTTGCCTAGGGCTTGTGCCCCTTTCAGGGGGCATGTGAATTTGGTCCTGTGGAGGGGCTATGCCAATAGCTCTAATTTATGCCATTGACCACACACGCGCGCGCGCGCGCCGAGCCGAGCCGAGCCGAGCCGTGTCGTGCCGTGCCGTGCCGGGGTGCGGTGTGTGTGTACTCGCGTGGGTGTGTGTGTATGGGTACTCGCGGGACTTTATTTGCGAGTGTGTACTCGCACTTGCGCCTTTTCGTTTTAAACCAGAGAGATGCATCCCTTCCGGTTGGTCGCATCTGTTGGGTTTAAACCCAACGGACCCAACCTTTTGTAAAGGATGTTTATACACCACTTCGGAGTCTATATAAAGACTTCCGATTCCATTTTCTAAAAAACAAAAATACTCTATCTTATAAAACTCTCTCTGATACAGATTTTAAGCATTTTATTACTGAGTTCATTCGCTGAGTCAACTCAGCACTTTCGGATTAAACTGCAAGTGGTTCGAGCCCGTGTACAGTGAGTGCACCGCTGGGACCGGGTCATAGTCGTTGTATCCTGGAGGTCGATTGCTCTGGAAACCTGTTGCACTTGGGACGCTGTCCAAGGGGAGCAAATTCGATTTCAAGCCGAGTGACTCAGTCACGCCTCGACTCAATACAATAAGTTCTTCTTTCTCAAAACTTTTATTTTCTTTTTTGGTTCTCGATTTTAAAGTCTATTTAATTCAACCAAATATCCAACAATCTTGAAATCGAAATTGTTGAATTATATAGACTATGGCTACTGTAACTGTAAATGCTTCTGCTGAGTTAGCCAAAATCGAACCGTTCGCTGGACAATGCTTTAAACGGTGGAAACAAAAACTGATGTTCGCTCTGACCACCCTGAAAGTTTCATACATATTATCTGAATCATTTACTATAGATCCAGCAAATCAAACTGAAGTAACAGATGAAAATAATTGTAAAAACTATATTCTAAACTCTTTATCCAATGATCTATATGATGTGTATGCTTCTTACGTGTCTGCTAAAGACATATGGATTGCTTTAGAAAAGAAATACATTTTGGAAGATGCAGGCGCTAAGAAACATGCAATCGCTAATTTTCTTCATTATGAAATGACAGACGATAAACCTGTCACAAATCAAATTCATGATTTTCAAAGTCTAGTTCACGAACTATCGACAGAAGGAATTAAGTTGGATGAAGTGTTTCTGTCAGGAGCGCTAATAGAAAAATTACCGCCCTCCTGGAAAGAATATAAGAATAGAATGAAACATAAAAAGAACGGCGTTTATTTGGAAACCACTATCGTACATATACGAATAGAGGAGGCCAATAGAATCAGAGACCAAAAAGAAAATGGAAATGAGATAGATTCAAAGACGAATCTTGTGGAGTCAAGTCGGACAATAATAAGAAAAAGGGCAACTGTCATAACTGTGGTAAACCTGGACATTACGCAAATGAATGCAAGCTCAAAAAGAAGAATGCAAACAATCAATTCAAGAAAAAAGGGAAACTGCTACAACTGTGGAAAGCCTGGGCATCATGTTAAAACTTGCAGGCTTAAGAAAAACAAAGATAAGCCGCAGGCTAATCTTACAGAAACAGGCAATGAGTCTGACATGGTTGTAGCTGTGGTGTCAGAAGTCTTCCTTATAAACAACTTGGAGTGGGTGCTAGACACTGGTGCAACTAGGCACGGTGTAAGGATCGTAGCATGTTTACCTCCTACCAAGTATCAGGAGATGATGAACAGGTGTTCATGGGTAATGCTAGAACGTCTCCAGTTGTAGGGAAAGGGAAAATACTTCTGAAACTCACTTCTGGAAAGACTCTGATGTTGAATGATGTCCTACATGTGCCCGACATTAGACGGAACTTGGTCTCTGGTTCACTCCTCAATAAGGCTGGTGTTAAGTTAGTATTTGATTCAGATAAACTTGTAATGACCAAGAATGAAACTTTTATTGGTAAAGGATACTGTAGTGATGGTTTATTCATTGTAAATATATCAAATGATAATAATAAGAAGGCATCTAGTTCTGTTTATATGGTTGAACCTTTTATCTATGGCATAGTAGATTAGGTCATGTGAATAAAGTATCTTTGAAGAAAATGAAAAGATTAGGTTTATTACCTAATATATCTAATGAAGAATTCGAAAAATGTGAAACATGTGTAGAATCAAAATTCATTAGAAAACCCTTAAACGAATAGAAAGATCATCTGTTCTATTAGAATTAATACACAGTGACTTAGGTGATTTTAGAAATCACATGTCTAGAGGTGGAAAAAGATATTACATAACGTTTGTAGATGACTACTCTAGGTTCACTAGAGATCTATCTGTTAAGGAACAAAGATGAAGCTTTAGATGCTTTTTCTAAATACAAAATTGAAGTTGAAAATCAATTAAATATAAAAATTAAAAGACTTAGAACAGATAGAGGAGGAGAATATGAATCTTTTCAATTTAGAGAATTATGTGAAAAGAGTGGAATAGTTCACGAAACTACGGCTCCTTATACACCAGAACAGAATGGAATAGTAGAACGTAAGAATAGAACTCTAAAAGAGATGATGAATGCTATGTTAAACAGTTCAGGCTTACCCTCAAATATGTGGGGAGAAGTAATTTATCTGTTTGTTATATTCTAAATAGGATTCCATCTAAATCTTCTGAACAAACACCTTATGAACTTTGGAAGAATCATGTTCCTAGTTTTAAAATATTAAGTGTGGGGGTGTCTTGCTAAAGTAGGATTACCTGAAACTAAGAAAAGAAAGTTAGGACCTAAAACGACCGACTGTGTATTTATAGGATACGCACAAAACAGTGCGGCCTACAGGTTTCTAGTTTTAAAAACTAAGGATAATATTCTAGATCCTAATACAATTATAGAAGCTAGGGATGCAGAGTTCTTTGAGAACGTATTCCCTATGAAATCTAAATCTATAGAATAGAGAAAGTTAATGAATCACATATCGCGTCTACTAGTAAAAGTGCTTGCGAGCAGGTAGTAGAAGATATACAACCAAGAAAAAGTACTAGGGTTAGAAGAGAAACTAACCTAGGAGATGGTTTCTTCACCTTCTTAGTAGAAGATGATCCTACAACCTATACAGAAACTATTAACTCTCCAGATGCAACCTTTTGGAAGGAAGCAATAAATGATGAATTGGAATCTATAATATCTAATAACACTTGGAAACTTGTAGAACTACCACCTGGAAACAAACCAATAGGCTGTAAATGGGTGTTTAGAAAGAAACTAAAACCAGATGGAACTATTGATAAGTTTAAGGCTAGGTTGGTAGCGAAAGGATTTAAACGAAAGGATATGTCTTCACTTTAGGTGGAGGAGCAATCTCTTGGAAGTCTACCAAGCAAACATGTATCGCTCGGTCAACTATGGAATTCGAGTTTATTGCCTTAGAAAAGGCTGGATTAGAAGCCGAGTGGCTTAGAAATCTCTTAGCTGATATACCATTGTGGCCAAAGCCTGTATCGGCCGTGTCTATTCATTGTGACTGTCAAGCAGCTATAGCAAAAGCAAAGAGTAAAATATATAATGGAAAGAGCAGACATATTAGACTCAGACACAACATAGTGAAACACATGTTGCATGATGGAGTCATATCTATTGACTTTGTGAGGTCAGAAAAGAATCTAGCAGATCCTCTAACTAAAGGACTATCTAAAAGTTAGTCAATGATACATCGAAGGGAATGGGGTGAGCCTAATATATGAGCTGCCAGTGTCGGCAACCCAACCTATACAAGTGGAGATCCCATGAGATAGGTTCAATGGGTAAACAACAAGACACGAGGTAGACGATTGCACTGAGTTGTATGAGCCCCTTCTATGGTGTACAGTGCGAGCAGCAACGCAGAAGAGAAGGATGAGTTGTTAGAACTCTTAATGAATCCATAGCCATATATTTGGTGGTGTATACAGTTGCTGCATACACTTGATGGAATTCACCTATATGGGTGTGGGAGGTGGAGGCCGCTTCCTATGAGAATCTAGGCGAATTCTCTAGAGCACTCATGAAATCCAGGTAATGGTGTATGGCCGAAACGTACCGAACCGCAGAATCACTTGCAGAGGAAGAGTTGTGTGAGTGGCATGTACTTGCGATCTACATTAAAAGGATTCAGGTTCAAGACTATGGTGTCACCTGATTCCTGTAGACCTGTCTTGCTTACTCTAATGTCGGTTCAAGTCTATGGTGACACCGGCACCATTGCACAACTATTACGCTTTAATCCGAAAGAGTTTTAATTTTAAAACATGTGGGGGTTGTTATATTTTGTTTTAAAATATTATTAAAATTTGAATTTTCAAATTTTCGGTGATTTCCTCCACATTTGAAAGTTGTGGTAATTTTGTGTTGTGGGTTTTGTCCCACATCGGATTTGACAAAGTAAACTATCTTATATATAAGATAGTCTTTTTGCCTAGGGCTTGTGCCCCTTTCAGGGGGGCATGTGAAATTGGTCCTGTGGGGGGGGGGGGGGGGGGGCGGGGGGGGGCTATGCCAATAGCCTCTAAATCTATGCCATTGACCACACACGCCGTGAGAGCGACGAGACGAGCCGAGCCGTGTCGTTGCCGTGCCGTGCCGAGCGGAGCCGAGCCGAGTCACGTGTCCGTGGCCATGTCCGTGTCCGTGTGGTGGCGTGTGCGCTTGTGCGAGAAGGGAAGGGGGACGGGGAAGGGCTGGCGAGGCGTGGGGGCGAAGGCGCAGGCGCAGGTGCGGGTGGGGTGCGGGTGCGGGTTGGGGTGTGTGTACTCGCGTGGGTGTGTGTGTATGGGTACTCGCGGGACTTATTTGCGAGTGTGTACTCGCACTGCGCCTTTCGTTTTAAACCAGAGAGATGCATCCCTTCCGGTTGGTCGCATCTGTTGGGTTTAAACCCAACGGACCCAACCTTTTGTAAAGGATGTTATACACCACTTCGGAGTCTATATAAAGACTTCCGATTCCATTTTCTAAAAAACGAAAATACTCTATCTTATAAAACTCTCTCTGATACAGATTTTTAAGCATTTTATTACTGAGTTCATTCGCTGAGTCAACTCAGCACTTTCGGATTAAACTGCAAGTGGTTCGAGCCCGTGTACAGTGAGTGCACGCTGGGACCGGGTCATAGTCGTTGTATCCTGGAGGTCGATTGCTCTGGGAAACCTGTTGCACTTGGGACGCTGTCCAAGGGGAGCAAAATTCGATTTCAAGCCGAGTGACTCAGTCACGCCTCGACTCAATACAATAAGTTCTTCTTTCTCAAAACTTTTATTTTCTTTTTTGGTTTCGATTTAAAGTCTATTTAATTCAACAAAAATCCAACACTTGGTTCCTAGCGCAGGAACTTTCTCGTCCAGAAAAAATGTACGAAGAGTGGTACGTGTCCCAGGAAGCAGATTGCGTACCGAGTAAATTCCATGGGGTTCACCGCGACTTATGTATTTTATCCCGTCTGTGGTGAGGAAACAATGTGAATTGAATTTATACTGTTGAAAAATTATTGGGGGCATAGAAGTTTTAGATCAAGATTATATTTGGTTTTTACCTTCATACATGTTTTTTGATCCTTTGAACAGTTTGAATGAAAAATAAACATCACTATAGGGCCCGGAAAGGTTTCAACGGTGGAAATCATTATTTCCACTGTTTCCTGTGATATGGTGCACTTGAGATTTTTAAAAGCTTTAATTTTGGGATCAACGCCTAAAGTTAGATGGAAAAACAGATGGAAGTGGGTCCAACTGAATTTTCTCACTACGACAATCCGTTTTCATGGCCGAGTGGGTGGACGGCGGAAACGGAGAAAGATCCGTTAAAGGATATAACGGAGTAGCATTTATACAAGGAAATCGGATTGCGTACTTAGCTACTCATTACGCTCTAATCGTATTGAGTAAACTCAGTTGGGCCCACTGTGAATGTTTTTGCCTTATCCGCTCCGTCCATCCGTTTGTTCAGATCATTTTAGTAGTTGAGCTCAAATTTTAGGTATATCTAAAGCTCAAGTGGACCATGCCACAGGAAACCGTGGAAATAATGATTTCCACTGTTGAAACCTTTCTATGGACTACAGTGATATTTATTTGTCATCCAACCAGTACATAATATCAAAAAGACATGGATGAAGTGAAAACAAAGATATCAGATTGATCTAAAACTTTTGTGGCTCCCACGAATTTTTCATTGGTAGATGTTCAATTCACACTGTTTCAGGTGGTGTGGTCCATTTTAGATTTGGATATGCTTCATTTTTGGGTTAACGACTTAAACTTATCTACTAAAATGTATGGATGGAGTGGATAAAATATATGAACGACTGTAAGACCCACAGAATTTACTCAGTAGCTAATTGTTACGAGTTACTCAGTACGCAATCCGCTTCCTTATACAAGGGAACATCTGCGGCGTTTTGCCACATCACTTCTGTAGCGTTTTGGCTACTGAAGCGTTCAGTATCCAATCCGCTCCTAATTGCAAGGCATCATGGTCTTGGTATTCAACAAATTGTTTCATGGCCTTTTGGCTACTGAAGCGTTAAGTATCTAAGCCGCTCACTATATATAGCTGGTGTGAGGTACACTAGCCAATTCACTTCCTCTGTAGCCAACCTAAATCATATATCAGGACCTGATGGACGGAGTGGAAGCTGGTAGTCCCGGTAGAGCTAGGATGCTTAAAACAGGAGTTGCCGAGGAATCCGGGTCCATTTTCAACCAGGGCAATCTGTCAAGACGACCCATTAGTTGGAAGGGCCGGATTACCCACTGGCCAAGTGCCAGGTACTGGACACCAACCAAAATTCACACAAAAGAAGACGCTGTCTATGCAAGTGTATAATGGGCCACCTAGATGACAACTGTTTCAATGGCTACCATCTTCTAATCACACCACTTTTCAATAAAGGACTTAGTCAACCCAACCCAAAACTTTCCCTCAGCTTTCCACCTGCGACACGTCGCGATCTGGGTGTGGCCCACCGAGATGTTTTTGAGAAATCCACCCGTCCATTTTAAGACGTACGACCAAAAATTAAGTGTATCCAAAACTAAAGTGGGCCAATCAATAGGAAACAGTGTACATTCAGTGAGCACTGTTGAAACATTCTTATGGCCATAAAATTTTTGTATCATTAAATATTTTTAATTTTTTTTTCACTTAATCAAATTGGGAATGATCTTATAAACGGTTTGGATAGCATATTAATATTAAGGTGGAGCTCGAAAAAGCTTTAATGGTAGAAATTTCTTTCCTTAGTTTTCACTCTCGTGTGACCTACTTGAGCTTTTTATTCACCTCATTTTTAGTATGAAGTAATAAAATGAACTAGCAAAGCGATGGACAGAATGACTTTCTAATATACACTGCAGTGGGCCCATTCAACATTGTTGGAAAATTGGATTGCGTACTGAGTTACTCAGTAATCTCTTACGGTAGTGAGTAAACTCTGTTGGGCCCACCATGAAAGTATCTTGTCCATTCATGCCGTCTATATATTTTCCATCTTATTTTAGGGGTTGAGACAAAAATTTTGGCATACCCAAGATAAGTGGACCATACCATATGAAACAGCGTGATGTTTATTTCTCATCCAACCTGTTCATAAGATCACACGGACATGGATGAAGGGAAAACACAAATACAAGCTTGATCCAAAACTTCTGTGGGCCCCAAGAAATTTTCATGTTCAATTCACACTGTTTCCTATGGTGTGGTTCATTTGAGGCTTGAATGTACTTCATTTTTAATCTCAAGCCCTAAAATTATCTGGTAAAATGGATGGACGGAGTGGATAAAATACATAAATCATGGTGGACCCCACAGAGTTAAGTGTACTGAGTTACTCAGTACGCAATCCGCGTCCCATAGTTGGCAGGAGCTTACTGCGAAAGGCTTTCGCCGGAAATCCAGCGGTGAACCGCAGTAATCTAGATCCATCTCTTTACTGTGCACGTGGCAGAATAGTGTTCAGATATTATATAAATTATATGAATTTTATAATTTCAACCCATCATTAAAATTTAATGGTCTAATATTTAATAGAATAAACTATAAAATAAACAGTAGAAAAATAACGGATAGGATCAAGAAGATTTCAACGGGCAGCGTTCAATTCCTACTGTTTCCTATGGTGTAGTCCACTTGAGCTTTGGATAAGCTTTGATTCTTGAATCATGCCCTAAAATGATATTACAAACCAAATGGACGGCATGATTAAGACACATAATCACGATGGGCCCCACAGAGTTTACTCAATACGCTGCGCAATCCGTGTCCAAGCCAAATCGGATAGCGTACTGAGTTACTCAGTACGCTCTTATCGTACGAGTAAACTCAGTTGTTCTCACTACGAGTGTATGTGGTTTATCCACGCCGTCCATCCGTTTTTCCGGATCATATTAGGATTAAACTCAAGATTGAAGCATATTCAAAGCTCAAGTGGACCACACCACATGAAGTAATGAGAATAATGATTTTCACCGTTGAAACCTTTCTAGGGCCCATAGTGATGATTATTTGTCATCCAACCCGTTTGTAAGTTAAAAAAGACATGAATGAAGGGAAAAATACAAATATTAGCTTGATCTAAAACTCCTGTCATCCCCAAGAAATTTTCAATGGTAGAATTTCAATTCACAGTATTTCCTGAGGTGTGGTCCACTGATATTTGGATATGCTTAATTTTTTGTCAAATGGATGAACGGAGTGGATAAAATACATAAATCATGGTGGATCCCACAGAGTCTACTCAGTACGCTTACCCTGCTGAGTTACGGTTGAATGCAAGGCATTGAAAATTTTACTTTCATTGTTTTGAAAATTTTACTTTCATTGTCCTAATTTTTTTTACTTTTTGAGTAGAATTTCACTACCATGGAACCCGTGACCAGGTGTTGAAACTCCGCAGATTCTACCACCCGAGTAAGATTAATGACCCAGTTGATCTAAATTCGTCTACAGATGGTGATGATCAATACCATCGTTCCCATATGGAATCGATTCCACGACATGGACAGTAGTGATCATCTGCACTATCTCAACACGTGGGCACTGAAGAATTGGGTGCAAAGAGTATATACTAAACTTTCAGTGTATATACTTTTGTATCACCTCTTCTATGGGAAATTCGAATTTCTTTATCCAATAGAAGTACCATTTTTTGGGCTATTTTTATTTTTATTTTTATTTTGCTTGCCAAACAAGTGAACCCATCTGAGATTTCTAGGGGCTATGAGATGGTCGTTGAGAAAGAGAGATTCACTTTCACCTACTTCAGAGCATTTGGTTCAAGAAATATATACTGGTCTTTCAGTGAGTGTGTGTGTATGTATATATGAGTGGTGGCCATCACATGCTTGGTGTTCGTGGGTGTATCCATAGTCACTATTTGCCTTTTCCATTAGTCTGGACTCGGAAGTTGGTAAATAGCATATACACCCAAGAATTCAGTGTATCAATGGGCGGGAAAAGCATATACACGAACGGTTGTATGCATGCTCCCTGCATCGGATTGGTAGAGTATTGTAATTTTATATTACTATAAATATGAGTACTTTTCACAGAATCCAAGGTGACTTCTGCTGTAAATTTTCAATTTTCAAAAATTATTTTTCTTAGAACGGGGACATCATTTTCTTTTTGTTAGTCTGCACGAGTGAATCAGAAGCCACACGCGCGGGCATTGTGCACGAGCTCCAGAGTGTTCATCTGAGGGGCCACGTTGATATTCAGAAAATCATGCACGTTGGACAATCCGATCCATCCGATCAGATGACTTTTGGGATTGTTGGGAGCCTTTACCTTTGACCATTCATTTGCAAAACGTTGAGTTTAAAGTGTGACCCAATAATTTTTTTAAATAAAATTTAAATTTAAAACACCCCTTATGTAAGTCCAATTCATTAGTGTGGAAAGGTATAACAATGTGCATGGATTTAAAGCTTATGTGTAGAAGGTAAAAATTTTTCCTGATAAACAGTGATCAATATGATATGTACAATTTATGGGTTTTATAAGGCTCAATAATGTAATAATTTTAAGACTTAGACTAATTCAACACTTCAATAGACCATATTGATCATAAATTTATCAAGATTCTTCCTTAATTTAAGAAAATTAAAAGAATTATATTACATAATATAAAATGTGTGATTAAATTCTTACCATTCATTTGATTCTTAAAAAATAAAATAAATTAAAATCCTAAATTTTAGATCGATCGAATCATTGGATGATCTGCATTGATATGAAGAAATGGTAAACAATGAATCATATGTTGATTCATTATGTGGAATAATTATATGGTTGAGATCTAACTCGATCTGGACTGACTATCAAAATTCAGATATCAAATGACGATGACATATAGATTTGATGATTGATCTAACCATCTAGTGAGCTGCATTAATCAATTAATGTGAGCATTAAGAATTGTAATTAATTAAGGTATGAATGGTCGAATCAAGATGATCATTTGTTGTTCCTTAAAATTAATCAAGTGATAATCAATGATTGACATTGATTCATCTACCAAAAAAATTCAAACCTTAAATTATCAAAGTAAATAAATCTTACAAAATTCGTGTAAATTATGACAAACTATATAAAAATTCAAAATTTTAGGGCCCACTGTTAAAAATCATAGACAAGGATGAAGGAAAACATCCAAGGGCTCACAATAATGTTTATTTGCCATACAACCTATTGATAAGATCACGTAGACAAGGATGAAGGAAAACACAAATACAGCTTGTTCTAAGACTTTTGTGCCCCCAAGAACTTAATGGTGGGCGTTCATTCACCATGTTTCTAATGGTGTGGTCCACCTCAGATTTGGATTTGCTTGATTTTTAGGCTCATGCCCTCAAATGAGCAGGTAAAATTAATGGAATGCATAGGTAAATAACACATATATCAAAGTGGGTCTACAATCATGGCCTGACAGAACAACGTTTGTTACCTCAAACTAACCTAATCTGCTCGGCTACTTTTGCCGGAGGCCGATTGGTGGGTGAACCCGACTCCACACATATCTACGTACACAATGATGTTTCTTAGAAATCCACCCCATCCATCCATTTTACCAGATCATCATGTTAGGAGGTGGACCCAAAAATATGCATATCCAAATCTTAAGTGGGCCACATTGAAGCAAACATCGAGGAATGAATGATCACTATTGAAATCTTCCTAGGGCTGACTATGCTGATTATATGCCATCTAAACCAATAGTAAGGTTATTCCCGTACTCATAAGATCATATGAAGAAACCGCTGGATATTTCAAAAAATTAATGTAGGCAATGGCGGTTCAATATCACTGTTTCAAGTAGTGTGGCCCACTGAGTGTTGTAATTTCTCATACTTAATTAGGCCCATAGCTTAAAATGATCTGTCAAAAATGGTGGACATGGTGGATTTTT